>VXBX01005280.1:180800-204644 GCA_013400415.1 Scytalopus superciliaris
TGAGCGGGGAAAGGAAAAGGGAAAAAAGGAAAGGAAAAAGGAAAGGAAAGGAAAAAGGAAAGGAAAGGGAAAAGGAAAGGGAAAGGGAAAGGGAAAGGGAAAGGGAAAGGGAAAGGGAAAGGGAAAGGAAAGGAAAGGAAAGGAAAGGAAAGGAAAGGAAAAAGGGAGTAAAGCACAGTCTTCTCTTTCAGAGCTTTCTGGAAAAGGGCTGGAGGGATTTGGGGTCTCGGTTGGATTGACCTTTGGCGGACAGGGCATGTCTGTGCTGCTGCTGCCTTTTGTGGCCTGGAGCAAGCCTGTGCATCCCAGGGAGATGCTGACCCACCCCCTCACGGCCCTGGGCTGGCCGCTCCCCGAAGCCGACAGAGACCGGGGCACTGAACGTTAGGCACGTTGGCATGAAGCGCGCTTCATTTTTCATACACTCCTCGCATCTTTTAACTTTCTCACGCATTTTTTATCCGCCCGCACTGCGGTCCCACACGCCTCTGTCCCGGGCCCGGCCCCCTCCCCCGCCTCCTGAGGGCGCGGCACCGAGCGGGCCCGCGCGCGGCGCACGGCACTGACGTCACGACGGCGCGCCGGGGGACGCGGTGGTGCCGCCGCAGCCGGTCCCGGTTCGTGCGCGGCCGGGCCGGGCAGGGCAAGGCAGGGCCGGGCAAGGCAGGGCAAGGCAAGGCAAGGCAAGGCAAGGGGGGCAGGGCAGGGGGCAGAGCGACCTCGGCTCCCCAGGGGCAGCGCTGCGGGCAGCCAGTGTCTGTGTGTGCTGCCTGGTTCCCGGGAGCTCCTTCCCGCTTTCCCCTTGAGACAGTTTTCCGCCGGGGCGCGGTTGGTGGGGCAGCATCGCAGCGGTGTGAGGCATTAAGCTGCGCGGGTTGCTGTCAAAGCTAGTTCTCTCCTCGCGGGGAAGAGCATGACTGGCCCTCGTTGAAAGTGGTGATTTTCTCCTTGCAGGCTGAAGAGCAGCAGGTTCTGAGCAGAGCCGCCTCCCGTCCCCTCCTCAGACGCGGGCTGGGCGCAGCAGGGGTGAGTTCCGTCTCCAGCCTGTCACCTCGGAAGGCGGCAGCGTGTGTAAAACACAAGCACCCGGCCCTTAATGCAGTACCGATGCCCCCCCGTGCCTCGCTTGCCGTGTCCCTAGGGGGTGTCAGGTCTGTGGTGGCTTTCACATCGGCCCCCGCAGTGTGAGAGAGCTACTCCAGTCTTGGCAAACAACATGCTCCCTGTGGGTTTTCATTTCTTGAAGCTTCATTGGAACACCAGGTTTTTCATTGCTCTCCGTTTCTCTTGTCTCATCATTTCGTTGTACCGTTCTGTAGATGGACATTTCCTATCCAGTGATATGGCAAAAGTTTTTGCCACCTATGCTGTACACGTAAACTTTTGAAACTGTATCATCAGAAGTAGAATTTAACTGTAGGTAAACTGAAATGGCTTAAACCCGTTCCAGAGCATGAGGGCAGACTGAAACTTGCATTGCCATCTCAACTGTTGTGCATTAGTTTGTTGTAAGTGTTATGTCTTGTCTTTTTGAAAATCTGCTAAAAGGAGTAAGTCAGGGAATGAGATTGACCTTGTGATATTGGTTATCCTGTAAACTTACTGTTAAACATTAAAAACATTCTTCTGTTGTCTCTTTATCCATTTTGCCTTTTCTCTGTCATCAGTACTGAACGCCATGACAGTCTTTTCTGAGTTAAATCAAAGTTAATCCTTGAAATGGTCCCACTCATTTTTTTACTGTCTGTTCTTTCTGTTGGGTGTTTTTGGTCACTTTGGTGCTTTCTGTTTAACCTGAAAGGCTGTTCTTTCCCTCACTTTTTGAATAGAGTTTGACTTGCTTCCCCTAACAATATTGTCAGTTTTGCTTGCTGCTGTCCTTTATTCCCCTCTTCCTTGATGTTCTTTGTTCTTTCATTCTTTGGCTCTTGTGCATGCTTTATTCAGACTTAGGTTTTAGTTTCAATGTTAAATTTTTGTAAAAATGAAAATTTGGAAGTTTTATTCCTCCACTTCTGTCAGTAGCAGTATGGGGAAAAAACACCACTAAATCTTTCCTGCTTAGACATTTTTATTTGTCTTCTTTACTGTGGTTTAAATTGTGCAAAGTGTAGTTAGCCTTGCTCATTTACAAAATGAAAAATTAATATATTGGTTTTGAAAAGTCTTAGTAATGCCTGACATCAGTCATTGTTGTGATTTTGGTGATTGCTGTAATCATTAGTGGCTTTGAGTAGCACCTTTAATAACCAAAATACCAGTAGTGCTTTTGGCTTCACTGCTCAGGTGTGCTGACGTATGACATGGTTGATACAGATACTAAAATGTTAGAAAAGAGATTCATGGAAACGTTTGTAGAAGGCTGGAGAGAGATCAATGTACCTACCAGCTTTTCCTGAAGCTGAAGGTATCCAGTATCATGAATGTGGGATTCCTGTTACTTGTTTCAGAAGATGCTCTTGTGGCCTTTCAGCATGGAAACTTTTTCACGTTTTCAGTAAAACAAATGTGCTGTGAAAGCCTGTTGTAAGTCTCTACTTGAACCTCCCAAGCTGGAGTATGTAGCTACATAGTTGTTTGTTAGTTGTATAATCTGTGGACAAGAAGCAGAAACTCGTCTTTGTAAGATCTCTTCTAGTTTTAAGTGTCTTCTAGGTTTAAGTGTCTTCTAGTTTTAAGTGTCTATGGAGTCTGCCCTTAGCTCCCACTTTATTAAACAAGCCCTCAACCCCTCCTTTGCTTTAGAACCCAGACTCTCTTGGTAGTGCTGGCTTCTCTCCAGTTTATTCCTTCTTGAACTGAGGAAAGGGAGAACTGTGAGAACCAAACTGGAGACAGTGTTCTAGAAGCAGTCTCAGACACTGAGTGAAAGAGGATAATGGCATCTCTAGAGCCAGTTGTGCTCTTAAGGTGTCCCAGAATGTATTTGGACTGTGATCAGTGACAGTACACTGTATTTTGTGTGATATATTTACTGCTTTGTCTCCTTCTGTTTTCATAAAATCATAATTGATTACATTCTTGCACCTGATTGCAGTGGGAAAGAGTTTATTGAATTCCTGACAAAAGATAACAGAAAATACATGGAATTAATTGTTTGGATATGAGCAAGTTGTTATACTACATTCTCTGAAGTCCAGAAAAAGCAAAACATGGAGGCATTTAATAATTAAATCCTTCATTTTATTCCCCCACAGATGCATAGCAGTCCTTGATTTCTTTTCACAACTGATGTGATTTTAAAATAATGTGTTTTAGTGTGACGGGAAAAGTACCTGGGTAGTCTTCTACCTGTATCAAAAACATTGACTGTGCAGGAAAAAACAGTAAACCAGCATGGCTGGTATAAAACTGAATGTTTAAGAGACTTGGAATCTTTTTAAAAGCAAACTGCATTTGTAGATACTTCCTTAAAAAGAGAATTAAATAATGATGTGTAGAGCAGAAGTGTATCTTGAATTTTTGTCAGTGAAAGGAGATGAAGTAGTTCAGAAGTGAGAATGGGAGTGCAGGACATTGGATGGTAAGGATAAGGAACTGGTATTGGTACATGTGGTTTCTGAATACACTAACTCATTGTGTTGAGGTGGCATTTGATGTGTTACAGTTACAGGGGCTGGGGCCAGTTTATCATCATGTGGGTATAACCTAAACGGTGTAATTTCTGTTAATAATGGATCGTTTGCAGCAGCTGCCCAGGGCACACCTTACACCCCAGGTTACAAACTGGGTGTTATAGAACCTTGAGTGGCACGGGAATGGTTTTGTCTTCACACCAGTGACTCAGTCATGGTAACTCCCCTCCGGGGAGGCATCAACACCTTCACACCCAGCCTGAGGGGTCATGTCTGCTAATAGGCCATTAGGGACTGGCACAATAGGCAGCTGCAAGGACCCAGACCACCAAAGATTCCAAAAATATCCCATGACTCACAGAGTTAAATCACCCATTGTGAAACTCCCTGCCCTGGTGGGAGGTGCTGAGCATTCCCACCTGAACCTGAGCATATATAATCTTCAGGTTTTGGGACTTCTGATACCGTTCGTGGGATCCAGAGAAGGACCAGAACCTCAGCAGGACTGCGACTGCCACTCTCGACCAGACTGGGACCATCATCCTCAACAACAGGTTTCCTTTCCTTTTACTTTGCTGTCAGGGGGCCCACTTCTGTTTGTGCCCCGGGGTGCTGGGTTATACCTCTGGGTTTGTGGTTTAAAACAAGTTCTATATCATTGTTTTTACTACTATCTTTTTAGTAAATTGTAAGTCTCTCTTGAGTTGGGCTTACTTTAAATCAGCACGTGTTTGCCTATCTTCTAGGTGTAACTGAGTTTATTTTTCTGTAAAATGAGACTTGAGAATATGCTGTTGTCTGGTTCAGTATTCTCATATTTACTGGGATCTTGGACAGCAACTTTTTCTTCTTGTGTGTGATTAGTCTCCTTTTCGTCAGACAAGAACAAATTCTGACATGGCAGTAGAGTCATGCTTTGGTTTGCAGCTGTTGGTATTGAATGCTTTCTAGTGGAAGTGATTTCTTTTCTTTCCACCCCAAGCATAAATGTGCAATTGAGTTGTCACAGCAATAGGTGTGAACTACAGAAGAGCAGCAGAAACCAACCAACATTCCTGAAATTGCTTAGTGTGTATGTGAAGACACAGTCTGACATTAGGAAGTAAAGATCAGAAATGCTACTGTTACCCAGTAATCAAACCTGAAAATTCTGAGTGTTGTTATATGAAGTGCAGATCCTGCCTTCTTTCAAAGAGGTTGTTCCTTATAAGGTTGGCAGACTCCAGCATTTCTATCCATGTCTCATGGCTCTGAAGGCACCCAAAAGATGCAAGCTATTTAATACTTACTTACTGAGTTTCATTTCTGGCTCAGTGTTGTAGAAATAGCCTAACAGTGAGTGAAGCTGTAGAAGTCCCCAACAAACTGTGGAGAAAATCCTTGTCCCTGTGAATTAACCATCTATGATGTAACCTGTGTGCCTTTGGCTTTCCTGTGCAACACCAAAGCCTAATTTGTAAGGGCTGAAAATTTTTTGTCCCATAATATTAGAGAAAACATTCATGGGCCTTTGCTATCCTGTGGGATCTAAGAGCGTCTGTATGCCCTCTTCATGAATTATGATCTTAAGAGGCCTTGATGCATCAGTTAAAAAAGAGAGCAGTAGCAGGGGATCACAGCAAATTAAGCTTGGAGAGATCTGTGTTCAAACCCCCGAAGTATATCTGTGTCTGTCTGCAGAAATAATTTTCACTCATGCATCTGTACGTGGCTGTAATTAAAACTGTGTTTTGGGAGGATCCTGTTAACACAAGGTATGAGCTGATGCCCTCATAGACAACCATTTCTACAGAAGGCATTCAGAGTATAAGTTACTAATAGAAATTCTACTAGTGGGAAGGGAAAGCAAGGAGACACTTTGTCAGAGTTGAATTTGCATGCTGGGACCCAAGCCTGTAATGACTTGACACTGTTGGAAGCCACGTACCAGTGTTTGTGGAACACTGTGCTCAGGTGGCTTGACTTTTTGGCTTGTTCGAGTTTTGTTGTTGTGTGTGCTCCGTGCCTTTTGTGGGAAATTATGGCTCAGTGATAATGTGTAAGTTTGCTCTATGTTTACTTCACTTAGGAGAAGGGGAGGGGAACAAAAGCTGCTTGTGTCTGTTCTGCCTGCTTTTTTTATGCCTAGCACATTGACCTGGCTAGCAATGTGGTGAAAATGACTGGATCATTTTGCTTGATACAAACCAAAAGCTTGATCCAAACCAAAACTGCATTTTTCGCACTTTTTCTGGCTTCAGGTATTTAAGGGGTGTGGGGAGAAGCACAGTGTCATACCATTTATTTTGATAACCATACTTCTTTGTATTAGCTTAACTTTGTAGCTAGCTTAAACTGCAAGTTTGAGATTGGTTCAACTAGTTTTTTAAAAATTTGTTTATTTATTTTTGTTTTATTTTCTTTAAAAAAAAAGAAAATAATTGTGCAGGTAAAACTGCTGACTTAGTAGAATAAAATAGAAACTGTTTAGAGGAATTTGTGAGATGTAAAAGCAGTGAACAGGTGTTTTTTCTGGTTATAGGTTTGCAATTGACTGCAAAATTCCAGCTGTAATGAAGCATTTTTGCCATTTGTGCATCTTGCCACTTATATTTGCTACACATTCATTATTGTTTTTCCAGTTAATTTTTTGCCATCCAAATCATACAGAATATACTACTTCCGTGAATATTTTACAGTATTTATAAACCTTATCTAAAAGTTGCCCCATCTTCAGGGAGATTTTTTTTTTTAACTTGATTTTGCTTGTGACAGCTTCATTCAGTGGTGTATGAGGACTGTTGCTTACATGGGCCACAAAGCAACTGAACAGATTCATGGAAGATTAATCTCTTGAGGGCTGTTAAATTCTTTGTCTCTTACTAGAAAATCCTTGAACCAGAGTTTTCTTTGTGGTGGGAGAGCATTATGTAGAAGTGTCCTGACAGAGGTATCTACTGTGGTTTTGACAGAGAAAGAACATTGGCTTAAGTGAAATTTTGTTCTGACCCACTAAGCTTAGTTTGATTTTTCTTGAGGTTTTGTTGTGTTTTTTGGTTTTTTTTTTGAGCAGCAATAGCTGCTCCAGTTTTTACATGCAAATGCAAATGTTTTCAAGAGTGAGAAGTATTAATAAAAAAGGCAGCTTTGCAAATATTTATCTTTGATTTTTGTTGGGTTTTTTTGTTTGTTGTCTTTAGAGCTGCCAAGCTAATAATTTCAAAGTAAGAAAATGGAAAAAAGTCTCTTGGTTCTTGTGTTCACACTTTACTAGCCTTGATAAGTATGTCTTCTGATGAGAACTGTTCTATATGAAGTATATAAATTTCTAGTAGAAGCAAAACCCTGTGAGTTTTTCCTCTCCCTTTTGAAATACATTATCCCTGAGGTGCTACCACCATTGTTGCTGGGCTCAGCCTTCGCCAGCAGTGTGTTCGTCTTGCTATTGGCTTTTTGGGGCTGGGAGAAGCTTCTGGCAGCTTCTCACACAAGCCCCCCTGTAGGTGCCCCCACTACCAAAACCTGTCCACAACTGGTTAAAGGAGATTAAAAGATTCGTCTCCTGAAACTCATACAGCAGAGAGGAAGTCACTTGTTCTGCTTAATTATTGCTGTAAAGAGAGAGCTGATTTTGGAAGTAGACTTTGTTTAGCCTTAGAACCTTCAATTTTTAGTCAGTTTTTGTTGAGGATGATTGACAGATTGAGAGTTCTTAGGGTTCTTTTAAGGTTTTTTTTAAATTGCACAGGGCTAATTCTGGTATAAAAGGTCTTCAGTATTGTTACTAATTTTGTTGTAAGGTAGTTTTCTCAAAAAAATCAAAGTTTTACACTTACATCAGGATAAAATTTTGTTTCTCCAGCTTTCTTACCATTGCTATAACAATTTTAATTTAGTTTTTAATCTCCTTTTTTTTTCCTGAAGATGGAAAATAGACTCCTTTTTCACATTAAATGGAAACAAATCATAGAGTAGTTAAGACTGGAAAAGACCTCGAAGGTTGTGTCCAACATTTGAAGATTGAGTCCAACCTTTGACTGATTATCACCTTGTCAACTAGACCATAGCACTAAGTGCCACTGCCAGTTGTTTCTTGAGCCTCTTCTGGTATGGTGATTTCACCACTTTTCATGAAAAATTCTTCCAGACATCCAACCTGAACCTCCCCTGGTGCAGCTTGAGGCCATTTCCTCTTGTCCTGTTTGAAGAGAAACTGTTCTTAGTTGTTGATTTAGAAAACTTAAGTATATAAATGTTGCCTAAAATCACTCTTAAAATACCCCTCGAAGACCCAGTTGGTGAGTTTCAGCAGCCAGGCATTCTTTACTATGATGGTGCTGCATGGTCACAGCATGCTGGCCGCCTGGCAATCAGTTTGCCAAAGTGCATACATGATAATCTTTTTCCCTCTGCATTCCTGTTACATATTCATGACCTTTCTGAACACTTATTAGCATATATAATTATCCTGATAAGGTCTCTGAGGGGCTTCACTGAGGGTCTCTAGTGGTTGTCTTTGTCTAGAACCCTCCAAAGTTCTCAGTCACTGCCTATAAACTTCTTTATGACAATATACCTGGTTAGAGAGCAGCTTGATATTGCTTGGCTGGCTACCTCAATTCCTTTCTTCATTGTTTCTTTACTTTGCTTGGTTAGTCATTTTAAATCACTTGGCCCAGCTTTATGTAGTTTCTATGGTACACTCCAAAAAACTAGTAGTTCTTCTTACATCTCAAAACTCAGATGTCTTGAATATTTAGCATGTATCTGTGTTACAAAATGCTTATAGAGGTTGTAAACAGTTGTTTTTGTGTAGACAGAAATCCAGTTGAGTTCATAGTTTCTTTAATGTATGTGTCTCCTTTTTCTTGTAATGTTTCTGTGGTCATTATAAATGTAATCTCTGTCATCTGGAGAGCAATGTTCTGCTTTGTCTTAATAAAGAGATAGGCACTCAGTCCAGCTGATTAGCATTTGTATGCTAAGTAGATAAGGAAATCAAATATATTGAGGAAAATGCAGTTTAGGACTAATTGTGAAACTTAATTCTTTATTTTTTTAATTGATAGAAATTGTTTTGATGAATTTGAATTATCATAGTATTTATCTAAGGTGGATTGCTTAACTCTTGAAGGAAAAAAAAATGCAAAAGTGACAGTAATTTGTATCTTTGTCCCTTTCAGACAATCCCATGGTTTACTCTGCCTACAGCTAAAGTTGTCTAATTGCAGTTTTGCTCTTGGTTGCTGTGTTTCACAGGAGAGGTAACTGTTTTAAAATAAAATTATTTCCTGTAATTCTTCAAATCTAGTAAATATGCTTGTAATGATAGACTTAATACTTGCTTTTTCTGCTGAGAGATTTTTGAAAGCAAAGTAGGTTAATCACTGTACCTTGACACTGCCTGCGAGTGTAAATCTGTCTTTACACAGTGTAGTCTAATGAAAATTAGCTCGGGGTGTTTACAAAATATGAATGCAAAATACCTGTCTATATTTGCTGTCTTTTTTTCCTCCTCTTTAAATGTTCTCAGATTTTCATGGATCTCAACAGTGCTAGCACTGTTGTTTTGAGAGTCTTGACGCAAGCCACTAGCCAAGATACTGCAGTGCTGAAGCCAGCTGAGGAACAACTGAAGCAGTGGGAGACACAGCCAGGTTTTTATTCAGTCTTGTTGGTAAGATACAGTGGAAAAGTGCTACTAAGTAAACTTTGAATAATGACCAGATAATGGAGAAATCATCTGAAGGCTGTATTCTGACAGAAATAAGGAATTACCCTGTATTGTGCAGTGCCACAGACTTCTGAGAGCTATGTCGTTAATGAGTGTAATAATTGTCTGGTTCTGTTAATTACTACCGTTTTATTCCTGCTCAGCCAGACAAGATTAGCAACACATTTGTCTTCTGTGTCCGTTTTTTAATAAATCAAGTATTAGGGCTAGTGATAAAATTTTTTAATCTCTAAAAATTAATGTTTGACACAGTGTTTCACCTATCTCTTTAATGCAATTTGTTTATGTATACCCATGCCCACAGAGGTGTGCGTACTTACACGTATATCAGGGCATGTTGATACAATTTCTATCCTGTTAATGGTGTGTTGAGCAGTTTTTATCTTAATCTTTATTTTAATTTTTTTAAACAGAATATCTTTACAAATCATAGCCTGGATGTGAATGTAAGGTGGTTAGCTGTGCTGTACTTTAAAAATGGAATTGATCGCTACTGGAGACGGGTCGCACCACAGTAAGTTCTCATTTTTTTCCACTTAACCTTCTACAGTTGGCTTTGTTACTGGAAAGTAACTGGAAAACAGCAGATCCTTAGTTCACCAAAGTTACTTTAGAATTTATGGTGAAACTGTTAAAGTTTCAGCTTTAGGAGTCAGTAGTAAACCAGTTTGCCTTTTTATTACTACTTATGACTGTTTTTGAAAACTGAGTTAACAAGGCTGTTTCGTAGGTACCAGGTTTTGAAGTGCTTGCAGTAAGTGTTACAATGTCAACACCCGGATTTCCGATAGTGGCAGACCTGAAACATAGTAAATCTCTTGGAGAGTGATCGAGACATCTTGTTTCATTTAAGCTGATTCCTGTTCAATGTGTAGGAGCAGTAGGTACAGTGCTAGCTAGCAAGTTCTGGTCTTAATTTTTTTTTTTGTTTTATACTGATACGTGGGTTCTGATAATGCATGACGAAACCTTCTCCAAAGATGATCAAAAATATAAGCAATATTTGTGTGCACCGCATCATTTACTTAAAAATTAGAGAAATGTGCCATTTTAGTATGTAATACCTACAGAATTAGATACTTCTCAGTGTTTTCTGTGAGGTTCTTTCTTTTTTAGTTCTTCTTTTAAAAATAGGTGTAATTTCAAGAAGAATTTCAATTCCAGAACTCATAAAGACCTGCCAGTGTTTAGTGTCTCTGGCAGTGTTCAGTCTCTCTTAAACACTAGTAATACAGGTGGGACATCACTGTCAGATTTAGGGTATGAATTGGAATCCTAGATCCCATTTTTATGGATTGTGAATTTAAGCTAGTGCACAAAGTATGGCACAAAGTGTCGTTTTCATTTTTCTTTGCTTGAAATAGCACATTTTAAATAGTGTAGTATTCCTTCATTATTATGTAAAGCACTAGAGTATTTGTATGTGTGGATTAGTATACAGCTGAAAACATCTGCAAGCATCTGGATTCTCTTTTATGTGAACGGAAAATGCTGTCCTTTGCATGGGCAGTGGCATATATCTTTGGCATGTCTGGTTAACAGGGTGCTGCTCACAGTGCTGGTAGTCAGCAAACATTATCCCAAGAAATTAAATATTGCTTCAATTTGTTAATATTTTTAGGTACTAGTAGAATTTCTGATGAAAAAAACACAGTTTATCTCCTGCAGAAGTAATGACTACAACATAACCGTCTGAACTGAAGTAAAAATTATGTAACAATCTTTCGATGTAGTTTCCCCATAGTTTAAAATTAAATGAAATTTAAAAAATAAAAAAAATGTTGGCTATTATTAAAGATTCTGAGGAGTGAATTAAATTTCCAGTGCAATCCTATTTTATCCCTGTTGCTAATTTTTCTGCCACTTTTTTGCATTTTTTAATGCAATGAAAATATTATATAAATTTAAAAAATTGTTAGCTGCTGTTCAAGGTTCCATGGGGTAAATACGAACCAAATTTTCACTCTGTGTCTGGACTGTTTCTCTATTTCTAATTTCCTTTCTAAACTTCTTATATGTGATATCATCACCCAGATGACGTTTTTTATAGTAGAATATGTTCAGGGCATTTTGAGAAATGCCAGTTTAAGTGGTAATTTCTCAGTTGATTCTTTTGTGGACTAATCGTATGTGGGATGTCATTATTTTTGAAGGCTTCATTGTACAGGCTGCATTTTTGTTGTCCTTGCAAAATCTTTCATCTTGTGTCTCTCATCAGCAGCTGTCCCCTCTCCATCCATAGTAGTACATCAAAGCATGTTTTGATCTACAGATCAGACTTAAAACAGCATTTTCCAGTGGGAGTGATTTTGGAGATGAGCCTGTGAACTTTCTCCCTCCTGCTTTTTCAGGCAGCTTTCCAGATAGCTGTGAGCATAGGCTTGTCTTTGCCTCTTTTCAGGCATAGTTTGGCCTCTTTTGAAATTTCTTGTCAGCCTCCTCAAAAAGTGGTCTTATTTGATGATTTTGCATGTGTTTTTATTTTCTTCAGAAATTATTTTTCTTGAATTCAGATGTTGAACATGGTTTTGATATTATGGATAATGACTTTTAAATCCTATTTCTTGTGGACTTTATCCTCTTATTTGAGTAAAATGTTAGTAATTTTTCTAATACTTTTTAGATTCATGTTTTTATTTGAGTGATAATTATAAACAGCTCCTCAGAAGACAGAAATCTGAAATAACAGACTTTTTTTACAAGAAAGCTCCAAAATAACTTTGTAAATATTTGGATACATGTTGCCCCATCCTGCAAACACAGGAAAAGATCAAAGAAACTTGGAAATTGTGAATTTTGAAGGACTACCATATAAATACTTAGAACTTCATGTCTAGATGAACTGGCTTTAATTTTTGGGCTATCATAATTCAGTGCTGAAGGGAAATAACTTGCTGAGTGGTACACCTTGTTCCTAACCTCTCATCTACATAAAACTTTCAGATGTGAACTTTCTCGCAATGTGTTAAGGGAAGATGAGGGCAGTGGTGCCAGTGGTGGTGTCTGACTGCTGCTGTGGCAGAGGTGCTGCTGAGGGGATTAGGAATATCCCTGTTCTCCAGCAGATGTCACTGTCGTATTATTTAGGCAGTAAATTCCTCCACCCACGGTCTGTGAACCCTTAGAGATCCCGTCACACAGTGCTGTGTGCCACTTGCATCAGCATTGATTTCTTAGAATTTTATTGGGTTTTTTCATTACTGTTTTCCGACTTTGCTTATCACAAACGTCTGTATTTGAGGCATTCATTCCCATGAATTTTTTTCTTTTTCTGTCTTTGGTTTGGTTGCCATGGCAAAAGCTTAATTGCAGCATTTTTATTTACAGTAAGTAATAAACTGAATTCCTGCTGCTCCTAGACTATGCATATGATAAGTTAAATATAATTATGGAAAAGTAGTGAGGGCAAGGGGTCTCAAGCTCACAAACAAGGCAAACAAAAGAATATAATAGAACAGTTTGGGTCTTTTTTCTTTACAAATCAGGGTTTAGATGCTTTCTATTATTCCTGAAAGGGAGGTATTATATAAGCTGCATTTACTTGAGAATAGAATTTTCAGTTGTATTAATATGAACTCTAAGTTTTAGAAACCACTTAGAGTGTGACTGTATATGTGGAAATTACATACTGCNTTAGTGTAAAATCTATGCTTTAGGGAGCTTTAAGCATCATTTTAAATCTCAGTATATAAAACTGGTAGGTTAGTATCTGTGCCTGAGGTCAGACAACAGGGAGTGGTTGTGTTGGTGTGTTTAATCTTCTTAATTTCCAGCCGCTAGTCTTCATTGAGATGTGATGTTTGCATTCATGCTTCTAAAGTGTTGCAGTATTAGGTGGAACTGTTTCATCTAAACAACCTTGGGTGATAACTTAAAGACTTTTTATGAAGAAGAAACAGCATTGTAGGTGCTAACAGTGAATTAAAATGTGGTTCGTTTTTTTTCTTTTCTTTTTTTTTTCCTGATAGTATAATCAATAAACACCAACAAGGCATGAGTTGTATAAAGTGTGAAGTAGTACAGGAGTGATATGATACTGTAACTTGTAGTCTTAAAACTGACAGAGGTCACTTATTAAGATGCCACAAAGCTGCTCTTGAATGCAAATTAACCTTTATATCTTAGAATTTGTCCTTTTTGATATTTTCCCCAGCATTCTGGGGGGAATATATCAACACAGTTTTCACATAAAGGTGTAATTTTCAAAAGGTCTATACTTTTAAGTACAAACATATGATTTGCTTGCAGCAAAGGGTTTGTAATAGAAAAGAATTATTGCTTTGGCATAAAGAGCAATAATCTGGTAAGTGGATTGACTTATTCTGGTAATTTTTTTAGTCATAGTCCATGCTCAAATCATCAAGCTTGTCAGTAATAACTATATAATCATTGTCCAATAGCAATCAGTTTGTAATTTGTACAGATTTATGTTTTTCATATATGTCCGTGTAGCTTACTCTGTCAACTCTCTCTTTTGCCATTTGTCTTTACAAAGGTCACCTCAGGTTTCAAAACCTGAGGTTAAAAGGTCTCATACGTGTTTGTTTCACTGTTCCCGCTCTTTTTAAAGATATTTGAGATAGTAGAGAGAAACAAGAACTGTTTTTTTAATAACATTTTTGATAGTTACATATGAATTAATAGTAGTTTTTATTGAAAATAAGTAATACCCTAATAAATATATCCTGACAGTGCTCTTTCTGAAGAAGAAAAAACTACATTGCGTGCTGGACTAATTACCAACTTCAATGAGCCAGTGAATCAGGTTAGTGGTGAATATTTGCTACTCTTCCAGCTAATGGTTTTATTGTTATATGACTTGGGTTTCTTTTTTTTACAAAGTGTTTAATTATAGTAATAAAGTTGCAGTTTGCATACTGTGTTTCAGACAGATCTTTATGTTGAAGTGGTACCCTTTTTCATAGATCTTAATTCATGATATTTTAGAATCGCTTTGTTTGGAAACAACATGTTTTGTCTCTTTGGTTTCTTTTTTCCTGTTGTAGCAGTGGCAGTTTATGCTGTCCCTTGCTCTTTAGACAACCACTTGATGAAATGGTTCAGGGAATGGATGGAGCTCAAAAATAACTTTCCCTGAATGATTTTTGTTTTTTTCTAGCTGTATCTGTTCTCTGACCTGACTCCCAGTATGACCATACAAGGAACGGTTGTGGTGGTGTAGCAGGAATGAGCTGTGGAGATTACTGCTGGATAAACCTACCTAAGCAGTATTGCTGTTAGATGTCTCGTCACAGCATTGATGCATTTGAATAAGCATAATAAAACTTCAGTATGGTAGTGTCTTGCCTTCCATACAGTGACTAATTATAAGCTGCCACTTTGATTAAAATAAGAATTAATTGTTATGTTGAGTATAGGACTAATGTTTGGGACTCAGAATATGCCTATACTGGATAAATCAATCTTCCTTCTGCTTTTTCTTTATCATGAAAGTATGAGATTCTGCAAGGAAGTATATGCTAATATTTTGAGCTAGATATTTAAGAACTTTTTCAATAAAATATAGAAATTATTGGCATAAGGTAAAGTTAAAAAGAAAAGGTATTGCATGTAAACTTCTATTCTGCAAACAGTTCAGTTTTAAAATGTTAGGATTCCCTAACGCATTTAATGTAATTTCTAGCATTAGAGCAATTTACCAAAATTAGGGTATTTAGTCTTTGTGGAAGACAATTTTGACTGGAATTATATGTTTTAATTGCCAATGCAAATTTAAAAAAACACAGGTATATAGAAAATACTTCAAAATATATAGTGCAGTAATAGTATGAATGGAAAAAAATATAACAAAATAGATTTTGTTTCTTTATTTCAACAAAAAAACCCAAAACAAACTAAAAAAAAACCAAAGCATGTCATGTTGGGCCATAAAGTGTGTGTCATTTATACTTCTACTGGGTAGTATATAATTTAACAAATATTTCATTTGGAAGAGTTTGCATGTTTTTACATATGTAAATAGGTAAACTAGGTATAAAAATACTTAGTATTAACTGCATTGTTTGTAAAACAATTCAAACTTTTTAGCAATAATTTTTCTATACTGTCATTAGTCTTTGATTAGTTTACCAGCCAAGACAATAGCATGGCATATTTTGTAGTTATAAATTCCACTGCTAACAAGCAGTTCTGCAGTTCTGAGACTACAGGTGCAGTTGAGGTTACAATCTTTTTAAATGAGATTTTAAAGAGTAGTGAGATTATGTTTTTATTTGCGTGTACTTATGATATTTTTTAGGATGTAATTTTTTAAGATGTGGAGGATTTTGTTTTATTTTTATGCCGTCAGCCTAAATAATTGCCCAAACAATGTTTGTAATAATACCTAGTCCATCTCCCCTTCTTTCTTCTTCTTTCCCAATCTGTGCTGTAGATATCCTAAAGTTTCCTTTCAGAAGAACCCTTTCATTTAGTCCCCAGCACGTTAGATATGTCTGAATTTTGATATCCTGTGTTCCTCCTGAGTGCTCTTTTCCAGTCACAGATAACACAGTTGCTATCTACTTGTGCTTTTTGCATCACTGAAGGCAGAAAAAAATATGACTCTTGTGTTGCTTTTCTTTTAATATATACAAAATGTAAGAAACAGACATAGTATTGAGATGTGATGATACAAGATGACTTTCAGGGGAGGTGGAGAAGAAAAGAGAGCATGCCATATGTTGAGAGTGTAATTTCCATGCCCTTTGTAAATATTTACCATATGGAGGGAACAGAGGAACAAAATACTCCTTCAAATGTATGGCAGCAGAATCTTTTTTTTTTTTTTTTGTCTTAAGAAGCCAGTCCTTAAGGAAAAAGTACTCTTGGTCTCCCAAGAGAAATTGCTTCTTTTATCACGGATGGAGAGGAGTTTGTTTGCTCCCCACTGCCAATTGACATAATTTAATCTGATAATAAGTAAGGCTCCCGCTTCTTCCTTGAGAATGTTGATGTCATTTTCCTTATAAGCAGGTTGGTAGGAATAAACATTGTAGGAAGCTGTGTGGGGTGGTCAGGCTCCTGATGAAACAGCTAAGGAAGGGCATAGCTGTTCCCTCTTAGTCCTGTAAATTGGTTGGATTCCTTGTAGCTTAAGAAGGTGACTTCTTCCAAAGGCTGTAAGTGTGATGGTATAGTAACAGTGTGTTGAAGAGAGCATCTGCTTCACTAATCCAGTCAAGGACCTTTGCAGTGGAAATGGAATAAAACAGGGAAAACAAGAATACAGAATTTTCGGATATTTGAGGCGTGGTTTTGAGGGACTATACAAAATTTAGTAAAGAATGTTTAGGGAAATGGAGTTGCAAAGCAGCAAAGTGTGCAATAGACAGAAAGAGGGCATAAGAAGGGCTAGTCATGTGTAAACCACAGGTGGTCTGTACCTGTGTCTGAACAAACCCTGTACCTAATCACCACAGCCTATCCTGATGGCATCCCTTGCTGTGTAATCTCACTCTGTTCATCACGTGTGGTCTGCAAGGATGAGGTGGTGTGAAGATCTGGAGCAAGAGAGTCTCAGTTTCAGCTACTGGGGTAGGACTGTGGCTTATAGGCCTCCGTGCCTGGGGTTGGGAATGGCTCTGTCTAAAAGCGAAACTCAGGTAGAACAAAATTAAGGGTGATGTGTATTCAGCAGTCTGTGTTCATAGAAAATGGTAGTAAAGATCACTAAGAAGAAAATGGTTCCCAAATAACTGGTTTTTTGTTTATATGATTTCTAGAACAAATAAATTTACTGATCTTTCTGTAAAATTTAAGCAAGGTATGAAGTTTAGCATTTTACATAAATAAAATAAAATAAAATACCTGTTCTCTGCGTTTCCATTCAGCAGACTTAAAAATAGTGTCAAAAAAGCACAGAAAAATCTAGCAGATCATACTACTCTTTTTTGATTCATGTTTTATTTGACTGTTAATTTCTGTGTTGTGCATTTCCTAAATGCCCTTAGACTTCATGTTATCTATGTTTTGTTTTGCCTTTTTGCAGATAGCTACTCAAATCTCTGTATTGATTGCTAAAGTTGCCAGGGTGGACTGCCCAAGACAGTGGCCAGAACTTATACCCACTCTTGTAGAATCTGTGAAGGTGCAGGATGATCTTCAACAGCACAGAGCACTACTTACCTTTTATCATGTTACAAAGACCCTGTCATCAAAACGGCTTGCTGCAGATAGAAAACTTTTCTATGATGTAAGTACTGTGATGCATGCAAACCACATGTTGTACATGCTTGCCTCTTCCAGGGTTTAGCTGGCAGGGTATTAATGGCATATGCGTGGACTTCAATGTCTGCCTTGGAAACAGAAGTGCTCTTATGTTGGCGGGTATGTGTATTTTATGAAATAACTGGAAGTCAGCTTCTAGGTGAGACATTTTGGGGATATTTATGAATTTTGAATGCAGGTTGAGTGTTGTTATCTTAATTTGTGCAAAGAAGCAAGAGTTTCATCTACAGAACAATATCTGCATATCAGCCTTTGTCATGCCATACAGCATGTCTTACTTTATGTGAATTTATGGTGTTTTTTGGAATTGAGCTCTGGATTCATAATTCATTATAGCCTTTAAAAAATACTTAATTGTAGGCTTCCATACTGCTGTATTTTTAGTTTTTATCATTGATGGGAATGCATTTTGGGTTTTTTTCCAGACTAACTCTCTGGGTTAATTAAAAGGCAAACTGTGAATGCAAATGCCATGGTTTGTCTCATGCAGATTACATTCTCCATTGTAAGAATCCAGTGATTAGAAAACAGTTTTAATTTTGGTTGTAGGCACTGTATCTCCAAACACATTTGGAGTTAGGTGACGATGCAGTACAGTTAACTGAATTTAATGAGTTAAACGTCTTTTCCAAACATTACATTTGAATTTTCAAAATTCTGTTTTACTCATCCATTTTAAAGGGTTTTTAAAGCACAGAAGATCAAGATTGTTTATGGAGCTTTACCTTTTATGAATATAGAAAAAAATCTGTCTGTGCATTCATTAAGGTGAAATTTTAACAATCAAGAGTCTAAGGCATCAAGGACTGATTCCTGTAAACAGGACCCTTACTAACCTTTACTCAGCCAAAGAAACCAAATAAATAGATCATCTGCTTTTGGTCCCATTGGTGTAAGGTATGGCAGACTGAGTGCAGACTTCCTTAATTATGAAGCTGTCAAGTGCTACCATAACCGTGTGAGAAATTCTGTATCTTTTGTTTATAATTCAGATATCTTTATCAGTCAAGCTCTTCCTGGTAACTGTAAGGTGAATCGAGTTTGAGATTTGTTCAGTTCTACCTGATCAGAAACTATCTGTCATTCTGTAGTTTAAAAAATTTGATGTGAAAAAGTCAGTATTTGCAGCTATCAACAAAATAGTTTTGGAGTAGGCATTGTTCAATATTTTTGTTAGAGAGATATGTAACTGCTAACTGAGTCCCAGAGTAAGCTGATTCAGATATTAACTATGCTGTAAGATAGGCAGTTTGTCCTCTGGGAGAAGAGGTGATGAGGATAGATTTTTTGAAGCCTCATACCATATTGTACACCAGCAGCTGTATTTAATGAAAAACAGGAGCCTTAAATAGTTATCTTTAAGGTGAGAGTCATAGACCCAAGTAGTCAGGGAAACCACTGAGTCTGTCATAAAATCTTCGAATTAAGACAAGATATTTTTCTGGAAGACATCTTTGGGTCAGTACATCCCAGTGCAGCAAAGAAGGAAATTAAACATTGTGGTTCATGATATACAAGAAGATCAATTAAATAATTTAGCAGTGTAAACTGGCCTTTAAAATTCAGGGATTTATTATGCTATGACACATTTCAGAAAATATGTTCTTGATCTTTCTTCTGTTTGCAGCTTACATCAAGTATTTATAGCTTTACATGTTCCTTGTGGAATCATCATACGGATACATTCCTACAGCAGATTTGTGCAGGGAATGAAGCTGCAGCTGCAAATTCGCTAANATAGACAATGATATTTTGATATAAGGCGTTAAGTAACTTTCTTCACAGTGAATGAGTAGGACTTTTTTGGTAAATATTAAATTATTCACTGACAAAGCCAAACCCATTGGGAAAACCAGTAATCTTGGTTTATTTTAGCCGTACCTTTAGAAAGACAGGAGGATTTCTCATGTGGAAGGGGGAGCCAGTGATCTTTTTTCTCAGTATGGACAATTTTAATGTGCTTGTTTTAAGAATTCAAAGTCTAGGAGGTGAGAAATTGGAGGGCATAACAGGATTCTTTTTTACATGTGTTGTAATTTGGGCTTGCAGGTCTTTTGGCACTTTCTGGGGGAAGCTGAGCTACGAGTTTCATTCCATTAAGTTCACCTTGTGTCCAGTGAAGAGCTAACTTTAGCAGTCAGTTGATCTTTATGCAGATGCTCAAATACTTATCAGTGGAGTAAATACATATCCTGACTGTACTTTACTGCATTGAAGAATTGAGATGTCCCTGTAGATATGTAGATAATACCTATCTTGAATTGTTTCACAAAGTGCAGTATGCAAGTTTTCTGGCTTAAGGACCTTGCTTGACTGTACTTGGTCCTTTTCCTGCTGCAGAAGTTGAATACTTATAGTTTATACGGAATTCTTCGTGATTCAATTCTTGGAGTTCTCTTCATTGTTTTACACAATGCAATGAGTTTTAAAGTAATTTGAACAAGGTTAATGTTAGATATGGATGAGGCATCCAGGGGCCTAAAATTAAGCATCTTTTTTAAAATGTAGAGTTGGAAGAAAGTCACAGGAAGTGGAATTGTAATTGTGTTCTGAAATCTGTTGCAAAGAGCTGATATATAGCTACAAAAGTTTTTTCTGTTTTTCCTAGTACTTCGGAAACTAACGGTTCATGGCTTTGTAGAACCTCATTGGAATGCAGAGGTGATGGTAAGTGACATGTATATGTTTCTAGTTCTAGTTTATAAATATTTTGTGATACATTCAAGTGTTGTTAGAGCTATGTTTGAAACTCATTGCAAGGCACACATTTGTGTTATGTAAAGGAAGATCAATCAACATGCTCTCAAAGTTGTCTTTGGTTAAGAACTGTCAGGTCCTAGGTGGATCCTAAACACTGTGACACTAATGGCATGATGTTTAAAAAAAGAAAAGGTACCCCTTCCAATTTACGCATCACATGATGGTAATACCACTGTTGCTCACTGAAAGATGTCTTGCATGCTCTCTTCCCTCCTCATTTAAAAACATGTTTTCATTTAGTGATGAATGTGATACCATATTTGTTCTATCACGTTCTATTGATGGAATTTGTTTGATCGAGATAAAAGCCTGTGGTATGCAGCCCATGGAGAGGGGAGTGAGTGTCAGAAAGAAACCTAAGTATCTTTCTTAACCCCAAAATGCTGCCTGTTTTGCTGGAGGAACTGAGTACCTATGACCTACATTCTAAACAAGGAAGTTGAGAACAGGATAGAATTGGATAAGCGTATTTTAAAGATATGTCTGTAGTTACCTATCCCTCATTCTGCTAGAGATGCCATGCTATTTGTGTGGTATTAATAAGGTCAGTTTGAATCATCTATGCAGTCTGCTTGCTAGCTTATTATTAGTTTCATGAGGAAGTTGTTTGTCTAAAATGGTCAAATAGTTAAAAGTGATAAGGTCATGCCTGAGCCCATAACACATCTGAACTGACTTCAGTTTGACACAGATTTTTTTGTCATAATACAATGCAAAATAGTCTTCATCTTTAAAAGATGTGTACACTTTTGTTTTTCAGGGGTTTCTACATGCTGTATTTGAACGGCTGAAACAGTTTCTGGAGTGTAGTAAGTATTGGGATATTATTGATTGTATTCATTGTTAAACATTGGAAGGTGGATGAAAACAATACAGTTTAGAGCATTATCAGTAATCAACTGGGTGCAAGGTGTGTTTTTAGAAGTGCAAAACTATTACTTTAAACGCTACTGAAACTATCACAAAAGAATTCAGTAAATGTGTCTTTTTGAATAAACAGACTAAGCATTCCACAGAAATTATATTTGGTGTCATAACGCTAGTGGGAAAAAGATCTTAAGTTGTGAATTGACAGAGTATCTATATTAAAATATGCAGGTGCTACTAAAACCCAGATCATCTTGAGTTTTCTTCTTTGGGAGAGTTCTGTTTTTTCTTTTTCCAGAAATTTGTTACATATTTTGGTATGTGTCAAATGGGAAATGAAGACCATATTCAAATCTATGTTCTTTGTAACTGGAAGAGTAGTAGTCTGAGACAGGCAACCACAGGTTAACACAGTCAACAGAATCAAACATAACTGGCAGGTGTTAGTGATTTTGCAGGGAAGTTACTTGGAGCACGCAAAAGGGAGATGTTTGACAGCGTTGTATCTGAACTGGCTTCTCCTTTCTTGTAATGGATGTGGTGTAAGACATTCATTACTCTGAAGCCTGCCAGGTCATTATTCTAGGATTCAGCAATGTTTTTTCAGAGAACAGACATTTAAACCGAATAGAAAGAATTTTTTTTTAGATAAGCTGTATATAATTTTGGTATTTTTGATATTTTGGTGATGTTCCTTGGCTCAGGAGCCTGTAGGTAAGAGGAGCTGGTATGGGCTCTCAGCCTCATTTCTGGAAGAGATGGAAACTCCCACTCTGTGCCCCTATAATCAGATACTTTCTGGCCCTTCCTTCATTTTTGACAAGACGGGTGCCTAGTTTGAATGGACTGAATTGAAAGCCATCCTATCCTGAAGTTTGCTGATTATTGCAGTGCCTTAGAATAGGAGGGTTCTGGGGTCTGAGTGTCCTAAAACAAGAACTGAGCTGAACCTTCCCATTTCCACTTTTCTTATCAGTAAGTTGTTTTGCAAAAGTGGGTACAACTACCTTACAGGATAGTGTTTACATTTATTATGTCATGGTTTTTGCCTGCATACCTTCATTATGGCCCTTTTTTGTTTTTTTCTTCCTTTTTTTTTTNTTTTTTTAATGCAGAATTGTTTTCTTGTGTCCATAATAAAGCATTCTTAAAGGTTGAGTTTCTAGAAAAATGCATAATATTACATGGTAAGGATATACAAAAAAAAGGATATTCTGGTATTTTCAGTGTTTATTTACTTTTTTACTATGCTAGCATTTGCTTTTTTGCATTTGTTGCTATCATTAAGTTTTTTATAATGATATCCCAGTTGTTGTAGTCTGATCAAGTACAGTGAATTTCTCTGCAGCTAAGGTAAAGCGTTAAAGATTTTTTTCTCCCCTGGTGCTCATTACCCTCAATTTGACTTTGGATTTATTCTGCCATAGAAGTGTCTTCTGGTTGACATAATCCCTGAACTGCAGTAAAAATAAGTTCTTTTCCACTGTTAATTTTTTAAGTCTTAGCTATCCAGAAAGAAAAGGATAGTTGAAAAATTACAGTTGTTAAATGTCTGATTTACCAGGTAGAAGCATAAGACCAGAACACATATGCAGAGATCGTTTAGAGAAGACTGTAATTCTGTTCACTAAAGTGGTAAGTAAATTCTCCTTTCAAATACTGAATATTTTATCATTCTGGAGGAGCAGTCCCCATCCAGATATGTATGTGCCTTAAAGTGAATATGTTTCAGATCTTTTAAAGAAATGGAAGGTACTACACCTTAGAATGTCTTTGTTATGAAATGTCTGTTTGAAATAAAGGGTGTCTGTTTACTCATGCTGATGCAGGTTACAGCAGTGAAGAATACCTTTCCTTAGCTCAAACAAAATTAAGTGTATTCTGTAAGTAAATTATTTAGTCAGGAGAATTCAGTCAAAGAAGAATTCTGGAAGTTTTATTATAACAGTGGTAATGGCATTGAGTAATAAAGAAGAGAGAAACTTTTCATCCTATGTTTTATAAGCAATTAAATAGCTAACAGAGGATAATTTTAGCATTGTCACTCATTCTGTTTTTTGTTTTGAAGCTATAAAAGCTACACAGTTCCCTTTGTTTTCAGACTCTATTTAGGGATCACGGATATATTTCACCAAAATTGAACTGAAGATGTTCTGACTCAGTATTTTTGGTCTTTGTCACAGTACCTTTAATGCAAAAGTGCATCTTTTTTTCAAAGATCTGAAGAAGAAATACACTTCATTAATAGATAATCTACCATTTATAAGTTCAGTTGCAAGAATTTGTTTAAGTTATTTTTGCAGTGGTAGAGGAGATTAACGGCATCCACCAGTGTATTTTAGACAGATAGTTGGAAAAGCTAAGTTGAGGAAGCAAATGCTTGTACTGCAGTGGAGTGGGAGGAAAAATAGTTGTAGCCCTCCTGCCTCTTTTACTTAGAATAATTCTAGCAGGGATGAAACCTGCTGAAAGGTTCACCATTTCAAGTAAGGCTAATGTATTTTCTTTACTTCTAGCAAACTGGTCTAGTTGAAAATGGCTATATTCCTCAAACTTAAAAAAGAAGTAATTTTGAACACAAATCAATAATTTTGGTGTTAAATAATGCTTTTTTTACTATTGGTATTGCACAAAAGTGTTTTGATTTCTCTTTCTTGCTTTTCTGCCTTTTTTTTTTTTTTTTTTTAAGCTTTTGGACTT
>VXBX01005280.1:215373-249078 GCA_013400415.1 Scytalopus superciliaris
GTAATACAGCAATATTAAAGCATAAAAATAACAGAGAAAATGTATAAGGGAGGGAAAGAAAGGATATGGGTCCTAAGATATGTTTAGTCTCCACCCACTGGATCCAGTGATGAACCTTGGAAGTTGCATCTTCCATGTTGTTGTTTGAAATGATGGTCTTGATCTGTTGGGGGTGGGAGAAGCCCCCCCAACAAAACTAAAAGATTTCATGAGTTATATACACTTAATGATGGGAATACCTTGTTACCTCCCCTACGGTGGGAAATTTTACAATGGGTGATGTCTATCATCTGAGATTAATAGCTCAGGCTAGTTGTGAAAGGTCTTCGATGCTCCCTGGTGGGGTTTTCACAGCAGTTGTCATGTAAAGAGAGGACACTGGCATGATAAGAAGGATTATCCCAGCTTGTAGAATTTGCCTCTTCCCATGTCTGGAAATCATTTGTAGCTTCAGGTATCCACACCCTTATGCACCTGTGATAGGTGGAGGTCCTTTCCAAGTAGGCGTATTCAGGGCAGGCTGGGTTTTGCTGGATGAGCAGCTGTTTCTTGCAGAAGACTTTTGGTGATCTTAACAGTTTAAGCCACTAACCATTTCAGTCTCAGACAAATATAGTAATTTATAAACAAATGGATACTTTGTGTTAATAAAACAGGGTTATTCTGTGACTAGTCACTGCAGTATACAATATTGATTGAGGGAACCCTCAGCAAGTTCACAGACAACACCAAGTTCGGCAGGAGTGTCGATGTACTAGAGGGCAGGAAGGCTCTGCAGATCTGGACAGGCTGGATCGATGGGCTGAGGCCAGTGGTATGAAGTTCAACAAGGCCAAGTGCCAGGTCCTGCCCTTGGGTCACAACAAGCCCAGGCAGTGCTAGAGACTTTGGACAGAGTGGCTGGAAAGCTCCCTGGTTGCAAAGGACCTGGAGGTGCTGGTCAGCAGCAACTAAACATGGACAAGAAGGCCAATGGCATCCTGGCTTGGGTCAAAAATACTGGGGCCAGGAGGACTAGGGAAATGTTTGTCCCTCTCAAGTGGGTACTGATGAGACTGCACCTCGAATCCTGTGTCCAGTTCTGAGCCCCTCACTACAAGAAAGACATTGAGGTACTGGAGAATGTCCACAGAAAAGCTGGGGGAGGTCTGGAGCACAAGATCTGTGAGGAGCACCTGAGGAATTTGGGATTCTTTAGCCTGGAGAAGANAAGCTCCCTGGGTCCAAAGGCCCTGGAGGTGCTGGTCAGCAGCAACTAAACATGGACAAGAAGGCCAATGGCATCCTGGCTTGGGTCAAAAATACTGGGGCCAGGAGGACTAGGGAAATGTTTGTCCCTCTCAAGTGGGTACTGATGAGACTGCACCTCGAATCCTGTGTCCAGTTCTGAGCCCCTCACTACAAGAAAGACATTGAGGTACTGGAGAATGTCCACAGAAAAGCTGGGGGAGGTCTGGAGCACAAGATCTGTGAGGAGCACCTGAGGAATTTGGGATTCTTTAGCCTGGAGAAGAGGAGGCTGAGTGGAGACATTATTGCTCTCTACAACTACCTGAAAGGAGGTTGTAGCCAAATAGGGATTGGGCTCTTCTCCCAGGCAGCTGGTGAGAAGATGAGAGGAAATGGCCTCAAGCTGCATCAGGGAAGGTTCATGTTGGACATCGGGAAGAATTTCCTCACTGAAAGGGTTGTCAGGAATTGGAACATGTGGAGTCACCATGCCTGGAAGTGTTCAAGTAAATGTGTGGATATGGCAGTTAGAGGCATATGGTTTAGTGCTGGTGGCAGTGGTTTGGCAGTTTGACTAGATGATCTTGGAGGTCTTTTTCATACTTGATGACTCTGATTCTAGGGTTATTTAAGCATTAAAGTTTTTTGGTAGCAGGATATGATAGATGGCATTGTTTGCTAAGCTGCTTGGGTACAAATTAGCTCGTTTAAGCTACAACTTCAGTTTACCAACAGGTGAGATTAAATTGAGAAGCTGGTTTTTTGCTACTGTTTATTTTGTTTTTATTTTTAAACAAACAGAACTATCAGCCCACAAATAAAACAGATAACCTTAGCTAGTGGGTAGGTACATATCAGTTAGTAACTGATAGCAGTTATTTCTGTGATTCTAGATAGCTTTAGCAGAGCAGGATGTGTTTCTGTGTCAGCTGCTTTCACTGAAAGTTTTTTAAGTGTCTGAGCATCTACCAGGAAGAATAATCTAACTTGTTGAGTTTAGTTGATTTCTGTGCTGCTTGGTTGACAGCAACCCATGAGATAATTCCAAGTTAAATTGTTCTTCTATTGCTAGAGTTTTTATCATAGACTCGATAGAATTAAACTAAAAGATACCTTTCTTGTCCTTCATGAAGATTTTGCCTCAGTAGCGTCTCCAATTTCTACCACCTTAGCAATGCCAAATAAAATGAAAAGGTTACTAAAATGAAAGTGAATGAAAATGAGCTGAACTAATTACGTTTTTTTAGAGGATGACAGAACACTGAGAATGATTCAATGCCAAAACATCAACTGCTTTGATATTGTCAGATATTATATTGATAATCAAAATGTTTAATGGACTTATGCATTGTGCTTTTGACTTTTGTCTTTCAGGTCCGTATTGAGACAGCTACGACACTGAAGTTAAATATCCTTTTATTTGCAAAGATGATTAGTTCTAAATTCGGAGTTATTGGAAAATAAACAATTTGAAACTTGCTACCAAATTTTTCACATTATCATTTTTAGGTATCCATGATGTATTTGCTTATTTGAGTCTTATATCCATCTGCAATCTATATTCCTTAATGATTGTTCACCTGTAGATGACTTTGAATTCAGAACTGACCAGTTCTTACCGGTAAGAGTGTTTATATATTCTGGAGAGTAGATAAATCCATAAAGAGCACAAAAAAATTATTCTCTAATTTATTTTTAAACTACATTATTTAGTAGTTGGGAGAGGGGTTGTATATGTATGTATTATATTTTCAGTCTTCATAGGCCAAAATATATACTGCTGCTGTTAGTGTTGCTAATGTGCTATATAAAGGCATAAAGTTCAGAACACCTTAATATTACGGCTGTCACAACTTCATAGCAGTGTGTTCAGTATTGTATATGCTATGCTGTTAACAGATAGTAAGTTTCTTCTTGCTAAGAAAATATTAATACTGTATCTGACAAATATGTCTCTGCACTGCTGTGGCTTTCCAGTATGCCTGTTTCACACAGTACTTTCCAACCTCCNCTAAATACAAATGTGTGGTTAAGATAGTGTCTTAATAACACAGACTTTCTTCTTCTCCCATATTTGTGTTCTCTACAGTAGTTGTTGCTGTTGCTATTAAGTAAATAATGGAAATACAAGTATAGCAACGATTTACTTTGACAACTCAAATTCAACAAGTGTTTCTCACATCATTGTGATTTCCATGTTAATTTCAACTCTCTGCAGAGTGCATTTAGACTATAAATACTGGAGTTGTTTTAAGATGTCTTTTTCAGTACGCTATTTAAATATTATCTGCTGGTCCAAAAGCTGGAAGACCACACTTTTGGTTTGACCCTAACAAAGCACTCTTTTGGGAGACACAGCCTATTTTACCTGTGAAGTCATATTTTTACACTTACCGAAACATGAAAATGGTGTGTGTTCAAAATGATCGTGTTTGAACTGTTATGTAAGAGCATATCTGAATTTTTTTATCTTGCTTAGGCAATGGTTGCCTATTGTGCATTTTTTCAAATGAAAGAGTAACATTTTGCACACTTTCTAATTATTTTTCAAAGCTTATGGATGTCTTAGAGTTGCAAGTATACGTTTGAAAATTACCCATTCATATCACTAATTGTATTTTTGATGGTCTAATCTGTAGTTCTTTATTTTTCTTTTAGTATCTGGAATCCATGTTTACGCTGCTGTTTCAGCTACTTCAGGAAGTAACGCAATGTGACACCAAAATGCATGTTCTCCATGTTCTGTCTTGTGTGATTGAAAGAGTCAAT
Organism: Scytalopus superciliaris; assembly: GCA_013400415.1. Taxonomy (NCBI): domain Eukaryota; kingdom Metazoa; phylum Chordata; class Aves; order Passeriformes; family Rhinocryptidae; genus Scytalopus; species Scytalopus superciliaris. The sequence continues at coordinate 219,373 of VXBX01005280.1, forward strand.
ATGCAGGTATTTTTTTATTATATCCTTCGGTGTTACCTTTGTCCTAAGAATGCAGAGATGTGACAAATAATGGGAAAAAAAAAAGTCATCAATTAATAGACTGGTTATTATTGTCATAGATGCTTGCATTACTACGTCCTCTTTTCAGCTCTCATTTATCTTTTGTGTAGAATGTGCTTGCTCAGTTTCTCATAGTAGCTTTTCTTTAGTTACTATGTATTTTTTGTATTGACTCATCTTTTAGATTACAGGATTTTTACAGTTTATCTTCTGGTCTTTCTCCCAATTTTGTTTTTCTATTACTGATTTATTCTAATTGTCTCATCATATATATGAACTAATACTTTATTCAATCTTGCATGTTAAAGGAGACATTTTTATGGACAAAATACTTTGTACTACTAGGGAGTGTGCAGTTAAATTTGTAGTTTCTCATTGATACTGATATGGGTCACAATTGCCTATGCACTAATCTGAACTGCATGAAAAGTTTCAAATTCACATTATGTTAATGTCAAAGTGTGTTCTTCAGCTTATAGATAAAGAAATCTAAGATGGTTTTGCAGAATTAAATAATCAATGGTTGACTGCTTTTGTCTCAGGTTTTATTTTGGTGGGTTTTTTTTTTCCAGTATTACTGTATTAAGGACAGAGATAATGCATGTTTTTGAGCTTATCTCCTCTTTCTGCAAGTAATCCTGTCTGAGAGCCAAACAAAGCTTTTGTAATTGTACCTTGTAGGAAAAGTCAACATGACACCAGATTTCCCTGCATTTCAGATCAGCTAGAGAAGCAGCATTAAAAAGAAGTTGTAAAAGAACCCTTGAATCTGTTTAGGTTAATTCATAATTAACTATTTAAGAAGGCAACTAGATAAATCTTTTAGCACTGAAGAGCATAATAGTAAAAGTGTAGGTTGGGACAAATCTTTGGAAGTTGTTTAGTCTAACCCCTGCTCAAAGGATGGATGACTTCCGAGGTTATTTAGCCTTTTTTGTTTTACTGGGTCTGTTTCTGGCCTTAGAGAATGCCAGTCTTTCGGACTTTGTTTTAGTGAAGAATATATTACTATGAAAATATCACTGGTTATCAAATTGTAAGTATTTTTTGTGTTCTATTTACTCCTTGAGCCTGATTGCTCTGCACAAATGTCACTGTAAGTAATATGTTCTTTTCAAACTACTCTGCAGTCAGACGTTAGTTCAGTCACAGATTGAAGAATATGGTGTTTCAGAAAGAGGAAAGAGGAGTAAATTAAAGCAAAATCTGTATTTTTACTGTGACAAAAGCAGCTGTTATATTTTTCAGAAACTGTGCTTGCAATAAATTAATAGACTTGTTTACACATTAAGAAACCGATTTGTGCTCTGAACTTCAGATACGACCATATGTAGGATGTTTGGTTCAGTATTTACCACTCCTTTGGAAGCAGAGTGAGGAGCACAATATGCTACGATGTGCCATTCTAACCACCCTAATCCATCTCGTCCAGGTAAGGAATCAGTCATGTAAATATTGTCAGCATCTCCTACAGTTCTTTCTTAATACTAAAACAGTATGTGGTTATATTGCCTGCAGAATCTGTGCTATTAACTACTTCTTTAATATGAACTGTATGCCATCCTACCTTGTTTAACTCCTCCTGCATCTAAAGAAAGTGCTCTGAGGATGTAGGACAATGTCCATATGGGAACAGACTTAATATGCAGGTAGTCTTGAACTTGCAGATATGCGTGGCTAAGAGGATGTTACCACAGAGATTAGCAGTGGAGAAAGGGAATGACTAAACATTTCCATGAAAGGGGAAGTAAGGGTTCCTTTAAAAGGGAAGTGAGTTTAAACAAAGAGGAAATATACTTTTACCATAAAGAAATTGTGGGACTTCTTGTTTCTGACCCCTGTGGAGCCTAAAAATATAGATATTGTTGTATACAAAAGGTAGACACAAAGAGATTGGACAAATTTATGTAAGAGTCTTTTAAGGCAGTTTGTTTAAATAAACAAATACACAAAAAAGCCTTAACTTAGAAACATCAAATAATTTTAAATTTACTACTATCAATTATAGGAATTATTCAAATTTAGCATTCCATAGCCTCAGTTCTCTTAAGTAGTAATATTTAAAATATGTTGTGATGCAGTTTGGTAATGGGCAGTCATTCCCAATTTAAGAATTCCATTCCTTTTAGGATTAGTTTTAGTTTATAATTACTTTTGATGATAGTTCTATTTAGCTTATTTTTTAAAAATTGAGTTTCCTTCTTAAGTGATTGCTGAAACTTCTTTGCAGTCTTGGGAATAAATCTTTATGCATGACTCATGGACCATTTAAACAATAAATCACTGTCATAAGTCTGTGAATCTTTGTGTAGCTAAGAAAACAAACCGTTCTCCTGATTCTTGGAATATGTCAAATGATTTCATATATGATAAGAGCAAAGAATAATTATTTTCTTGATCTGTAAAACATTCAGCATTTAGTCATTTAGTACTTATTAGACTTGTGACCCTTCCAAGAAAGAGAATGACCGGTGAATGTTTTTAGGAATAGGTATTGTTTATAATTTTTTCCTTGCAGACTATTGATAAGAGGCTTGCGTTCAAAAGTTATATAATTTCCTCAAAACATGATGAGAGAAAGCTTAGGAATATCAGGCTATTTTGTTGTGTGAAATGGATTCAGGTTCAACCTTTGATTTCTTGAATACGTGTTTACATGTGAATATAACAGCAAATCTTTTTCAGTGCTTGAAATGCTCAGTTTGAGGTTTTTGACATCTTTTGCATTTTTTATTTATTTTTGTAGGGACTGGGAGCAGACAGCAAAAATCTCTATCCTTTTCTACTTCCAGTTATTCAGCTAAGTACAGATGTTTCTCAGCCTCCACATGTCTATCTTCTGGAAGATGGTTTAGAGCTGTGGTAAGAATGTTTTCTATCAGTTTGTAATTTTAAAACAGTGATTTTTGTATCCCCGGAAAAAAATAACGTAAAAAGCTTTGAATATTAAAATTTGTATATTCTGTTACCTTACCTTGACCTCTGTATCAAACTTCTCCTCATAAGACTTGAGGTTAGGAAGTTAATAAAAGAAACATAAGCAGAGTAGGTAACTAATTTTCAGATATTTGATAGAGAAGATACAGTTCCATAATGATAATGAACACCAAGACACAGAGTCTGGACTTACTATATATTGTGCATGCTAGACTAACAATTTGATGTGCTTGACTTCGGTGGAAGAATGACCCAGTGGTTCTCAGAGCTGGTTGCAGGAAAAGATGTCAAGTTAAGAAGGATAAACTATAGAAGTTACCTTTCAGATCCTGGGCTATCTGGTGACTGAGCAAAAAAACAAGAAGTGATGCTTTTAACAGTTTAGTCTGAGCCTAATTTATTTGTTTCTGGTGCAGCTGACGATATAGGAAGAGGAAACTTACCTGGACTGAATTCAGCACCTATTTCTGCTGAAGAATAGGAATACATAGAGTTTGTCTTAAAGTAATGAGGGATTCCTTTGATCTAAATTGTAGATGAATATTTGAATTCGAAATACTTAAGCTACAGACTATCTGTTCTACGTGCAGCAAAGTTGAGATTTATAATGCTGATGGCAGCAAGTCAAATTGCAGGAGCTTTTCATAATTTAGTACAGGGGCATGTTTAATGTAGCAGTTCAGAACTTTTATATCTTCCTAATAATATTGATCTTGAGGTTGCTATTCTGATATCAGTGCAGAAGAATGACATTTTAAGATGTCCTAGAGCATCAGAGGAGTTTGGATAGAGCTGGCAGAGACAGTTGAGACTCTAATGGCTGCTTGAACAAAGAGTGGGAGAATCCCTAAGATATTTTATATAATCAGACATGTTATTTAAATATGGTAATCCCACACCTAAGATCTTGGAACAAACTGGAATTTGTTGCTGTGGTATAAATGCAAGTTTAATTTATTGCTACTGCTTTCAAACCTCAGAATTTTAAATTGTTGCAATGCTGTGCATGTAGTTAAGCTTTTGTGTATGGTTGTCAATGCATAATTTCAGACAAAAAAAAAAAGTAAAATTGTGAGCTGGATGCCACCTTGGCTGCTCCTTTGAGGTGTGGAGCACTAAACAAAGTCCTTGCACTGTAAATAGTTTTTCTACCTACCTTCTTTGAGTTCCCAGTCTGGGTACTTAGACATTCTCACTATTGCAACCTTATGTTGTCTTTATAAAAAAAACAGTAACATGTTTTGATTTGTTTTCCTAGCTTGGCAAGAACCATGCCTATAATGGTGGGTTTGTTCTAAGGACTATTGTGGTGCCTCAAGTGTGCTTCTACTAATTGCTATACATTGTTGATCATATAGACGGTTACTGAAAGTTACAATGTTTGCACCTGTCAAAGTGATTGCTCAATGCTATTCGTAGAGCATCTGAAATATTTTACTTAATCTTTTCTTAGGTTAGTGACATTGGAGAATAGTCCATGTCTTACACCAGAGCTCCTGAGAATATTTCAGAACATGTCTGCCCTGCTTGGTAAGTCTTTTACTAATAAAATGTCATGGGTTTTTGCCTACTGCCCATTGTTCATGTATTAAGTAATGCTGCTGTGGCTACAAGTACTAAGGGAACTTGCAAAATTGTAATTTTCAAAAATTGAGGAACAAATTTTTATTATCTGACTTCCTCATCTTCTTTTGTATTTGTTGTCTACTTACCCTATTTCTCTACCTTTAATAAATTAAAGGCGTTTTTTACCCAAAAGACAAATTTCAGTTTATCATTTCGCAGATTATTTTAAGAAGTTCCTGAAATCTAGCACCAGCTGTGCTGTGTTTTATTGATATTGATTATATGAACACTTGCCTGTTCTGTTTACAACCAGAATGCAGTTACTAGCTTTCCATAATTCAGTTAATAACAATGTAATAAGTTTTCAAACCACCTAAATATGTCTAAGCATTTTGGTCAAGCAGCATGGACACTAAAAGCAGTAGTTCTGCTTGAGTTGTTGGCAAAATAGAAACTTAGTAGTGAGAATTAGGACTCAATGCTTAGGAAATACTGATATTTGAGGTGCTTTTGCTTCATAACTAAACAGAGCATAAAAAATTTGTGTTTTCATTTTATTATGTTCATATGTTTGTTTTTAATTAATCTTTAGATGTGTTTTGTAGATTGTGTAATTAATATTGCAAATGGGTTGATTCTTTGGAGGAATGTGTTCATAAAATTACAGAAGTTAGTTTTTTACTTGATAGTTGTTTTCAGCACTTTATTCTAACTAAAGGTTGGTAGAAAGTTATGTCACGGTATGTAGGTGTAAAGTGATGCCTTCTGTTATTTCTCTTTGTATACACTATCTCTAGGGATAAAACTGCTCTGTTTAGTAGTGGTTTTAGTATTTAACTGCAGAACTACCTCTTAGATTCTCTAGCTACCAAGTACTTGCTATTTGTCTTCACTCATAAATACACACATACCCATCTGCCTTCTTGTTACATGTCAGTAGATAATATCTGCTACGCAGAGTTTCCACTATGTGAATGGCTGTGGTTTTCATACTTGTGACACATTGCTAATCTGCTTGAGTTGTATTTGTGGCTTGTTTACTCTCACTACTGGTATTTTTCCCCCACCCTCTCCTCCCCAATCCTCATGCGGTACTTTCCAGGCTAGAGATAAGTTAGGAATGGAAACCTTGGCATACTCTTCTAACAAATTGGCGGTACTCAGTAATATTCTACACTTAATGATTGTCTTATTTTATGAATGAACCCTGCAGAAAAGCGATGCACACCTTTTTTCCTTTGGAAAAAATACGTCCTCAAGGGAATGTTACTCATTCTGAAAACTGAAAGCTGTTGTGTAATACTTCAGACATGCTTATGTCAAACTTTTTTTTTCATCAGGTGTGGGGGTGAGTGGCAAAAATACAGCAGCTGATCATAATCATAGAAGGATTTTGTCATATAGACTTCTAGTAATACTTTCCTTCCTGAGCATTTTTCTGAGCAGCTTGTTTTCTGAGTATGATGTTTGTCAAAAATTTTGTTTGCTGTAGGACAAAGTGATGCACATTTTGCCAGAAAGTGGAAGTCATTCTGACATGCTCTTCGCTTGCAAATTAGATCTGTGGGGAGATTTCACAGATCTTCTTAGGAGAATCTGACTGGATAGCCTTGATTTTACACAGCCATAGTACTGTGATGCTTAAATAGAGCTGGAATTTTGGATTAGTACTAACCTTATTTTAAAACATGGTAATTACAAAAACAGTACAATGCTGCCATCCACTACCACTCAGGCAGCTGCTTCATTCATTCAGTACACTGGGAAAAGAGATTCTTCACTTAAATCAAGGGCAACAGCACAGTTAAAGATGCAGCATCTTGCAAAAGAAAGTGCATTAATCCATGGTGACCAACTGTGTAAGTTAATTAAATAACTCTTCAGTCTTAATTCTGTAGCAGAGTTTCTTCAGTATGCCAGTAGCACTATTCACCTGAAACTTCCAGGCTCTTTCTGTCCTTCTTAGACAGTGATGTAGCTGTCAAGACAAGGTATTTTACCTGGGAAGTCAAAATTGTGAAGTCTTCTGTGTCTTAATTCTCTGAGATAAGGTAAAAAGATAATCTCTCTGAGACTGGTTCTCAGTTCAGTCTGAAGTAATCAAGGTGAAAGCCAAAGAACAGATAAGGCAAAAGGAAGTTATGTATATTGGAGCAGGGTGGAGAAGTAGCAAGATGCTCTAGAAAATTATTTTCTTGAAAATACAGTGTAAGGAATACGAGCCTCCTGATATTTAGATTCTGAATTTATTTATTTATTATTTATTCTAATGTACAGGTAATGTGACTGTTTTTCTGATGTGTTTAATTGCTGTAGGCTACATAATTTTAGCATGGAACTCATTCAGAAAAAGTGTCAGATGTCAACATGGTTGAACTGGAAGTCAGGGAGAGAAGAAGCAGTTCATACATGAGATTTTTTTGGACTGAACAGGGAAAACTATAGAAATGTTTTTAATTTTACTTTTTTAACTAGTCTGAAAATGATATGTCCCTTTCTACATATAATTGCCCTTCTAAAAGAGCTTTTTATACCCATTTCAGGATACTAATGCTGTTGGAACTGCATGTCAGAGGAGTTTTACAGGTCAATTAGATTTGCCTTCAGGGGTAGAATGTTGCATTTGATATGAAGGCTTGATTTCACTTGCATAAGTGACTGACCTTCAAAGTTTATGGTGCAATCGCTGATGTGCAATGATTGTTCACAGCATAATTGTCGTTTTTGATTTTCATATCAGCAGCGCTGCTACTGCTTAAATCCTGTTGAAATATAATTATCCTAAAGAGAATTTGCATCCAATAGGGTTTAATCCATGTCTTGTGAAGGATTGAATAATCTAGAATGGAGAAATATATTAATTCTCTGAGGATCGATGCATTTCTGCACTGAGGCTGCTTAAAATGACCGTTCAATCTGATAAAATTTCAGGTTGGATGTATGGCCAAAGTCTAGACATACCTGTTTCAAAAAGCACAGGGCTTAATGTGCCTGTGCTGTATTTGTAAAGGCAATGGCGAAAACCAGGTTACTTGAACTGGACTAATTCCTCTGATCTGTAACAAAACCCAAAGGAGTACATTAATGCAGAAAAATATATGTTTAATTGAGGAAAAACCTGGCAAGAGAATTAATGCACAATTAGCTTTTAGATGTAATCATTTGAATTTTATTTATTTCTAGAAAAATGCTTTTACTAAACATTGCGCTTTTACGAACAGATAAGTGGCTGAAATTCAGTTGTTTCCATTACATTTATCTTACCTGTTTTTTCCTTCTGACCTGAAGTATAGTTTTTGCTACACATACTTTTCACCTTCATATCAGTTATCACAGGGTCACAGAATGGAAAGTTATGGAAGGCTTAGCAGCACTTCATGTTTATGTGACCATTTACTTAGAATTTATCTGTTTGGATCAGTGTCTAAAACTTTAAATATGGTTGTATCCAGTAAGAAGAAAACCCAAATTGCATACCTCTAAGGAGAACACAATGTGTAACACTAGTAATATGTTACTAAAGCTAATTCATAGATGTATTGGAATCTTTTGATGAGAATATTGGATGGATAGGTGAAAAATAATCTCTTGTCAAGTCAAGAGATGTTAATGTTCAGTATAAAGGACAATAAGATGTCACCTGTCCATGCACTGACATATGAAAGTAGTTATGAATGTGAACCAGTCCCATGGCCATGTTGAATAGAGGAACATTAGTGTTTTATCTAATGTGTGGGGAAAAAAAACCCAACTACTGAAGCTCCCCAGACCTTTGCAGATGTTGTAACGGAAAAGCAAGTTCTGGTTTTCTGTCAGCTGATTCTTTTTGCAGTAGTTTTTCTATATAAGTATCACTAGGTGTAAGCTACACTTCATATAGGCTGCTTTCATTTATGGAAGAGATACCGGGTCTTAGCCAGCTGCTGGTGTTAGCTTAAGTTGATAAGGAATTTTATTTAAAACTTATATGAAAATACTTTCTGGTTGCCTCTACATAATGGTTTTATTAGATATAAGGTTGTGGAGCAGAAGTCTAGTTCCTTTACCAAGAATAGTTTGTCTCCCAAACTGGTTTTAAGAAAAGTTAGCAAGGCCTTTGAGGTTTTGTGGTCCTATTTTTAGACAATGACAGATGTGGACTTTCTGCACTGGTATAAATGTGTATGTGAAACTTCGAAGACTTTTGTTTTGCTGTGAGTTCTGCTTATAGATATTCTGGGATGAATTTTTTATTTTTTTAAACAGTCACATAGAGAGTGCCTGAGAACATGTGTTTTTTCTGTCTTCAACCTGCTGCTCTGTATCATCTCCTGTGTGTATCTGTCTCTTAAATGGGTATGCTTTCCTTACTGAAATGGCCAAGTTACACCCTAAAACTCAGTGTGTTTCAGCTCAGTGCCATTTGATGTGGCATATGGATCAGAAGAGCAGAACTGCAATCTTTATTTCATTCTTTCTGCTCGGCATTTACTGACTCAAATGTGAGAGAGATCATTTATCAGTAACTGCAGGTCTCTTAAGTATGTGTTTCATTTGTTCTCTCTTTAATATCTTCTTAGCACACTATCACATCCAAAACTTGACCTTTTCTTTATAACTTTTTTTATTAGCATTGACTTCTGAGGTCATAGGATTAGTTGTACTTCCATTTGAGTACATGAGAACTGTTGTCATCCCAATTCTGTAATTATCTCTGGTGGGGAGAGAGAACCTGATTGGTACTGGATCTAAGATAATTTTTTTCTACTTGTTGGCACTTGGCACTGAAAGCTGTAAGAAGAAAGAGACTTTTAGCAGAAAGTTGTTTTGGTTGTACTTCAGTTTGGTGATCAGATTGTGAACTGTGATTTCTGTTTTTTCCAGAGCTCAGTTCAGAAAACCTCAAAAATTGCTTTAAGATCATCAATGCTTATATTTTCTTATCATCATCTGAATTTTTACAGGTATGTTATCATTTTATAAAGTTTCATATTATCACATCAGTTCCTTACTGGCAAATTGTTTTCTGTCTCATCTTGGAAATATCATATACACATTTATATTCTTATTCATGTATGTGTATGCAAACATATTGTTCTAATGTCAGCTCTTTACAATGCATGATGAACACTCAGATCAGATTTGACAAAGATGATTGTTTGGAATTAATGCATTGTGGATTGATTTAATACCATGGTATCTGAAAAGCTCTATTACTATGTGGGATAGTAATAGTTATTCTATCCTACCAGATTAAAATTGTGATCATAAATTCTAGCAAAAGTTGAACTAGAGATATTATACCTTGTTCTCATGCCTTCTACATTAGAAAAGTCTTTGAGATTGATTGTTTAAAACATCCTGCAATGTTAAAAAATTATCAAAATACTTAGATTACATTTTAATTACTTCAGGAATAGTGAGCATTTTAGCAGATAAGATCTTTGAAGATAAGCTGAATCTTTGGGCATATGTAATCCCTAAGGAACTGAGTTTTGATAAATAAACAAAGATATAAAATGTGTTTGTATAATACCTTTTTTTCATTTTATTTCAGATGTATGCTGCTGGTTTATGCCAATCATTTTGTGAACTTCTGAAGGACATAACTACTGAAGGTCAAGTTCAAGTTTTAAAGGTGGAGTATAATAAAAATAATACCCAGATAGCTCTGTGCATGTAATGTTTTCAAGTAGGATGAATGTAGAACATGTACAAAAACCAATGTATTTGGCAGACTTTGACATTTGAGTCAATGGTGATATAAACTACATATTTAAAGTCACTGCATGTATATAGAGACTTAACAGGCCTTAAAGCAAGCTTTCTCAATGTATATTGAATGTTGTATGTGCGTGATCTCAGTGAAATTGCTTTGTATACCATATTTGCATATGTACCATGAACTTCTTTGCCTGTGGCATAAGTTGCTACTGTAATGGCCAGAAGTGCTTAAATAGAGTTGCTAGAGGGTTTTCAAAGTACCAAAAACTATTTGCACACAAACTTCAAATGGTATTATGAAGAGATATGAAATTCATAGGCTTTTCAAATATTAATAATGATACTTTGAAGGTGTCTTTTCAAGAATTTCAGGAAATAAATTTGACATATACACTGAAAGATGAGTAGTAGCTGTAGTATATTACTACTTAAATTTCTGGTGGCTGTATTAACAGCTGTGTTGCTTATAAAATGTGGACTTAAGTTCAATTAATTGTAAATACAATGGAGGAAATAAACGGAATCCTACCTACCTCTTTGGTGAGCTGCACAACTGCTTGCAGAATCCCAGGACAGAGAACAGCAGGAGAAGATGAGAGACCTCCCTGTTTGTAGTTCCTGCTGTGAGGAGCTTAAGGACTCTAATTTTGGAATTTCAAATGTCAAGTCCAGTCTATCAATAATATTTTTTAGAGTCTATAGTTGTGCAGATGTTTTATGCAGCAGCTTTTAAACAGACCTCTAAATTGGAATAATGCTGCTAATATAGAGTTATTTATTCACTTGGGTTCTTGTGTGGCCTTGCACTAGCTGCAAGATTTGTCTAGTATACTTGGAACACCTTCCTAGTATGCCTTCTTGATTTCAGAGGGATAACTGAGCTATAATCCTTGTAAATATTTTTATAAAAAACAAAATGTTTTGTCAGGCTTCACAATGCTGACTTGCTAAACAAAAAAACTGCTAAGATAACTATTGGGAACAGAAATACCCCGGGGTGTTCTCTGAAATAGTTACCAACAAACACTTTTGGCTGGATTGAAAATAGACATTAGAACAGTAAGCAAAAGTATAAGGTTGAAAAGTACAAATTTGGACTGGTAAGACAATTTATTGCAAGATTGCTGAGGCTTGATTTTCCAGTTATCTGAGGCAGACAGTAAAAAGTTTGAAAAGACTATGCAAGGAACAAATGAGTTATCCAAAACTTACAGAACCCAAAAAGAGAAAGCCCAAACAACTGGGCAAATGAAAAACCTGAAAACACAAGATCAGAAATTACTCCAGGGAGTAGCTCAGTAGGGGATAGGGTGGGGAAAGAGTTGAGGAAGGTGAAGAGTGTAAACACTGCAAAGCAGTACAGGGTACCCACAACAGCACCTCTGTGAGCACACCTGCAGAGATGGTAGGTCCTATTCAATGGTTCCTCAAAAAAGTGACAAGACAAAGGTAGTGACATCAGCCTTGAACTACTTGAACTACCAACCCACCTTAATCTGCTGCATTTCCTGGAACCTTATCAAGCTCCTGCCCTCCAAGTCACCTCATCAGCTTTGCCAGGGCCATGGGGAGACCCATGAGGTGCTTGGCTGGGTGGGGTTCACTGGCATGACATTTTTCATCTAGTCCACTTATGCCGATCAGGTTTGCGGAGTACTTTACTGGAATATACTTTCAGCAGTCGTGGGCTTTGCTGGTATTTACTGATAAACGTCCTATGGGCACATTGTATATGTATACCAATGTAGGTGGTTCTAAAGCTTCAATTAAGATTTATGAATATACTTTACTAATTGTCTAATTTGCATTTGTTCTTAAGGTTGTAGAAAATGTCCTAAAAGTAAGCCCTGTGTTGGGTCCTCAAATGTTTCAACCACTTCTGCCATCCGTATTCAGGGGGATTATAGATGGGGAGGTAAGAATGACTTTAATTGCTCTCTACTTTTCCTTTTGAACATGAAAGTACCTTCCATTATCTAGCCCAGTTTTTTTCATATTGATGTTTCATTTTCTCTTGTTTTAAGATAATTTGATAGATTTTTAACAACTATTTTAGAAGTCTGTAAAAGTAACATAGTAGCACAAGTTATAAACCAATATATCCATAATTGGTTTTGTCATGTAGTGTTTGTAGCAGAGAAAAATGAACTGGACAAGGACAAGATTGGCTTGACCTTCTTTTTCTAATTAACATATTTAATATGAATACCTGAAGGATATGAAAATGTTTTGTGTGAGATAAGAAGAGTCTTTAAGGTTTTGCTGGCTTAGATGTCTTAACTTCTCCCTTTTTTCTCCTTGTCTTCCACAAACTTCCATGTTGCATGAAAAGGAGTAAAATCTAATGTGCTGTAACTGTTGGACCTCATAGTACTAGTAGGAGAAAAATAAAAGTATTTTAATCAGAAGAATCAGTGGGTACAATTCTTCATACTTTTTGACTTTTTTGATGAAAATCCTTACATTTTTCTGAAGTTGAAGACTTTTTCAAATATAAATATTTGGCTCTCATTGAGTTAAATAAGGTTTCCAAATTTAAACCAAGTAATACTATGTAGCAATCTACAGTAATACTGTAGCAATCTATGTAGCAATCTAGCACAAAGATAGAAGATTATTAAAATATCTTCTGATTTAAGACTGATAAATTTATTGTACCCTATTCAAAATACATTAATCTGGGTTAGCATTTTCATGCAAATATTGGCATTTTGTTTTTCAAGTGTACTATTCTAGAAAATGCAGTTATATTGTTACATGCTAAATTTAATACGAAGAACTCTGTAGCTTCTTTTAAAAGTATTAACAAAAGATAATAAACTAATGAGCTTATTATTTTATCCAGTAAATTTTGAGACATCTGCAAATTATTTGCAAACATTATAGCTTCTCTCTGAAATAAATAACAACTTCAGAACTGCTAAACATTCCCTAATGTTACTGAGATTGTAAGCAGTAATTTTGAACCATAATCAACTTTGAAAGTAATTTTTTAATGGTATAATATGCTGTTTCTTCCTTAAGATACTGGTCTTAAAATTTAAAATAAAATCACCTTGCAAGTTTTCTTGCCTGTTTGGAATTGAGAAATTCTGGTAAAGATTGTTCACTCAGTTTTCTGTTCTTAGAGGCTCTTAAATTACAATTTATATTTTAAAATCTAATAAAAACCAGAAGGGATGCATGCCAGTATTTTCCATGTATTTCTCTGTGTACAATATTTTTCTTTTAGTTAAACTAAGCACCCCTTGATTTGGTGCTATTTTTGTTTCAGAGATACCCAGTTGTGATGTCTACTTATTTGGGGATCATGGGTAGAGTTCTGCTACAAAATGCAAGGTTTTTTTCATTACTTCTGAGCCAGATGGCATGTGAATTGGGTCAGGAGGTAAGGCTATTGTCCTTTTTTGTAATTTTGGAGTTTTGTGTCTTGGTATTTCAGGTGTATTGCCTGGAGGAGTCTTGCTTTCTTTTGATCTGGATGAACTTTTCTCTCTGTTTTTTTCCATGCTTGTTCCTCCCAACTTCACCTCGAAAAGGGGCCCTTGCCGCACCTTTGCTCCTTCCACTGAAATCCTGTAACAATTTTTATGTGTTAAAAACTTACCTTTGCCATCTAAACCCTTTCAGTTTAGATGCTATTGGAGGGTGAGGGTTTCTTTTCTTGGGCCATCTTGGTGGTTCTTGCACCGTGGATGATAGTCTATCCATTCTCCATCGAGTTTCTAGAGTGAAGGGGTCAGTGCACTACAATTTCAATGATGAGGTTACTAGGGTTCCTTTGCTACAAGTTTTCTACTATGTCTATAAGTTGCATTTTAGTAATTTTCTTATCTTTGGGTATAATACAGTTTTCAAACAAGTAAACCTAGTCTTTTTTTGTTTGGTTGTTTTTTTGGGTTTGTTTTGTTTTTCGTTTGAGATTTTTTGGGAGGGGTTGGCTTTGTTATTTGTTGGTTTGGTTTTTTTGTTTTTTTGTTTTTTTTTGTTTCAGTTTTGGGGGGGGTTATGTTTTGGGGGGGGCAGTTTGGTTTTTAGGTTCCCCCCCTTTTTTTTTTGNAGCAGTTTGGTTTTTATGTTCCCCCCCTTTTTTTTTTGTTTTGTTTTGTTTTGTTTGATTTGTCATCAGTTTAGGTAAAACAGTAAGTTTGCATGCTTTGTATGTATTAGACTGTTAGAGAAAAACTATTTGTGCAATTTAGTATTCTGAATCAGTGACCTGTCCATGAATTAAATGCATTTCTGATTTCTAGGTTACAACTAATGGTATGGGGGTTTTAGGTCTTGGAAGCACTGTCATAGAAAATCGAAAAAATAACTGTTGCTTGCTGCTTCTGTCAGGTATACATAACTGTTTGGTATCTTTCCAAGACTGAATAATGTATTCAGTTGGCAGAAAAATTCAAATAAATTATTTTTTAAATAGGTTGACATAGTCATAAAAAAGAAAAAAATTGAAACATTCTGTTTCCCATTGTAGTTGGACCAAATTCTTGGTAATGTGATTGAAATGTGGGTTGATCGAATGGATAACATCACTCAGCCAGAAAGAAGGAAACTGTCTGCTTTGGCGTTGCTTTCACTTCTGCCATCATTGAATAGGTAAGCAAATATACAATGCCTTAAATAAGAATGCTTCAAAGGCCCTTGAGATAGTTTTTCAAGTATTTCAAAATTCTGCAGTTAAATATTCCAATACAAGTAGCTTTATTTACTCTTTTTTCTTTTTTCCCCAAGAGAAACTTAAAAGGATAAAATTTTCATTTGACATCATATTACCCTTTTATTTGGCTTCATAGCATTCCAGTAACCTTGCTTCTATTCCGTGGAAAATGTCCTTCAGTAAAAGTGAGGAACCAGCACTGCAGATTTTATTGTCCATTCTCATATTAACGTTGAACTGTCTGCTTCTGTCGTCTGTGATTAATTGCTTTAGTTGGCATGTTAGTATTTTGGTGCCCCTTGCAGGGAACAGTGGTCAATTTTCTTTCCTGTTGTAGGTGGCCTGAACTTTCATCCTGCTTTTCCCCTTTATGACATTAAATGGAAGAGTTGTTGTTGAAGGCTGTGAAACAGGTTTTGCATTGTAGATTTCTGTAACAAGCAGCCTTTACTATTTTCTTTTCAGTAGCCATAATATAAAATGAAAGTTTTAAATTAAACGGCTGAATATGTTACACTGACTTCTAAATTGTTGCTACTAGAATTCACGTATAACACATTTAGGTGAGAGTTCCATCCATAGTTACCTTCAGATTATTCTTATCCGTTTGACATTCAAGAAGACAAGACTGCGTGAGTTTAGACATTTAATCTGCTGGATTTCCTGAAAAGTCTTAAATACTGTACATTGGGAATTTAGATGTTGCTCACAAATCCTAAAGCTATGTTAGTATCTGTAAAGCTGTAGAATATGCAGTCACTACCTGAAAAAAAAAAATCAGGGAACTCTTACTAGTAAATCTTAGAGGCTTCATTGCTTTTAATATGCACAGAAACTTTCCTTTTTTTTGTTATCACCAGGAAAAGCATCTAGCTAAAGGTGAACCAAGCAGCTGCTTTATAAAAAAAGAGATTTTTTCCAGTAAATGTAACAGTGTTATGTTGTTTATAAGCATATTCAAAACATTTTTAAAGAGGTGTTAGCTAAAATTTAAGATGCTGAACTACATCTGTCTTCCTGTGAAGTTTCTTCTAAAGAGAGGAAGGAAAAAAGGAATTCCTTTAGATAACCATGTTATTTTGAACTACCTTCAGCTGCTCCAGATTTCCTGCTGTAAAAGCCAAATATTTCTGGCAGTCCTTAACATAATAAAGCCTTCTGCAAATGACAGCATTATTTTTCAGATACTCAAATCATTTAAGAAAGCTGCTTCTTAAATAAAGAACCTCTCTTAAGTGGACATATTTATGTCAAAGCTATGAAAATTTCAGGTATGGAATTGATAGACTGCCAAACATACCTTCAGACAGAATATGTGAAATTGATTCTGTAAAGTGATTCTTTCTACTAGAACAATGTGAGTCACTCTGGTTTTGCCATATCACAGGGATTATATTACACATGCTTGCTGCATCCTACATCTGAAACTTCTGTTAAAAATAAGTTTTCAAAAGCAGGCTTCTTGTGTAAATCTGCAGAGTTGAAGCAAAGTGTTTTAAATATATACCATGTTTTTAAAAAAAATAATATAAACAATGTATTCCTGTTGGAATGTCTCAGTAACCAGGTTCCTTGTTAGAGATTTCCTTGGGTAGGCAAAGTAATTTAAAGATTTCTCACGTGCAGAGACAGAACAGAATTTTGTCTTCTGAGGGAGGCTAATGGGCTGTCTTGGCCTCCCAAGGTGAGGGTGAGATTCTTCTCTCAGCCTGCTGCTGTATGACAGTCAGGGTTGGTACCAGGAGCAGGCTCAGATTTTCAGGATTCTGCTATAAGGGAAACAGGCATCTGCACAGTCTAGCACTTTCTGAGGATTTTTCTCCTTTTGCCAGTTGCTTTCTCTAGCTTATAGCAGAAGCATCAATTTATTTTAGAGATGAAACAGAGGGAGTAGACAAAAATACTGGGTGGAAAAATGAGGATAACGTGTATTTTCGTTCTTCCCTCAAGGTTGTTTATGGTTAAAATGTTGGGGAAAATATTAAACAGTGACCTTATTTATTCTCCCTCTAATACTCTATAGTATTACTTCCTTGCTTTCAGATACTTCTCTAATTAGCAGTTATGTTTATAATTACACATATGTCAACTTTGGATTTTCTGCATTTTAGGGGAATTAGTTGGACTGAGCAGGTTATGAAGTGACAATTTATTAGCCATACTGTAACTTTCTTATATAGGGGATATCATCTAGACATACAGGCAATTACATGTTTTTGGTACCAACAGTGTTACATTTCGGTCATGTATGTGTATAGTTCTTCAGTCTAGCATCCTGTTTGTCTTCCTACAGCTGCACATCATGTTAGTGTTTAGAAATTCATATTAAAAAAAGAATTTTCCTGATTAGTGTGTTGCAGCACCTTTTCGTGTAGCAGTAATTTCCTGGTATTACTTGGGGATTTTGCATAAATTAACTACTATATAATTATCTGTATTTGCTATCCAAGTCTGATCAATCAATGTTAGCATTTTTTGTGTCTGACAGGTATGTGCATTGGCATTATTTTTCATGTTTTGTATTTTTACTGCCTGTTTGTGACTCATATCTGGCCCCATGCATTTTAATTCATTTATCAAAAGTTCTTAGTACTTTGTAAAATAAGTTAAAGACCTTTGTCTTTAACCTATTGTTTACAACAATAGTATCCAGTAACAAAGTTTAGACGGTAAGGATGCACTTGTGTCTCCATGTTCAGTACGTGAGGGATGTATGCATAGGCACAGTATAGTATCTCCAACAGGGAGGGATTTTGTAAAACAGGCAAGGACTTGAAGTTTTGTGGAGAAGAATCATATCTGAGCTAGAGTGTGAGATGTAAGAAGTGACAGCAACCTAGATAAGTAAATTCACAAATGTCATGATTTCCCGGTGTAGTTCGATCATATTCCAGCTTGTCTACAATCTGAATAGCTTGGTTGTAAACCTGCACCTTCAAGAGTACTCCTGGAGATGTAGCTGAGTTTTATTAGATGTTCCTGTGGTCTCTAAAATAGTGCCTAGTGAACATGGTCAGGAGTCCACCTCTTATTTAGACCATTGTGGGGAAGGTGTGGGTCCCCACCACTGTATAGGCTTCTGTGTTTTGTATTACACATCTTAAGCATCCTTTGTATTTCCTGAGACTAAAGTGGCTAAAATTGCACTATATCCCCTTCTTGTACCTATATATACATATATGGAAATAATCAGCTTGCTTACTGCACTTCTATCACTTTGTATAATGTAAGCATTACAGTGTTTTGCAATGTCATTCTTTTGTGCTGTTGAAAGCTATTTATGAATTATTTAGCAAAGTAGATTTCTTTTGTATTCCTATAGTTATTATCTGTGTACTTTAGTTGAACACAATACTTAAAGATGCTTAAGAGTGATAGGAGTATTTATTCTCTAATAAGGAAATAGTGTCAATAATTAACCTAGTTGGGCGTAGTACTTAACTCTAGCCACAGGTAGAATTTGACACCATATTGAAAGCTAAGCATTGTCCTTTTGCTGGTGAGTGTTATTTGTGCTGTGTCTGTCATTCTTGAATGGGAGGTTCCCAAGTTTGCTTTTACTCTAAGTCAGCGCTTTCCAAAAGAGTCTACTAATTTTGATCCTTGAGGATAGGCTCATCTTTGGTGGACCTACCAGTGTAAAGTGGAACAACTCTGCAGTTAGAGGAGACTTTACTGAGCTTGAAATATGAAGTATTTTAGTTTATTTTGTCTCTCTTCAGTTCAATTTCTGGGCCATGAGTAGTGGCAACTTTAGTTTTCCCCCTTTGAATCAAGTATGTTTGTCTATAGTGAGAAAAGGGTTAAGAGGTTCTCCAGGCTTCTCTGCTCATTTCCAATCATTATGTAAATGAATGTCTGCTTTTTCTCACTGTGTGTCTAGTCTGATATGTCAGCCAGTATGAGTTCTGCAAGTTAGATAATTGGCATTTTGTGAGTATAAGTACTTACAGTATGCAATTTTAAATCTTCATTAGATTATTATAGAAGTTTTGCTTCTGTCATTTGTTAAAGTTACTTAGTTAGAAAGTTTAATTTTCCTCTGAAGAAGTTGTCTGTATGTAATGTTAGGAAAAGGCAAGAAAGTGCCTAATGAAATGTCATGTTCTCAGGATAGTTACGTTCTCATTTATAAAGTCAGAACTTCTTACAGAACTACTTGTACATCTTCCTTTGTTTATAGCAGTGATACTCTGAAGCCATTTCCCTATTTTTCCCTCCATTTTTTAAGTCTGTGCAGTCAAAGGTGTTCTCACTTATTCCTCTAATAGTCTCTTTAGTATTTGAAAGAGCTCTTTAAGTTATGATTTTGCAGTTGTCATCAGTGTTTGACCTTGGATTTGTTTAGCTTGCCTGATAGGCAACAATTCAGTTTTAATTATATGAGTGAAAAATGTGGCTTTGGTCTTAGTTTAACTATCAGAGTCTGCATAATTCAGGGGCTTACACTGAGTACTGCCACTTCCTTAACTGCATGTCCCATTGTAGAATTGGCAAAATGATGCATTCATTAACCTTTTCCTGTTCACAATCTCCATTAATTTTTCTCCTATACCTGGTTGTTAGTGTTGACTGGTCAGGGACATATTATCTTTTCCCCTAAGATCCGTATGCCTTGATTTCGAGGAAAAATGTACGAAGTGATGGCAAGGAATTACGTCACTAATTGCAGCTGAACTGCTGGGGAAAGCAAACTGCTGTCATAAGGGTTTGGTTCCTGCTGATATCTTATATAGTTTGTGGCCTATATAAAGAATTTCAGAAATCTTTCCTAAAACTCTTCTAAATATGATTTACCTTGAAATTGAACATTTTAATTATAAAAAAGAAGCAAAATATGATAACAGACTAACTAGCTTTCTTCAAACTCCTTGGATTGTGTGGTTTAAAACATGTTTGCAAATTAGTTATTGAATAAGTAGTGACTGAGGTATAGCATATTATTTTAAAAGTGTAAAAAATCACAAGATTGTAAAACAAACAAAAAAATATTTGTAGCTGGTTTTGCACCTGAGTTTATTCTGAGCTGTTTTGGTACATCCGCTAATCTCTCTACCCTATACTCTGTGAAATTTGAGACTGCCATAGAACAGCTGAGATTTTTAGTGCCTTTTTTTTACAGAGCCAAACTCTTATGATAAGATACCAAAAATGATTAGCAGCACAACCCTTTTCACTAAAAGAGTTTCTGCAAATCAGTACTGTCTTGAAAAATAACATTTCATATTCAAGCACTTAAATAAGAAAGTAAGAGTTTAAAACAGAACATCAGGTTTTGATATTAAAAAATGGTGCCTAAGTGTAAAGAATGTTTGTATTTTTTTGTATGTGTTAATACTCTCTATAGTATCTTTTAGGAATTGTTGAAATGTTCTCTTTTTGTTAGATATTTGGAAGCTATCATTTCTAAGGCCAAGTGCATGCCTATCCTGTCTCCTAAATTAGCAGGCAGAGTGTTGCTTTGCAATTAGATTTAGTTTAGAATCAATTTCTATAAGGTGAATTATTTATTCTTTTTGAAATTTGGGAAATTGCTTTGAATTCTTTAAGCCTTTTGGTTTGAATTGAATTCATATTAGCACATTTATTATTGTTTTTTATAGTTTGAGTAGAATTTGCTAAATACTGCAGTAAATGATAAGGGCTTAAGCTATGACTGTGGTTAGTGTCAGCATATCACAGCTGTGGATTTCATTAAGGGCCAAATTTTTCATGTTACTGTTTTATTCACCTACTGGTTGCTCTATAGAATACTTTATTTTCTGAATGAAGAAAAGAAATTTATTCTAGCAATATCTCAAAGTAAGCTCTCATTTTCACAAGAGCTTTCTGTCATTTGACTTTAGACTCTAGTAAAATAACATAAGAATTATAGAAGAGAAACGTGTTTTCTTATCCTCTATGGGAAACATAATTCTGTAGTTTTCACTGTGTGGAATAGAGAAATTTTCAGTAACTGAAGCAACAAATCAAGATTTTTTACTTAGATAGAAGTATGAAATACTAGAAGGAATCTGAAATATTTGAGACAATCACAGCTTCTTTTAGATAAACTAGACGATAATGAGAAATACAAAAAAGGTATTTTGGGATCTGAAAAGTTAGTGAGGTGTCCACAGTCACCTCTCCACTGGATGTTAATTAAATGTTGATGTGAATGCTACCCAAGCAGTAGGTTAGTATCTGAATTACTTTGACCTGTAGTCATATCTGGAGACAGTGTGGGCAGAAAGAAGTCGGTATTTGAAAGCAAAACAAGGAAGTTGTATAATAGTCTACCTGAGAAGAATAACAGTAGAAGGAAGACTTGCAAAAGATGGTAATTGCTACATTACACAGCAGGAGAGCAACAGATAGTTTTACTCTTATAAGCTTAAAAGAATAATTACAGTGCTAAAAGGTGGTTGTTCTTGTTTGTGAGCTTTAACATCATTTTGTAGTGATTATGAGAATTAAATCCTTCTTCAAAAGTTGACTTTAGACCCAGTTTTTGAACTTGTTGCGTATTTTCTGCTATACGTAAATGGAATTCACATGACTACTTTATGTTAGCTAATATTAATTATATTGACTTCAGTTGGAAAGGCTGAATTGGGTGCAGTGCTTGTATGTCCTTTCAATTACTTTGACCTGCTGTTTTATGTGCAGTTTGACAAATTGCTGTTACTCAGACTTCATGCTTGTTTGACAAGGAGTCATTGTTTAACTAGATCTTACTGTTAAAAAGCAATGTCATTAGTAACTTTACCAGTGTTACCATATGAAGTTAAAATAGTGGAGAAATACCTTTAAATTACAATGCAGTTGGATCTGCAGGTGCTGTATTCACAAAGTGTAGAAAATGAGTTTCCCTAGATTTCTTAGTGAAAATTGGAAGGACCCATGACCTGGATTAAGCATTTTTTTCCCTCACTTTGAACATGGGATCCAGCAATCGGAAGGGTCAGCGGTGTGCTCTGAACCACAGTGGCAGCTAGGGTTCAAGAAAAAATTTTTATGAATACTGATATATTCTTGTACCTCCAGTATAAGACCACAGAGACATTCAGCTCCTTATGGGGCGTCAGCTTTCATTTATCTGGCCACTGCTCTACCATTTTGTCTAAATTGTCATGCTAGTTGATATCCCATAGAGCTTCATCAATTCATTTAGTCTTTTGAAATATGTTGCTTCTGACATTATGCAAAAAGAGAAATCTAGTAAGATTTGCCCTTTAAAAACTTTTGTTTTTTTTAAATTGAGTTACTTCCTGTAGCCTTAAGGGTTTTTTCACGTAGTACTTCTTGGAAGAAGTTTTTTTGTTTGTTTGTTTTTTGTTTTGTTGGTTTTTTTTGTTTGGTTGGTCTGGGGTGGGTTTTTTTGTTGTTTTGGTTTGGGTTTTTTCCATATAAGTATCTGCATAAATAGGTTACAGGCTGTGAAGACTATCTGCCTCTTTTAGGTAGAAGTTAATTTCCTGTTTGAAGTCACTTTTCATTTTTGGTCAGTCTGTGATTTTCCCCTCATTTGGTCTGGTTAATCTTTTTCAGTTACTCTTAGTATTCTGTGCCCCATACCCAGGATAATTCACTAGTCTTCCTGTGAACTGTTCAAAACTATGCAGTGTTTTCCCTTTAAGCAGATGACAAGACTTTTAATTTCACTTTTCTTTGCATCAACAATTATGTTCAATACTGTGAAAAATTTAAAGTATGAAAATAAATAGTTAAATCTGAAGAATATATAGTTTCACTATTTATTTATTGGTCTTAGATGAAAGAACCAAATGTAATTCTAATTCTGGGTTGTAGCTAATACAGGCTTTGTCTAAAATGGCCCATGGACCAATTTTACCGGTACTACTGATGTCTTATTTTAGACAAGATATTTGGAAGACAGCTTCTTCAAAAGTATGTCCTTGTCTGTTCTGTTCCCTTTTCTCATGTGTTTCATGCATTTCAGCTTGGATTATGTAGAGAAAGACATTTGGGTTATATTTCACCCCTTAGTTGAACTCATGCTTCCTGTATGAGATCACTGTAGCTGAAGTGACCTGATTCTTCTGCTGTTGTGCCTCTTCCTAGGCTATGCCTAATAATGTGCTTTGTCCTCTTTCTTTTGCTGGGCAGAAGTTCTTGTTGCAGTAGAATCATGGGTTTATAGTTACATTGCTATTTGTAGGCTTAATCTCCCCTTTTCCCCTTTGATAATGTGTTTTGGCGCTCTGATGGATAAACTGAGGATGTAATCTCCAGTCCTTAGGCAAGAGGAATATTTATAGCCCACGTTTGAACTAAGTGTTTATCTGCACAAAGGACACTTCGGGGAAATGAAAGCTGTGGACCAAAGGCGTAGCTCTCAGAACCATAGTTTCCTGTGGATAAATTGCTTTTAAAAAAGTGGCCCAAAGGAAGACTTAACAAAGTGCTTGAGTCAAGTCTGAAACATGTAGCAGTTTAATACTACATCGTGCCCTTCTCATCTCTAAGAGTTCCTGGGCTTTCCTGGGATTGCTGGCAGGGTGTGCCTTGCCAGGGCACGGGAGCCACTAGGGCTGTTCCCTCCTGTCTTCTCCCTCTCGGCTGGACCACTGGAATGTGTGTCCATGTGTGGTGGCAGCAGTTTGGCTCTGTAGACAGAGAGAACAGTGTGAGTGTTGCTGTTGATCTGAAAACACGTTTCAGATTCTGGCTGAAAGATAAAGGAGTTACAGGTAATGCAGTAGTGCTGTTACAAATAGTTATGCTCTATTCTAGAAGTTATACCTAAGTAGAGATAAAAATGTTTTGAGCTCTACTAGTTAAATCAGTAGACTTTAAAAAAAAAAAAACCAACACAACAACACAAAAAACAGACAAAAAAAGCAGCAGTTACAGACTAAGATAGTTCTTGGTTTTCTAGAAGAAAAATCATTGATATTTCCTTTCCAACAATACTTCTGAAGCACAGATAAAATGGCTTCCTGTCCCAGGGTTTCCTGTATCCATGGCAACCCGACTTTAAGCACTTCTTTCTTAGTTTCCTGAGCAAACTGTTGCAAATCCTGGGGCAAAAATGTGAGCGATCTAGTATGCAGGAATACTGCCTTTACAAAGGTTTCACGGATGAGTGTAGTCAGTCGTAACTGCAGTGAACTGCAAACAGGACTATAACAGAAATAATGAACTTCAGATGTGGGGTAAGGAATTGTTTCTATTTGTTTTGACTGTAACTCAGCTTTGTAAAGGTAAAATTCAAATTAGAAAGGAGCTGCCAGTGAAAGAAAAATTGTTTACCATTGGCATATATACTTGAATGCCTTTGAAACATTTCCTAGTCCTTAATTATAAGAAGTAGTTATTAAATAGTATTTTTAATTTAATAGAAGTTGTTATTTTGGCAGCCTAGTTGCTTTTGTGCTGCCAGTTAAATATTTTCTGGCTAGGTTGGCAGTACATTTATTTAATTGTTCATTTACTTTGAGAATTTTTTTCAGTGTAGTTCAGATTTAGTAAGTTTAAATTTTAAGTTGCTTGTTTGGCATGGAAGGAGAATATGTAAAATACTAGTCTTGAGCAATGCTAATATTTTAAAAAATGTACACATAGATTTAATTACTTAATAACAATATTTATACAATTAATATTTTTGGTATAATAATATTTATATACCTCTTTTTATCTCTACTAGCAAAGTCAGAGATGAGTAAGAAGGCCAAAGACAGGGATATGTGTGTTCTGCAAAGTTCTCCACTCTGCCCAGGAGCATTCCTGTATATACTTAATTGTTTTCTTTTGTTGCTGCTTCAGAAGGAAGCTTTTGGCTGTCCATCTGCTTGTCAGCTCTGCACAGGGAGACAAGTTAGCTGTCGTAATGCAGGGCTTTTGAGCATCCCTCGGAACTTTCCTAAAACGACAGTTCTTGTGTACCTCAGTGGAAATAATATATCACATGTCACTCCAAATGAACTAAAAGGCCTTCAGAAGCTTGCTGCACTCTACATGGATAACTCCAGTATTTCGTACGTACACCCAAAAGCTTTTATGGAACTTCCCAAACTGTGCTACTTGCATCTAAATAACAATAATATTAAACGCCTGGATCCAGGAATCTTTGAAGGCCTTTCCAATCTTCATTGTTTATACCTTCAGAATAATAAAATAGCTTTTGTTCCCAGGGGATTATTTAGTGATCTTCTTTCTGTTAGGTATTTAACGCTTCAAAGAAATCGTCTCAGTGTCCTTGGAAGTGGGACTTTCTTGGGAATGATAAGTCTCCAAACACTAAACCTAGCCAATAATAAGATTTCACGGATATCAGAGTCAGCATTTTATCATCTTGAAAACCTTGCATATTTGTTTCTTGAAGGTAACAACTTAACACTTGTGCCATCAAATGCTATTGGAAAGCTGAAAAATCTTGAAAGACTTTCTTTGGCTCACAATCCTATTGGATCAATACAGCCTTTTGCATTTAAAGGACTTAAAAAGCTTAGATATCTGTCTTTGAAAAATGTCAAACTAAAATGTATTGCTGTAAATGGATTTTCTGGATTAAACAACCTTAGCCAGTTAATCTTAAGTCATAATGATTTAGAAACTATAAATTCCAGCACTTTTACTTTATTGAACAATTTAATGTATCTGCAGCTAGACAGAAATAAAATAGCCAGTATTGGTGAGGGTACCTTTGAAAAAATGGGGCACTCACTTAAAATACTCAGCTTAGCATTTAATAATATTACAGAGTTAGAACCTGAAGTGCTCAAGCCCTTAGTATCTTTAACTCATCTACAGATAAATTTTAATCCTTGGAACTGCAGTTGCAAAATGCTTGGGTTACTTAATTGGCTGGCATCCTCTCTTGTTTCTGTAAGAATTCATTGTCAGAATCCCCAGAGCATGCGTGGTAGACCTTTGCACTACGTAAAGTGGACTAGCTTTTCAAACTGTATTAGTCCTACTGCCCCCCCAGAGACTGCCTGGAGTCTGGGATCTGCTGGTGTCCGTCACAGCGCTACCACGTTGCTGATGGCGTGGCACAAAGGGAACAGGCACAACACACTGGAACAGTTTGTCAACGTGGAAACTAAATATGCTGCTTTTGGGGAAGGAACTACGGCTACATCTGCTACCCCCTGGACCTATGAAGGAAATGCTGTTGAAATTCCATCACAGGCAACTAAAGTATTATCAACATTACCAGTGCAAATACCAGCACAGATTACACCTATTAACAGAAGTGGAGAAGAACAAGGTTTGTTTCCAACAGATGCTGCTGCTGTGTCATTAAAAACATCCCTGATTTGTGCACAACAGGTTGAAAAGCTGAATCAGGCTTTTGACATTTTACTAGCGTTTTTCATTCTGGCTTGTGCTGTAATCCTGTTCTTAACCTGTAAAATTATTCAGTTTAGGCAGAAACTAAAGGTGCTTGAAAACTCAGGGGAAAAGAGAATAGAATATTATGGCTTTTATCAGCCGGGCAGATATAACATAACTGACTCAGTGCAGTCTCTAACTCAGAAAACAGTGGGACATTCGGAAATGGACCAAATTAGGCTGCTGAAGCGAACAGCATCAGAAAGCCAGGCACAGGTAATATTGTTTGAACATTCATCATTGTAATTTATCTCAATTTATTTGGTGTTAACGTTACTGTGATATGAAAGGTCAAGAAATCAAAAAACTCAATTTTCTAAGAATACCTTCACTAATTAAAAGCAACTGTTTGATAGAATTATCAAAAATGGCACAAACTGCATCATCTTTTGCTTTCTGAATGTTTTGAAGTTTATTATTTTGTTACATGTAATTTAAATTTGACATGGATAAGTTTATTATTCTCTGTCCATGTTTGTAGGAATCTTTCATCTATAGCTCAAGTATACCAGCAGTATAAAGTACATTTTTATTTAATTTAATTTGCAATACTTAATGATATAAGTTCATATAGAAATTCCATAGCTAACTTGATGCTTTAAGCAAGCAAAATATTTGTTCTTAGCAGGATCACAAAGCTAGAAATCTTCAGAAACAAGGAAAAAAGCAGTGCTTTATGTATTTATTTTAATGCAGTTTCTATTCTGCCTCCTATTAATCAGCACAGTGGGGGAAAAAAGGTGAACATATTTACAACAGGAATGTTCAAACTCTTGAGGAAGAGAAAAATTTAAAACTGGACAAATTCTATTAATAACTACAATATTTAATATACAAAGTTGTGTATTCAGTCTGTATAATGAATATATTAAAGTGACTTTTTTATTAGTGTGTATCTGTATCATTTTATTAAATACCCCAAACTGGAGTTAAGGAAAACTAAAGTTCTTTGAATTGAAAAATTGACCAAATTTATTATGTCTAAGATTATAGAACTGGGTAATTATTGTCAATAAAAGATACTTTGTTACCTCTGTAGTAATAGTTTGAGGGACTTTTTGGCTAGATAAGAGATACAAGTTGAAGAAATACACGACACTGTAAATACATAATACTAAATTAATTGCTAATTTATTTACATATTTTGTTTATTTTTGGAAATGTCAGGTCATAGTAAGTGTTCCTAGTGAATGCTTCAGCTTAAAAACATGGATATTTTCCTATATAATTTTCATTGGTTTTAATTTTTTATTTCTATATCAAATGTTGATGTTCTGTTATTGTCAGGTTATATTTATTGTATTGTATTGTAGTTTTGTTTTCAACCTGAATTTCTGAGATTTTTGTTTTTCTGATTATTTTTCCAGTAATTCAAACTTTATTCATGAAAAAAGTCACAAAAATATGCTTCAAATAGTCCAATCCTGTAAATTTTTCTTCTAATGGGACTTAGTTGTATAGATACTGTGTATCTTCCACAGGCCTATGCCCTAGAGAGTTCAACCATGTGGTTTATATGTTACACAGTTAACACTTAGATCAGTTTGTTCAAGGAAAAATGGGCAACTCCTTTGGTAATCTCTGCTCCATGGTGTCGATTTAAATTGTGCAAAGGTATGCTGCTGTCCCAGGCTCCAGCCTGGAGACTCTGGTGTTCTCCATATGAGCCAGAACTGCCCTCAGGGTTCTTCTTCTGTCCTGCCTGCTTCCTGCTGGTGTAACTTTGTGTGCATGGCTGGGTTGGCAGCTCCCTGTTACCATGTTTGTCCACCTGCAGTTCTTTTCCAGGAGTGAAAACTTATTATCAGCTACCAGTAAAAATATACAGCTTGACTGCACAGAGCAGGTGTGAATGTGCAAATGTGCCTTCATTGTTGCTTGTTATGAGTCTCCATTGAATATGATGAAATAACAACTTAGTATATTGTCATACTATATTTTACAGTAATTTACTGCATAATAGATCAAATACTTACAGGACCATTCAATTCAGCTACTTGGACAAAAGCTTAAACTCTTTTGGATAACTTGAGTAGAAGCTATTTTTTAAGATAATTTTCTACATGTAGATTAGATGTTAAATGTAATGGGCAAATACTTGTAAGGAGGGAAAATACTGGCTCTTTTTTTTTTTTTTTTTTTCAGTGACTAATCCACTGTGGTCTCCTCATCTTTAACGCATTTTTGTTACATTCTGTCTCTCTGACATTCCTTGTGATAAATTTGTTTTCATTTAGTAACAGTGGCAACAATTGGTGATTGCACAGTAGTAGGTTCAGCAGTTTTGTGTCCTATTCTGAATTTTCAATATTATATGGGTGTTTTCAGAAATAATGGACTTGAAATTCAGTGGAAACTAGTTAGGTTTTCCTTGCCAGAAAATCTGCTATGCCTTGGTTATAGAGGAGTTTTGGGAGTGGACAAAGGTTGAGATGGAACAAACCTAATTCTCAAAGGCATCTGGCAGGAAGCAGCTCTTATTTTAGGCTCTGGCTTCCACAGCTGCTCTCTGCAGAAAAGCACGAGAGGTTCTCTCTGAAGGTGCATCCTTTTCACAGGCAGGCTGCTGTAGGAGTTGTTTGCCAGGTATGAGTCTCACCATCTGTAGTGATGGAGCATAAAAGGAAACCAGTGCTGTCACAGCTGTTCGTGCAAGCAGAGAGTTGGAGCAGCTGGAAGCCATCCTGTGGAGTGGAGATATCCTATAATATCCTGCTTGCCAACACAGGGATTAGACTGATAAGGAACTGAGAGATTCCTTGTGCAGTTGTGAGGGAAATACCTTTCTTTTTCAGTTAGTATCTTTTGGATTTAAATGTTCACACCAGGAAACATTCATGTACACATGTAGTTCATATGTCTGTTAAAATCATTAGGGAATACATAGTTGAGTCTCATTAGTTGAGTCTGCCCTCATGAAGCAAAACAGTGCTTCATGGAGATCAGGTTTCTGATCAGTCATAGGACTCCCATGGAAGTGTTGTCTTAGCTGCTACTTTACTGCTTTAGGAGCTTCCTAGTACTGTGCAGCTCCTAAGGGTGTGTGTGTGTGTAATAATAATTTACATCACTCACAGTATATGCAAAAGAATCTCCATTTGTCCCACTCTACCTCTTTCCTTGGCTAATGAGATAGGAATAAAGAATTAATTGATCTTTCTCATATGTGTACACTAGTAAAGATATGAACTCAAACTGTTTATTGCTTCTTCCTGGTGAATGTAGAAAAGCAGAAAATATGGTCTCTTTCTTTTAATCTTGAAAAAATGTTTTCCCATACAGACTTCTTTCCCTTTCTGAGGGAGATGTATAGCAGACATGGGGTTCATTTTATTTAAGCACCACTAAAAATTCATCATGATGTGTGTTTTAAGTTGATGGTAAAGCTTTATCTGCAGCATTTATCTGTGCAATTGGAATCAAAATTGTGCATTTTC
>VXBX01005280.1:249115-300263 GCA_013400415.1 Scytalopus superciliaris
TTTCGCATAAAACCTCAGAATAATAAAAAGGTTGAATATATAACTGAGTGTATTAGAAACTATAGACAGAATGAGAGAAAATGAACACTACTTTTTTTTTCAGAACAGCTGCAGTCTGTTTGTCCTTTGCAAAGCTTTTATTCTTTTATCTAAAAAATCATGCAAACTTCAAAAGTTTTGAGATCATTCATGTAGAAGCTGCCCTAATTGCTAAATTTTGTTTTCATTATAGGCAAGGTGCATTTTATTAACAGGCAGCATAAAATATCCTTTCTGTTATTAAAAAAACAATGTGTTCGTTGTATCTTTGAAACTGGATTCTGGAGTGTTTTAGGTCCTAATTGTGGGTCTTTTTTTTTTGCTGCATACCAAATGAGGTTTTGTCCTGATTACTTAGGAAGACTGGGTAGATACAAACCCAGTTATAACTTGATGATGTTTGTTTCTTTGCTGATCTCATTTGTATGCAATTCAAGGGGAGGAACTGCTTAAACAATGCCATCTTCCAGGTTTAAGATTTTGGTATGGAGAGTATTAACTGCTCTGTTTGAAAGTTCATCTAAAAACAGTGTCTCATTCTTTTCTGAATCTACTCGTATGACTTTTTAAAGTATTTCTTGAAACAGGCAGGCTAATTTTGGTCTCTTTAAAAAGATACTGCACTGAGTTGTTTGGCTTGCTTTCTCATCTATGAAAATAAGGCCTGATGAATTGTATATTCCCACTGAACTTTAGCTGAGGTTTCTTTTCTTAAAGCATGAATCTATGCTATCTTTATTTTTCACCAGCATGTGTCTTGTATTCTAAAAATAGTTGCATTGTTTAATGTTTCCATAGTTGGTAAACATTTCACTGAGTCTTTGGTAGAAAGAAAATGCAAGTCTCATTTAAAGGGAAAGAGAAGAAAGGGGAGAAAAGAGAAGGTGTTATGTTTACTGAAAGCTGCAGGCAAGTTAGCTCATTTTGAAAAGTGTTGTACATTCTTTGTTTTCCTCAAAAAAGAAAATTTCTTATGAATCTGCACTAAAGAAAGGAGTAAAATATATTTTCTCATTTGTGCCGTAAAATAAACATGTCCTTTCCAAGTAAAGAAATTAATGATTTCTCTATGTGCTTTCAAGGTCAGTTATCAAGGACAATGTTTGGTCTTCAACTACTATCCTCAATTTCTTCTGGAAATTTCATAGATTCTTGGAATCAGAAGCTACTGAAATGGGCCTCCCTGTGTGCTCATTCTATCAATCTGCAAGCATGGAAAAAAACTCATGGAGTTAATGAGCAGTATGCCTACAGTATTTATTTACATGTTGGATAATTAAAGTAACCTCCCTGAGTACATTGACCATAATTAGCCTTGCAGCTGATCAACAGACTATGCCTTCATTGCGTCAAACACCTTTTTTTCAGCTCCCAGTATAAAATTTCCTTGACAGCTGGGGTTTCTTTATCAGGTTGGTTGAAGAAGGATTGAGAGCAGCACTGCAGAGAAGGGCTTGAGGGTAAAGGTTGATGAAAAACTCAACATGAGCCATCAGTGTGTGCTCACAGCTGAAAAGCCAGTGAAATTCTGGGCAGCGTGGCCTCAAAGGGAGGTGATTCTGCCCCTCAACTCTGCTCTGGTGAGACCCCACTTGGAGTGTTGCATCCAGCTCTGGGGCCCACATGTAAGAAGGACATGGAACTATTGGAGCAAGTTCAGAGGAGGGCCACAAAGTTGATAAGAGGGCTGGAGCACCCCCCCCTGTGAAAACGGGGTGAGAAAGTTGAGGCTTGTCAGCTGGAGGAAGAGAAGGTTGTGTGGAGACCTCATAGCACCTTCCAGTATCTGAAGGGGGCCTCTCAGAGAAGCTGGAGAGGGGCTCTTCATCAGGAACTGTACTGATAGAACAAAGGAGTATGGCTTCAAACTGAAAGAGAGTAGGTTTAGATTAGATGTTAGGAAGAAATTATTTGCTGGGTGTCAAGGCACTGGCGCTGGTTGCCTAGGGAAGTTGTGGGTGCCCCATCCCTGGAAGTGCTCAAGGCCAGATTGGGTGGGCTCTGAGCAACTTAGGTCTAGTGAAAGGTGAGTTGGAACTAGATAATCTTTAAGATCCCTTCCAACCCAATCAAACCATTCTATGATTCATGCAGCTTGGAAGGAAGAAATAGTACACATAGTAGACAGCAACCTGTATTATTAATTAAACAGTGTGTATGAACAAGGCATAGTTTACTTCTCCCAGGTGCAAAGTGTTTGCAGTTGAATGCCTTTTGTCTTCTCTTGTCATGAATGAGGACTAGTATTTCCTTTTTCATGTTGGAAAATATTATTCACGTTAATGACATTTTCCTAGAGATGTGTTTCAAAAAAAAAGGATGAGGCAAAAGAGTTTTAATGGACAGTGTGTAGGTAGAAGCCTTTGACTTCATGAGGAAACTTGCTCTGTCTCTGAGGGCTTGTTATGCAGGCTGCTGAGCAGACAGTGTTCACTTTCTCAGCAGTGCCGTGAGGTGGGTAAGCTGTTTATTTGCTGTTTGTTTGCTGTCTGCAGAATCTCACAGAGAATTCTCACAACATGTAGAGCTTTGCTGTTCTGAATGTGATGAGGAAGGTTTTTGGCAAGGGAGAAAAGTGTCTTTTAAAATACATAGCTGACAGTCAGATAATGAAAATTATGTCAGTTTTCATTTTGTGGAATTCAGGAGTTTGATTATACAAATTCAAGTTTGATTATACAAAATACAGTTCAAATCCTGGCATTTGGCAGTAGTTGAATTTAAAAAAGTGAACAAAAATAATCCC
The DNA here is from genome assembly GCA_013400415.1 of Scytalopus superciliaris. Lineage (NCBI taxonomy): Eukaryota > Metazoa > Chordata > Aves > Passeriformes > Rhinocryptidae > Scytalopus > Scytalopus superciliaris. The sequence goes on from VXBX01005280.1 coordinate 251,901, forward strand.
TTGCAAACAAAATGATTATGAGTTGAATCATAACTTTATCAAAACAAATATAAAGGAAATATTTTCTGTGTTTAGTATTCTAACTTAATAAACATTTTTCCAAAGCATTACAGATACACTGTCATATATATATAAAACTTCCTTGTATGTCTGATAAGAAGTTTTTCATATACAGTGACTAATGTACAAGGTGCTACAGTTTATCTCTGTCTTCAGTTTTCTTCCCAAATAAGACATAGAAATGAAAGAGCATTAAGAAACAGATTTGTCTATGTTAAAACAATGATCAGCTACAATGAAACTACAATACATGAACTTAGTATTCAGTGCCTATAAATGAATGGAATATGTCTGCTTCTGCCTATTAGTCAGCAGCAGCAGTGTGTTTTGGATAAAATTAAGCCTGAAATTTGAAGCAGGAAGCAATAAAGTGCTTCAGTCAATGGCAGTCCCAGGAAGAGGGCTCTATTTTACCATCACCAGTTAGGCCCTTTCCCTTTTTTTGCTGTATGTAGCTGGAAGTTTTGCAGTCTTCCCAAGATGAGCATCTTTTCATGTCTCCACCCTTCTGCAAGTCAGAGTAGGAGTCCAAGCACCAAGATCCACAGTAGCATGAAATTCAGCAGAAGCTGGAGTTGGCAGCTTTCCATTAACTAGAAACTGGTGGCACCTACTTTACCCATCATGAGGAGATCATGTTTCTAGGCCCTTACTCTATAGGCAAATAAATTTTCAAGGAAGTGGCAAGTGTAAACATGTAATTTTGGGCATTGGGGAAATATCCAGGCTGGGCTTCAGGTCGTGCTGGGTGAAGGTACTCATCTCTTTTAAGTCCTGAGTGATATCTACCAGGCCTTTGCATTTGTCTTAAATAGCCTGGTGTTTCAAATGGCAGGAGGTGCCCTTGTTTAAGTAGAGAAATCCTGTCCCACTTTTCTCTGTATAGTCAGGGAAGTGACATTTGCCCAGAATTCAGTACAGGGATTTTTTACCCTCTTGGGAGTCAGCTGCCTAGGAGAATGAAGAAACACAATTAAGAAGGGGAGTATACGATCTGTACAAGCTGCAGCTGTTCAAGGGTTTGTGTGTAGGTTTATGCATTGAATAGTTGTGGCAGAAATGGTGGTGGGAATAGAAACCAGTACTGACTTTCCTGCTGGCAGAGGCATGCCCTTCCCACTCAGTTCTTGACTCCTGTACTAATGTATATTTTCTTTTTATTCCATTTACAATTATTTCTAAATTTTCAACAGTGGCACAAGGAGTTTTATTATACTGAAGAATAATACTTTGTACATATTTTGAAGGCATTTTGTAATTAAAAAAGTACTGAATTAATTGCATGATAGCATGCTCAGCTAAACAGCAAGCAAGGAAAATACCCCTTGTTAAATGTGCTCTACAGTTACTGAGCAAATTTCCTGTGCAGTTCCTTTAGCTAAGTCAGTTTCCTGTTCTTTTCCAACATTATCCAAGATAAATTTTGGTCTTTTACAGTGTTATCCAAGATAAATTTTGTGGTATCATCAACATTTCAGTGGAAGGACTACATGATGTTATGACTGAAGATTCTGAAACAGGAACGTACAAAGAGTAAGCAGAAAATCTAATTTTGTTGGGTTTAACAGTGGCAGTACTGTTTTATATAAAGCGTTTTGACTTGAACAATCTGTAGTCAGTTAAGACATGCTTGCAATAGCTCTATTTTCTCGAGAATGAATGTTTTAGTAAGATAGGAAATTTTTGAACTTGAGAGAAAATAATTGCAGCAGAGGAATAGGGGCTTAAAATGACAGTATAATTTTATATTGTTCATTAAGTTATCTACTAAATGATGTCTTAAAATGTTCATATGCTCAGATTTGCTTTTTGCTTACTGTACTGTTGTATCTAAAATTGCAATACAACAAGCTAGTGTGTTGATAGGGTAGTAGCTCAGTTTTTTTGAGTGTGACATCAGCCTCATATGAGTGTATCTAGTGTACAATACTTCAGAGCTTGGAGGACTTGAAAACCTATCCCACAAGGACAGTTCTCTCCCTTGAGTTGTTTCACATAACATGTGGCTGCTACAGGACATGCCTCAAAAGGCAGTATCCAGAGCTGGGAGCAAGAGTTTGCTTATGGCAGGAAGGTGGGTGTTGGAGGTGCCCCAAAGTACTGCAACCCAGCACCACACTCATTGGTCTTCTGATGACTTTCAGATTACTGGTGGTAGTCTGTCAAAGCTGCCAAAATGGAAAAAGCTATCGAATAGTAAGATATTTTTTGGACAGATATCTTAATTTTGTTTTTTCTCTGTAATCATTGCAGAGTTTTAGGTTGATGGAGAGTTGTAAGACATTAAAAAAAGGTGCTCTGCAGGATCTTCTTACAGACACTATAGGCTAATAACAGTACTTACTGGATGCTCTGGTGCTAAGAATCAAAGCATTTGCTAACTTTCAGATAATTAGCTGGTGATGGAGCAGGCTGTATCTGAACTAATTAATTAATTGCTTAAGGGGATATTTGTTGGCACTGAAACCAGGTGGCACAGAGCAATGAGATGTAATCTATTATGTTTGTCTCTGCTTAATGCAGGTGGTATGCACACAAGTGTGTGCTGAGAATGGTCCACACTAACGCTGAGCCTAAACTCTGCCCAAGAATTACTTGCGGAAGTACTTCTTACTGAACTCTCAGTAAAGAAGATGTAACTCCAAAGTCTGGGAATGTGCATCCTGTCTGGCAGTGTGTTTTGTTTACTGTTGGAGACAGCATTACAGAGACCCTTCTATTTCTAAACATCTTGCTTTGCCAGCACTTGTTGGAAGGGGTTCTCATAGAGAAATAAATAAAACAGTCCTAGATCATTTCATATTTTAAGCCTGAAGGCTTGTCACTACTTCTGCAATCTCTGGATATTGTTTTCACTTTATAAAATATAGCTGCAATGAACCGAGGACATACCGAATGGGCTGTTTGACAGAGTCTCATGTTTGTGTAATATATTTTGGTATCATCTGAAAGTCAAGTGAGAGCACTTATCTTAAATTGTGTGCACTGTTGTGGTTCTGCAGGTTGAAGAAGCATGATTTAAGCCAGGACTGGTTCAGGAAAAAATAACGTCTACTCCCCTGACTATCATATTAGCCAGTTACTGCAGTGTAGAAAGTAAGACAGCATGAATATTTAGATAGGAAAATCAAGGCTGAAGCAACACACATCTGCAGCCATTAAAGGATGAAGAGGGCCTAAACATCCACAGGGAAAATGGTATAGATTAAATGACAGTGGTGGCTTAAATGTCTTAACCTGATTGAATACCTTTAAACAGGAATTTTGAATAAACTGTTGTAGTTAGAGGAATGAGATTTGGAAGAGAGAAAGGTCTCACAACTTCTTAGATTGAAAATTGGGAAATGTTTACACAGTGCCCTGGCTTACAATACGAAGGTTTCCTAAGCGCTTACGTTTTGCATTGTAGTGATAATTACAAGAAAACTTTACAGACTTCAGATTATCTGCAAAGAGGAGCATTTCATTGCTCTAGTTTTGTCTCATCAATACTCCCATTTTCCCCAATTCTATCATCATATCTTATTCTCCCCATCCTTGTGTTTTGAATTACTCCTTGTAGCATCTAAAATTTATCAAAGTCTAAAGAAGTTAATTAATTTTGGTATGTTTTGGCAATTAAAATTTAAATCTCCTTTTTTCTTTAATACACTTGAGTTGCTCTATATGTGAGCAGAGGAGACATGCAATTTGCTGTATTATTTTGAAATAACTAATCCCCTTATTAGGAATTGCTTCTCTGTTAGCATTTGACCCTGCTTGCCATGCTGTTTAGCAAGTGTTTCATACAGCTTCAAACACATGTTAATAGAAAACTAAATATATAAACAAAATGTCTGAACATTTTTTTTATAAAATCTTACAAGAATCACATAAAATCACAACTTTTTTCATTTTAGTAACTTTAAAATAAGGTATTCGTCGTAGCTGAAGGAACATTTTACCTGATAGTGGAATGCAGCAGTTAAAAACACACAGTAGTACAGAACTTAAGAGCAATAATGTGCATCTGTCTTGGTGCTTTGTAATGCATGAATTATGTGTCCTTTCTGTCTTAAAACATACTGAATACATTGTGACAAATTGTCATCATCTGAGTGGTATTTAAAACTTTTTAGGTTTTAAGGCAGGTTTACTAGGAAAAAATTTGGTAAAGTGGGTGAATATTTGTGAATTCTTTCAATGTAGAGCATGCAAAGTGAATGGAAGGCATGCTTGCTATAGGATACCTTTCATCAATGTCTTTATAAAGTCCATCCAAATTGTTTCAAGAGACAGAAAAACCTCTGACATTTAAACTAATTTTTCTCCATATTTTCTAGTTTTCTACTTACTGCAAAAATAATAGTTAAAATAAGGCTGTACTTGCACATTGCCAGTTGAGAATGAAGCAAAACAAAAAATAAGTTTAAAACCTTTGCTTTACTTGCCTAGAAAGAGCTCTTTAAGTAAATGACTGCAGAAGCTAGCTCATTTCTGTCCACCCAAAACATTATCGTTCAGTGTCTTGCAGAATTTTAATGTAGAACTAGAAGCAGTGCCCTTATTGGTTTTCAGGTCCTCTCATTAAAGATCTCACAGGAAAACATGAATGCCATGAGAAATCTTTGCTAGCTTTGAATATGTGCCACTTTGACTTACATGTTGATAGGATAGAGTGCTTCTGTATGTAGCACTTTCCTGTAAATAATGGAAAATTTTAGTTAGGAACTGTAGGTTTTTCTATATTAATTCTTTTTTTAAAGCCATGTAGTCTGTTTTCTATATACAGAAATGCATTTTAAAACCACATCCTAAGTTAAAATATGGAGAATAGCTGAGCTTGTTACATGGGTTGAGGTGACAGAGAACATGCATTCAGGTTTTATTAGATTCTCTTTTCTCAGAAAAAAATTACTTATTAACAGATTTCCTGACTTTCAGCAAACTCTTTCATATCTGTTCTTTGTTTTTAAAAGTGCTTTAAATTAATTTTTAATGATAATGCATGTTAAAACTGTTCTTATTCCCGTTCTCAGCTGCATGTTAATGTCTCATTTTGAAGAGCCCAAAGCTACAGATGATGAGGAACCTCCCACAGAGCAAGACAAAAGGAAAAAAATGGTAAGTTTTAGATTTGTTATTCAATTACAGACCTGATTATGTGCTTCACTTCTGTCACACTAAATTCTTTTTAGCTTTGGTTCATCTATTGTTCTCGGAAAGTTCATCTCTTGAATCAAAAGAGGAAAATGCTTTGACGACAAAATTTTCAGCCACAACACTTACGCTTCTGCTTTCATTTTGCATCTTGGAGTCTGTTGTGAAAATAAACATCATCTCTTCAGAAAATGTGGACATTCCAATACTCAGACAATAGAAAAAGAATTTATTGAAAAAAGCAGAGAGCTAAGCCTTATTGAAATGTCATAGCAGGCCAAATTTCTCATATTGAATACAATTCATGTGCTTGCATAGAACCTTTTTCTAATGTAGATAACTTACTAAAAAGTCATCGGATACTTTTGGTTTCTTAGTAAACTTTTCTTTTAAATACTAACAAATATATAGGAATATGTTTATAACAGCAATATAATATATTTAAAAAAATTACACAAAAGCAGCATGTTCAAGTTGTTATGATTGTCTGTCATAAATTGTTTCTGAATCCCAACTGAAATAGGTTGGTATATAGCTTTGCAGATAGTGCAGAAACTGAGAGACTTGACACTTGGCTATTTATTTCAAAATTATACAGATCATTTGGACAAGTCACTAGTAGCAGAAGTGTCAAATAATAGTCATGGCTTTGAAAGCAGAGCTAGCATTTGATTTGAAAAAGTATTTTTAACAATTCAATTCATACATCGCCAGCACACTTTTTTGAGTGTTATTAGACTTTTAGTGCCTCCTGCATGTTAGTGCCATCCTATTTACTTATCACTTGTGGTAATTGGATCACTGTTTTAGTGAGTAGTATATAACTGTTTACTGGAAACAGTGTGATTTTTGACTGTAGTGTTGTCTAAAGATGTTGAAGAACAAGATCCATTTAACAAATACTGGTTCAAACAACTGTTAATTCTTCAGAATGGCAGCGATGCTTTCAAGTGAAGCTTGGAGAGACAGGATATGGTTGTTCTGTAAAACCTCAGAACTGTTTCTCTGCTTCAAACCCCTGTGTACAACCAGCGAGGTAAATTAGTTTCTTTAGCCCCAAAGGGGGCACCTGCATTCAGTTTCAAGATCAATTTATAAAGTAACTAGATTCAACAAGTTTTCGCTGAGCAGCAAAAAGTACATTTCAATAATGTGTAGCTACTGGCCAAACTTCTGTTTCCTCTCTGTAGATGTTTTGACTAAGAACCTGTGGGAATTTTTTAAGATTTTTTTTTGTAACTGGAAAATAGATCTGTTCTACTCTTACCAGAATCAGGCAGATTTCAATTTTAAAAAAAACAAACTAGGTCATACATCTAGGAATTCTGCATACATGCTTATGTTGAGATATATATATATAGTTGCTAACCAACTATGTTTACTGTTCTTCCAAACTTATGATTTTGTTTGCTTGTTCAGGGAAGACTGCAGTTGACTGCCCTAATATTGTTGACAAATTATATCAAACTATTTCATTTGTTTTATTAGCTCTGAATATAAGTTCAAGAAAAGGAGTGAAAGAAAGTCAAATGTATTATTGTTGCAGGAAACTCTTTATTTTATATACTTTTGATGTGACTATCTGAATGAAGATAAATTAATGTATTAACTCCTAAATTAAGTCTCAAGACTTTTAAGTCCCATTTGGCTTGCAGATACTGGATGATGCTTCTAGCAGCAACTATTAATCATACTACAGAAGTCCCTAGTGGCTTAGAGTGCTGCTTCTTTAAATTATGAGGGATGGATTTATATTCACTGCAATAAACTAAACAGAGTTTTTGCACTGTGTTTGCATGGCCAAGTTTTGGTAGCAGTGGGGGCTACAGGGATGCTTCTGTAAGAAGCTGCAAGAAGCTTCCTCCATGTCAGACAGGGCCAATGTGAGATGGCTCCAGGGTGGACCTGCCCCTGTCCAAAGCCAAGCCCATCAGCAACAGTGCCCATCTCTGGCATGGCATATTTTAGAAAGGGAGAAAAAAACAGAACTATTCAATTGCAGCCAGAGAGAGGAGTGAGAATATGTGAGAAAAACAGTTCCCCAGACACCAAAGTCAGTGATGAGGCAGAAAGGGCTCCAAGGGATTGTCCTGCAGCCTGTGGAGGACCCCATGTCCTGATAAAACAGATGTTGGTAAATATGCAACAGATGTGTTTCAGTCACTTTCCTTTTAATGGAAAGACAACATAAAAAGTTGACTAGGTTCTGTGAAGTTTTGTAGAAAAAAAAAGGTGGAATTATAATATTTCTCATTAAATAGGTAACAAATTGAAGTGCATATGGTAGCATATTCCTGACCTTCCAACACAGTGCAGGTCTGGCAGGTCCACTAGGAATAAAAGATATTAACTTTGAATTATGTAGTATATTAAGTTTAGTCGTCTTCACTTTGGTTGTTTTTTCAAGATTAATTACTTTTCCATAGTATTGCTGAGATGATTCAGAGGATTGTTTGGAAACTCATCATCCCCAGTGATGATGAGACGGGTCCTGGGGTTACAAGAATGAGAACACTTGTATATGGCAATTTTAATACCTGTTTTTCTGTGCAAAATTCCCTAGAGTAATTTTATACATGACTATGCAGAGCTATGAACTTACTAATTATAAATGATTATATGTCCCAAATTACAGTTGTTGGTGAAAAAATGTGGATTGTTCAGCAACTGGTAGATTCTTTGCTTGGCAAGACAGTCTTCTTTTTTTTCCCAGTAGATTGTACTGGTGCTATTACAAAAGGATGTCACTAACCTTGGAAAATCTTGATTAGAGTAGTTGTGATTTAGAAATTTCATTAGAAAAATCTTTTATATTCTGAGGTTCAAGTTACATTGACTGAAAAAACCCACTACAGATACTAAACTATTACTGCAATTACTTCCCTTTTCAAAAGGATGTAATACTGAGTAGGTAATAAAAAGATCATATCTTACCTTTGAAATGTGAAATAGCTGTGTAGCACAAAATGGTGAAGGATCAAAGGCTAAAAGGCCAGTAATAAGGGATACTGAGGGAATGTTTAAGAGATTGACACTATCGAAGGTGCAGTGACCATAATGAGAAAGAACTTCTAAGCACTGATGGAAGAGGCCACTAATCAGCCTGGTTTTTTTACCGACCTCCTTGTAAGACATAAAACTTAACTTCTCTTTTACAGTAATTACAGTTGTTTTGGAAGTCTGTCTTACATTTATGTGGCTGATTCAGTCAGCATTTTCCTGTTTTAGGTGTAATGCTGTTAAGTAAGTAATATTAATGTTCAATGTTTTACACTCCATATTAACATTCAAATATTTACTTTTCTTTTATCATGCCAAAATAGCTGCTGTGCAAGTTTAATATACTTTATTTCTTTAGAAATAACAGTATAGCAAGGTATTGTAAGTCTCTTGTTTCAGTGGGCTTTGAGATCTGGCATTATATGTTGTTTCCTGAACTTGCAGTATAAATAGTAGTGTTGTTTGGTTTTGCCACTAAGATGAACAGATCACAGGTCTGCATTAACTGACCATTGATTTCAACATCCTACTTCTTTAGGATGTGGCAAGCTCCAGGTGTCCCCACGTCCTACACTCTGGTGGACTGAGGGACAAATGCTGCCAACGCTTGTCTGCTGACACTGAAATTAACAATACATCCTCTATCAATGTAACCCCTTCTTTTGTCTACCTTTGCCTTCATTAAGAATCAGTTAACATGAGTAAAATAGTGACAAATACTCTGTCCCTCACTGCCCAAAAGAAAATTGCATAATCTAGCTGGACTGCTGAGGTTTATAGGAACTACTACTGAAATGTGTCTATTCTTTATGCATATGGACAATTTATTTTAACTGTTGTTTGTCATATAGTCTAAACTAGTTCAACTTCTGTGTTTTGTTTTCATACCTAATAAAATAAAACTGACCACAGTTCATGCCATCACTGATGTGCCTGTCATGGTAACATCTGATGGGATTTCTGGGAGTTGCAGGAAACTCATTCAGTAACAAATAAAGCAGCTTTGAATTGTTTTATCTTATAGAAGCATGAAATTCTAAAGCAAAGTGTAAGACTCTCATGATTTGCCACTGCTTCAAATGTTTTTAAACTGATATTTGCCTTGATAATACCTAATTTGATCTTTTCTCAGAAGTTTTTCCTCATTTCTCAAATAAGTATAAAGAAAAAAAAAAAGGCAGATTTCTTTCTTGACCTGAAGTTATAACAGAAATTTAGTAAATCGCAGAGTACTTTTTAATGTTTTATTATGTATTTTTCTCTTACATATTTTCCACAGCTTGCACTGAAGGACCCTGTACACACTGTGTCATTGCAGCAGTTCATCTATGAGAAGCTAAAGGCACAGCAGGAATTACTGGGAGAACAAGGTTTTCAGGCCCTTATGGAAACTGTGGATACAGAAATAGTTGCCCAGCTACAAGAATTTTTACAAGGCTTCTAAATAAGCAGGAAAAAATATATTTTTTTTTTTATGTCAAATTTTTCTTTTAAGAAAACCCAAACAACCAAACCTCAAAAAACTCTAGCATTCCATCTTGTATGGAAGAGCCTAATGGAAGGTGATAATAACTTGTGTTAAAAAAAGTACAAGCAAAATTCTGCTGTTGCTATTAAAGTATGCTTTTTGTTATGTTTTTAATAATGTACTGAGGGTTTTATCATTAAACACCATTTAACATTTCCATGACTCCTGATATGGTCTGTGGTGTCCTAGTCATACCTTTTTTCTGGTACTGTTACTGGCCTTTATTTTTCACAGAGTTATGGTTAAAGTCAGCGGTCTGAAGGAACTTAGAAATGTATATTAATGGGAAGTGTTTATTAATTCACCATTCTTAAGTCAGTAACAGGAGCTGCTTCTTTTCATATTGTATACCTTCAACTGTCTCCTCTTTCTGTTGGTCTTTCTTGACTCTAAAGAGTTGGGAAAGCAGTAAGACTGTGTTGCAGAAATATTACCTCATGAAAGATAATTCCCATTGGAATTCTCTGAGAGAAGAAGAAACTTAGATTTTATTTGAAGAATTGTTAGAGAACATCTCTCTCTGAAGCTGTGGCTTTTCATTTTAATCACAAAATACTTTGTTTTTCTTAAGAGACAATTTCTTTCCTGATTTCTTTCTATTTCAATTCTGGCTGTCATAACAGAGAAACTCACCAGAGGTAGATGAGTAATTAATTTCAATTAATTTGTGGCTGTACCTGGACTACTTAAAATTGTGGTGTTCAGTATTCTTTGCTCTTTTTCATCAAAGACATGTTGTCAGGATACTTCAGAATTGCTACAGAATAGTTTAAGCCCAGATGGTTACAGTTGAAGTAATTCTTTGCAGACATAAGGTTTACTTTTAATTATTTATTAGTTACATGCAGGAATCAGAGGGTTAAGCTGCTCCTTTCTATGTGCCTCTGTTTTTTGTACCTTGCAGGTGGAAGGGGGAAGAGAAGACTCATTTCAATTTTCAGATATTTCCTTTTAAAGACTGATCTTCCACCTTCAAAGTTGAAGTGAACTTTGTTTTCTTCCTTAAGGGATGATTCAACTATTAAGTCAGATGTTTTTTTTTCCAGGCAGTTAACTGTTTAAAGACGTCTACAGGCTTTTGGAAATCTTTCCAGATAACCAAATGCTTTTAAAAATCTGAGCCTTTTTTTACTGACCCCTTGGGGGAATAATAATTTTCAAAACCTTCCCTTCTGTTTGCAGAGGAATCTTGGCCTTTCTCTTCTCTTTTGGCATTAGTATCAAAGGGTGGTGGGGCTCTCACACTTCTGAATGCAAAACCTGCCCTGTCCCCTGCTGCTCGCATCTGTCGGCAGACCTGTGATAACTCATTGTTTCCTGCTCTGTACTTAGGCATTGGGCGTTTTGCTAGAAGAACTATTACAATTTGTATCTTATCTGCATATCATTTCCTCAGTCATCCACCAGCAGCATGTCTCTTCATTATGAGTTTTACCTGGTTACATTTGGTACTTGCAAGGGAAGAGACTCAGTGTGCTGATGGTCCCTTTCAGATGTGAACCACAGTTACCAGAACCTGGCAGCATTTGACTGAATTTGCATTCATTGCACAGTTAATCTGCAGAACCCTTAAGTGTGTGGATCAGTGTAGAATTAACGTGGACCCAGCCAGCCTTGCTAGCTCTGACCCCACATAACACAACAGCGTGGTACACAGAAAGACCTCACATTAGGAAGCAGTACTTCTTTATCCCCAGTCAGTGCTGAACAGTGGTCCCTGATGCTTCAGAGGAAGGCAGGTACCACCTGCTGGAGTCCAGCCCTGGCTGAAAGGCCACTCTCTGCCAAGCCACCAAGCTCCCTGTGCCACGTCCTACAGGCAACTGAGCCAGACCCACCTGCCTGCATCATTCTCCAACCAATGCAAGTCCTTGTTACCTCACATTTGGAGTGTTAACTGCAGTTTATTTTAGTGCATGATAACTAATGTTGGTAGAGACCCTGTCAAGAATGATGGGCATACTTTTGGCTAATAACAGCATGATAACATTGTGATTAACTTTCTGAGTAATGTCTCTGAATAACTGTATGTGTTCATTTCATATGCATTAGAGAGCAAGTTAAATTTGTCACTAGGTGTTTTCATCTTAAAAGATTTTACTCCAAAGCTTGGACTATAAATGAAAACAGTCATCATAACTGTTTATATGACAACCATTGTCAATGAACACACTGCAAAACAAGTGCCCATCTGCACTCAGTAGCTACCTAGTACTCAAAACTGAGAAATTTTGTCTTGAAACAACAAAAAAAACCTGCTTCTATTCTATCCTTATGTATTAAATCCTGACATATAGGGTTAAATTTTCACCATAGGATAGTGGAATAGGACTGTAGCAAGCTATAGTCATTTTTGATGTCATTGATTAAATTTCTAACTTTATGGGAAGAAAGGAAAACAAATACATTAAATGGCCTGACACTGAAGCAGTAAAATACAGTTTCTGAAATTCTTGTGATGAAGGATCTTTGATTGTGTTGCTCTTTAGTCTTTGATTTTCGAGGCAAAACGTAATTTAAATTCGGATTTTTTTTTCCTATAACACAATTAAACTCCTGAGGCTTACAAATGTTATCTGTTTAGCTTTCAGAGGAGGCAGTGATTAAGATTATTTTTTTTCTGTCAGAGTTAAACAAGAGGACTAATTCTGCGGCTTCCATCTTCAAAAAGTTAGCTTTGGTGTATCAATGATAATAATTTTTAGGCCTTCAGACTAATTGAAGTGCTAAATTTTTTTCAGCTTAAAATAGTAAATTTATCCTTGTTATAGCTTATTCCTATTAGATAGTTCAGGTGTTTGTCTCCTACAAAATACAGCTGAAATAGCTTTACTTCTATAGATGCCTTCAGGCTGGATAATCTGTGGGCAGGGCAGCGGCCCCGTGTTCTTGCAGCACTCCCTGCCTTGCCAGGAGTGGCCCATGGCCTCCTGCCTTCCCTTCAGTGCTGGAGAGAGCCCTGCTCTTTCCAGGGAAGTGAGCGCTTGCAGCACTGCTGATGGATTGGCAGGAGGTCTTCTACCTGTTATGCCTTGACTGAGAAGGGGTTCACTGACTCCAGGGAAACCAGACACCAGGCAGGCCATTCATTTTTACTACTTTCCCCTCAGGGTCTTTGCAGAGGAAAACAACCCATCTGCTTTTCCCTACGTATTTCCCCCAAATTACTGACACTATTTTGGATGGGGCTCTTAGCACCCTGGTCTAGTGGACAGGGTCTACCCATGGCAGAGGAGTTGGAGCTACGTGGTCTTTATGGTCCCTTCCAAACCAAACCACTCTGTGATTCCATGATTCTAGTTCTAAGAGGATACACAGAAGGCAAACTCAGCCCCTGTTGGTCTGAACAGGTGTTCAGACATTCTATCCCAGGGTACCAGGAGTGACAGCCAAAGTTTTAAGTGGAATCTCAGCCTGTAACTGCAAATTGTAACAGATGGGCTCATTTCTCTGGTGGTTCAGCAGAGAAAGTGATCAAACCACTTCTTTAGATCATATTAAGACAGATGCCAGGTTTACAGTTATTATCATTCAATGATGTTTGCAGTGCTTGACTTTTTCCTTAATTTGTATTTAGTTCCAAACTCTAGTAATGATCCTAAATTAAAGTTCATGGTGTTGTTTGAACTGCTGAACATGCCACATCCTCATTTAGCAAAAGCAACACCTTTGTAAGTAAAGTGCACATTTTGAAGGCTCTCCAAACTCCTTCCCTTGTCTTTCTTCAATGCTGATTGTTCAAAAAAAAAAAAAAAAAAGATTACTCATTTTAAAATGCTCGCAATTTCCGTCTCACGGCTAGCTATGATTATTAATGATGACTAATCATCAGATAATCAGACTTGACTACTTCTGTAGAAACATTTCATAAAGTACAATAGCTTGTACATTTAACTGACTTCGGGGAAAATTAATCAAATTAAGAGGAGCCAACCCCTTTCAAAATGTTATTGGATATTCATAAAGAGTGCTTAAAAATGTTCCATCTTCTGTTCCCCACGCTGGCTAGGCAGCATTTTGTTAGGTTGAGTGTATACTATTGCACTAACTAGTATACACTGCATGTTTAAAAATGCTGATCATGGAGGAGTTGGTTTTCAATTTTACACAGAATGGATGATCAGTTTTGGTCTAAAATGAAGTGAAAAGAAGCAAAAGAGTATTTGCTGTGAACAAGCAAATTCTGCCAGCAATACATAAATGTGAATAGAGCACGCCTCTTAAAAGTTGGTTATACAGAATAAAACCGCATCAAGGTATGTGCCATTTCTGAAGTAAGCAGTGGATGTTGGCAGGGGGCAAAACATCTCACCTGAAATGGAGTTGAGCAAGCAGTTGACTTTTTCATTCTCTTTCTGAAGAGGGGAAATTGGTGGGTTGGCAGATTTCTACTTGGCCTAAGGTTTAATTCTGTATTTCTCTCTTTAGATTTCTTAACATACTTTTAATAAAATGCAAAGAAATTCTGAAGTTCAGCTTTCACTTCTAAAGCTGTGAAAACATTCACAATAAATATTACTAGGTAAATCAATTTGCTGAACTTGCATTTTGTTTCAGGTGGTAAGAAACTTGTTTTCAGTTTTTACATTACCCTCTGGAAAGCTTATCCAATTTTATAATGGAGTGTAGTTCTAATAAAGAGACACAGTGTTTAAAATGACAACAAAATAGTTGACTCTGATTGCAGGTTGTCATCCCCTTCCACTGCAATTTTAACTGCTCCCTAGCAAGAAAAATTATTAAAGCAGCGTTTAAAAACAGATGAAAAATGTTTAAATGAAACAACTGTTTAACTCAAAAGTTATATTTATTTGTCCCATATTTACACCAGCAAAATCTTTGGTGTTAATCAGAGAAGTAACAGAACATTGTGGGACCTCTCTGATGGTCAGTGGTTATGGTTTAAACTAAGAATAAGCCATTCAGGAAGCCAAATGAATCAGTCATACAGCATAGACAAATACCGAATAATTTACCAACCTGAGAAAATTGAAATTGCTAGGTAAGTTCTGAGCAGAGAAAGTGTAAAGCTGGTTATTTTGTTGCGTGGCAGTGTTTCAAAAATAAACCATGAGTCATTTCTGAAGTTGCTTCAAGTATGGTAAATGAAGCTGTCTTTATTTTAATGGGAAATAGTCTATTTATTTTTTGTTAAGATTCATTTTTCTGTCTTTAAAAAAAAAACAAACACCTAAATTGACAAAGAAATCCTGCAGATATATTTATAGGATACTGAGAAAAACTAGAAATTCTCATATATCTGCATTGTGGGAATAACTCCAGACTCAGTATCTGAGTTTGCAAGGAAATAGAGACCTAAAACCAACATCTTCCCTTTCGTACTTCACCAACCCAACTTTAAGCATCAGGCAGGTATGCAAGGACACTTACAGACATAAACTACATACAGCAAAATGTTTTTGTCTTGTTCAGCTGCTGTAATGTTTTGCCCTGTATTTTGCCACACTATACTACCTGGAGTTGCTTTTCGTTTTAGTGCATCTGCCTCCTGGTTCTCTGGTGTTTGTGTGTCTGAGTTTTTGAATACATAAATGAAATCCTTGTGTGCAAGCCATCAAGCACTCTGACCAGGAATAAAAGATGCAGGGGATCAATTCTTCCAACAGCTGTGGGTGTAAGAAGTGATGAGAGCCCTGTATCCTCTTATCTGGCTTCAAAGCTATTTATGCATTTTTTTCAATGATATTGTAATGCATTATGTGTGGTTAGATCTTGAATCCCCAGAGTCCTCATGTAGGTTTTTGCTGCTAGCAATACTCACTGCTGAAGCATTTTCATGTATTACTGTCTCTTCAGAGATTCCATTCCTGACCCCCATGAGCAGAATTGTTCTGCTCTACAGAAGTTCCTTTTCCTCCTCCACCTCCTGAAATCAACAATTTTATTTCAGCGTCTTTCTTGAGGTGTTGCAAGCACAGTGTCACACGCATGGCTGAATGAGAGGAGTTTCTTCAGAAAGCTGCGACACAGAGGCTGTGAGGGAGGCTGGGTGGTGGTGCAGTCAGAGATGAAACTCTAACATCTAAATAACAGAGTCAGAAATCAAGAGAGTGAATAATCAGTTTTCAGCTTGGCAAAAGGTTAATAGCAAGATGCCACAAAGGTTCTGTATCAGGACTGAGTCTTATCAAGCTTTGTTAATGGTTTAGAAGCGTTGTTCAACAGTGAACTGGCAAAAATTGCCAGTGAAATAGGAATGACAAGGAATGTAACTGAACAGGGCAGAATAGCTGCACAAAGGCAGATGAAGCTCTAGTGCTGCAAAATGCTCCTCAGCCTTGTGATAGATGGCTTAGAGTCAGCCCTTGTGTTTCGTGTTTTCCTTGGGGCTGATGAAATGGAAATCTAGGGGGCCTAGTTGCTGAGGGAGAGAAAGCATTTGAACAAGCTCACACATCTGGAAATGAGATTTCACAAAACTGTTCTTGTTGGAAGGGACCTCTTGGGGTCATCTAGTCAACCCCCCCTGAACAAGCAGGGTCAGCTGCAGCATATTGCCCAGAACCATGTCTAATTGTTTTTGAGCCTCTCCACAGATGAGGGCTCCACAGCTCTCTGGGCAGTCTGTTTGACCCCACTCATATCTTGTGTTAGTATGAAATTTCACGTTTCAGTTTTTGTCCAGTGCTTCTTGTGCTTTTAGTAAGCTTCACTCATAGGAATTTGGCTCCTTGTTCTTCATCTCTCTCATTGGGTATTTGTACACACTGCTAAAATCCCTCAAGGTTTGAGAGTCTCTTTCTGTGCAGAGGTTTTGGGACAAAAACTGCAGAGAGAAGGGTGTGCTGGAAAAATTCTCACTCTAAGGAAGGTGAAATGGTGAAACTCAGCGGATCTTAATGTTACTTGGTGTGCAAAAGAAACAGGATTGTTTGTGGGTTAGAATAGAGAGCTGGCCACTGTTTGGGTGTGGAGACTGGATGGACCCACAGGAAGAAGAGGATATGGATTTCCACCCCGGGGGGGGCGGGTCTTACAGGTATCCTGTCAAGAGAGAGTAGAAATATCTGAACCTTGACTGAGAGGATATTTAAGGAGTAAAACCAGGAGGTGAGAACCTCTTCAGGAAAGATGAAGTGGTATTTTGATTCCTTGTAAAGGGAGGACTTTTGAAGTAAGGCAGAATTGAAGAAAACTTTCTACTTTGAGGACTACAGCTGACAAATTAAATGGTGGAAGTAATAATTCAATCTTGAATTGTTTAGGGTTGTGCTCGCTCATAAAGACTGCCCTGAGGTTGAGGAATAAAGGACAGAATAATTTTTTCCAGTTTTTCCACAGCTGGAGGCAGATGAACCCTGAATCTGTTGTTTAGTTTGGAGGCATCTCATATGCCAAGCCATGTGAATACTTGAATCACAACACAGAACCAGCAGTGTTGGCTTGGACCATTATAAAACAGCAAAGAAGACATTTACCTTAGTTAGAGAAGGGGATGTTGACTGTTTTTTCATGACAGCATGTTAATATACTACATTACCATTACAGATATATAGAATAAGCAAATTAGGCACAAGCTGCAACTAAATAAAACCCAGTGGCAGTAGAGAATTCTGCTGGCCCTAAATCTTGAGGAACTTTGAACTGGTAGTTAGAAACTGTGGAGGTTTTCTCAGGCTTTCAGATATAATCTATGTCTGCTTCAACTGGCACTTAAGAAAGATAGTCAAGACAGTCAGGTGAAGTCCCAGGTGACTGGAAAAAGGGAAATATGGTCCACATCTTTAAAAAGGGTACTACAGATCTGTCAGCTGCACTTCTGTACCTGGGAAGATCGTGGAACAGATCTTCTAGAAGCTATACTAAAGCACATGGAGGACAGGAAGGTGATTCAAGACAGCTAGTGCTGCTTCACTGAGGGGAAATCTTGTCTGACCAACCCAGCAGCCTTCTGTGGTAGAGTGGTAGAGTATGGTAGAGTGTGGGAAGGGCCACAGATGTAATTTATCTGAACTTCTGTAAAGCCTTTGACACAGTTCCCCACAACATCCTTCTCTCTAAATTGGAGAGATGGATTCAATAGGTGGACTGCTAGGTGGGTAAGGCATTAGTTGGACAGTCACATCCAAAGGATAGTTAATGAGTCCCAGTGGACATCAATGAGAAGTGATTGTCCCTCAGGAGTCCATACCAGGACCAGTGTTATTTAATGTCTTCATTATTGACATAGAGGAAGAGACTGAGTGCAGCCTCCACAAATTTGCAGCTAACACCAAGCTGAGTGGTGTAGTTGACACACCTGAAGGACTGGATGACATCCAGAGGGACCTGGACAAGTTCAAGAAGGGGGCCCATGGGAATCTCAAGATCAAGTACAAGATCAATCACAAGACCAAGTACAAAATGCTGCTCCTGGGTCAGAGCAGCCTTTGTGTCAATATAGGCTGGGGGATGACCAGATCGAGTGCAGCCCTGCTGAGAAGGACTTCGGGGTGCTGGTGGCTGAGAGGCTGGACATGACCCAACAAATGTGCACTCACAGCCCAGAAAGCCAGTTGTGTCCTGGGCTGCACCAAAAGCAGCGTGGGCAGCAGGGTGAGGGAGGGAGGGGATTCTGCCCCTCTGCTCTGGTGAGATGCCACCTAGAGTGCTGCATCCAGCTCTGGGGGCTCCAGCACAGGAAGGACACGGACCTGTTGGAGTGAGTCCAGAGGAGGTCACCAAGAGGATTAGAGGAGGGAACACCTCTCCCATGAGGAAAGGCTGAGAGAATTGGGATTGTTTTGGAGAAGAGAAGGTGTTGGGTTGACCTACTTGCAGCCTTCAATACTCCAAAGGAACTTTAAGGAAAGATGAGGCAAGACTATTTACAAAGGCATATAGTGATAGGTCAAAGGGCAATGCGTTTAAACTGAAAGAGTAGGTTTAGATTGGATCTAATATGAGAAAGAAATTCTTTACTATGAGAATGGTGAGGCATTGGAACAGCTTGCCTAGAGAAGCTGTGGATGTCCCATCCATATAAGTGTTCAAGGCCAGGCTGGATGGACTCTGAGCAGCCTGGTCTAGTGGAAGATGTTCCTGTCTGTGGCAGAGGGGTAGGAACTAGATGATCTTTTAGGTCCGTTTCAACCCTAGCCATTTTATGATTATGTGGTTCTAAGACTTCAGGTGCATGTTTGTATTTACTGTACTTTTACACTAGTTTTCTCTAGCCTGTAGAGTGGGATGGTAGCCTTGGATGTCAGTGTTGCTTGTGCAGACTAATTTTGCCTGAATTGCACATTACTGCCAGTGACTCCTTAGCAGGGCTTGACCACAATCAGGTTGTGTTCCTGCTGCCTGGTTTCTCTGCACAGCTTGGGGTAGGACAACTATCCACTTACAGAAAGCAGGTGAGTATAAATACCCTTGATAGGCATTGAGGAATGGACGGCCTTAGGGAGAAAGAGGATAGAAAAAGTGTGTTCAGGAGATGAAATATAATTGAAAAAGAGGAAGGTGCTGACAATTGAGATGGTAACAGACACAAGAAGTAAATGGTACCAAACTATGAAAATTATAAATACAAATGGATGAAAACAGGAAAAACAGGCAAACAATATCAGAGTAATGTGCTGTTTGGTGTGCATGCACTCACCAGTGTTTCCATGACTTACCAGGATTATTATGTTTTTCAGAGCTCCCCAGTGAAGTTAGCCCTTGAAGCTTACATCTGGGTGCATTCAAGTTTGACAGAACTTGTTCTGTTTTGGAGGACAAAGATATTTGGTGCTGTCTCAGTTTAAAAGAAAACCAAGACGTCTATCAAGGAAAGTGAGGGACCCTTCCAGTCTAGGAAGGGATGGGGGGGAGGGGGAGCTCTCCTCAAAAACTGTCACAACCTTTGAAATTAAGAGACTATAATCAGAAAATGTAGAGAAAAAGGATAACAGTTCTTTACTACAAATATATATATATGTGTATGACCAAAAGAAGAAAAACAGAACAGAACAAACAGCAACACCGTAGCCAAAACTTTTCAAACAAATCAAGTCTCTTCGGTGCAGTTGTATTTACAGACAGCAGGAGGTGATGCCACAGCTCGGGAGGCAGTGGCTGCGGTGACTCACGGGCTCTGGTGAGGCACAGACGGAGAGGTGCTGGCTCTGAAAGCTCATGTGGGAATGGCGGCCACAGGGGATGGGCTGAAACCTTTCCTGTGGGCAGTGCAAAGACCCTCTCCTACCGTCCTTTGTCCGAAAGCACTGGGAGGTGGTGTCGGCCCTCAAGGAGTCTGTAGCACATCCAGGTAGCAGCAACTGCTCTCTCTGAAGAACAGCACAGGGACACAGAATTGGGGGGGGCCAAGCAAGCAGAACCCCTTCCAAGTGCTTCCACCAGCCCAGCAAACAGTGGCTGACACACACACAGCAGCCAGAGCAGAGAACTGTGGGAAAAACTTGGAAACCACTCTCCAGCCCTCACCGCCCCCAAATCCTCCCCAGCCATCACGTTGGAATGCAAAGCTATCAGCCATCCCTTTGTTTAGCCTTTAGACAGTTCACTGGCTGCTCTGAAGCAGGTACTGGGGAGGCTGGGCTTCAACAAACCATCTGTTCTGGCCTCTGACTCCCAAATCACAGTGCTGGTAAGGGACAGGAAAAAAAAAATCAATTAAAGATTTTGAAAACTTTAACAGGTGCTTACAGCCATATTTTTAGAGTAGCTATAGAAATCATGGCATATTGCGATACCACTTGGCAGAGCTGTGATGCTGTTGTAAGTTGTCATCCTATTTTAAATAGGAAGCACAATGCATTTACTTAAACCACCATGAACTCACTCTAAAGGTGCATAGGACTGCAACTTCAGAGCTTAACGGCAGCAAATCTGTGGTAAGTCACCAAGTAATAACAACACTAGTGTTCATGATCATTTTTGCATGCCCCAAATATAGATGTAAAGCCTTGCTGTAGGCATCACCAGTGAAAAATGTGACTTTGAGGTTTTGATTAAGAAAAGCAAACAAGCAAACTCCAGAAGGATATTTGCCTCCCCTTCAGAGAGTGAGGGGGTTTTTTTTGTGATCTTCTCTCTGGATTTGTCAGTCTATCAAATACTAAATTCACTCACAGTTATTTTAACACTTCTCTCAATAGAAATTATATTGAAATCTATATTACTTCCCATTGCTCACAGTTATGTTTGCACTTCAAAGTCAATAAAATCTTACTGCAATAAAATCCCAAGCAATCTCAAGTCCAGGCAAGTACAAGGGACTTTGTGTGCAGCTTCAGGTTAAATTGAAGTTCTAACTCAACTTTGTTTTGTAGTAAATTTGGATAAAGTAACCAATACAAGCCATAATGCCCATAAATAAGATAGATTTTAGTCGAGCCTCTAGAAACACAGTTTGAAGTGAAAAGGCTGTGACAGTAATAAACTAACATACACTCTTATTGTAAGAAATTGTTAAGAACTGTAGTAGAAGCAAATGATAACTGACCCAGGGCAACCATTCATCTCCAGTCTTTTATGATTGAAATCATGAAGCTTGGGTCAGAAACAGACAAATTATGTATACTTGTGGTAAGAGATGTGAAGATTTGATCTTTTTCCCAGTTGAGTGTTTTAGGGGTCACATACAGCAGAATAATTGTAGTTTACTGCTTGGATATTGTCAGTATTAGAGAACATACTAAGTGGTGCAGAGATGTTGGTTATACCAAGTAGAGCTTTAGTTTTATGGCTGCAAATCAAAGCTGGCTCTGCTTTCTTCTGCAGAGCTCTTGGTGTGTTGTGCTTCCAGGAGTTGATTTCTGGAGTCCTGCTATCTCCGTGCTGATGCTGGACATAGTCTGCTGCCTTGTGTTTTCCCAGAACCTCCTTCATGTGAGCAAAATCTGCAAGAGCCAACTCAGCTCTACCAAAGTCCATGCTGAGCCAAAACTGATGATCTTTGTTGCACTAGAGCTAGTTTTGCTACAGATATCCTTGCGTTATTGCATCTAGCATTCCCAAGTCAGGAAAGGTGACCAGAAACACCATGTTTGGATTTGCATGTGTAAGTTCAAACAGAGGCCATTAGTTACGACTACTTGTAGCAGTCACACTTATCTGTCTGAATTAGCCTGCAATTTATAATTTATGCTCAAGTTTATTCATATTTGAGCTAGTAAACAGTCAGAAGAAGTTCAGTCAACATCATGGAAATATAGTCCTTCTGTACTTGCTGCCTTCTTAATCTTAACCTGTATGTCTCAGTGGTATCTCAACAAGCACCTAATTTGTCTGCAGTTGACCTGCAAATCTGGGATTCGAAGGGCACAAGGGTCTAAATACCATGTAGTGTGGTCCTTTCATTTGCAGTTTGTCTGGTTCTGTTTGGGTAATTTTTTTTCCAGAAAATTTGAAAGACTGACTTTGTACTGTGGCTGCTTGAATGTATTGAGCTGAATGGGAGATGTGTGAAGAGCATCTCCTAAGGAGGCCCTTACTGGAGAAACACAAGCTGTGTGGATTGGATGGACACTGTAGAGAGTTAGAAAGCTGCTTCATGCTTGTTTATGCTGGTGCTGTGAGGAGCTCTGACTAGACATGTCATTTACACAGCAACAGTCTGAGTATTTTGCTGATTGTTTCTGCCCTTGGGAGAGGCATGTTGGGCATTGCTGTCTCAAGCTAGGCAGCAGCAAGTGCTGCTGTGCTGCACTCTCACTATGGTGACAGGTGTTGGTTAAGGCACAGCAGACAAAAATGCTGCTTTTCTTTGTCTTGAGATTCTTAGACCTCATTACTGTTCCTGGGCATAGTATGTTGTGTTCTTCCATGCATCATAGTTCACAAGTAAGGGTTGCTCAAGTGAAATAGCCTAATTAAAGCTATGAGACTCTTATTTGATGATATATCTAGCTTCCATAGAATCACTAAGGTTGGAAAAAGCCTCTAAGATAATAAAGTCCAACCATCAACCCAGTATCACCATTATGTCTCTACTAACCTATGTCCCCAGGTGCCACATCCACATGTTTTTTTGAGCACTTCTGGAGACAGTGACATGACCACTTCCCTGGGTAGCCTATTTCAATGCCTGTTGCAAACTTGAGGATGTTTCCTCTTGTGCTACCACTTGTTTCCTGGGACAAGAGACTGACACCAACCTCATTACAGCCTCCTTCAGGTAGTTGTAGGGAGTATTAGGGTCTCCCCAGACCAACAGCCCCACCTCCCTCAGCGACTACTGATCAGATTTTTAGTTTAGATCATATTAAATTGACAAGCAAAAATGAACTGGGGTGTGCTAAACTTTTAAATGATGTGGCACTAATAGTATCTACAAAACCACCATAAGTACTAAGGCAAATTCATCCTTTGGTTAAATTGCTATAATTTGGAGCAGAGTGTAAATTACAGACAGTGTGTTCAAGTTAGAGGGTGACATATGCATTTGTCCTGGATTTAGCTAGTTGTTGTGCAATTTGCTTGAAGTATATGTTTGCCTAGTGACAGTGTGCATAGGTAGAGAACAACCTCTCTTGTGGCAGGAGAGCCTGACTTGAACAAAGCTTCCTGCACAGGGATCTAGAGAAAGGAAGAACAAAAGCAACAGAAATAGGATAATGACAATTTTTAATGGCAGTACACAGAAGGAGGAAGTATAATCATGTATTAAGTATAACAATAACAGATGATAACAGATCCTAACAGCAGGATACAGTTTTCTATCCACGTAACTGATGAATGAAAAGACATAACTAATAGCTCTCTTTTATGGTGGAATGTTTTTGAATACAAAGTAACAGGTTTACCTGAGAAGTTATTGATTTTGATGTTTAGGAAGGAGGAAAGGGGGAAAAAACCTTACGGACTTGCTTACATTAGCAGGATTTACCAAAACTCGTTATTTGACTCTAGAACTGAATGTGGTCAATTCCATTAACCCCAAATATTACCAATCCATCATATCATGTATTCCACTACTGCTGTTGTGCTTCTGTAGTAATATAGAGCCTGCTGGAAGAGCTGAAGTTTTATAATTAAACAAACACATGCCATCAGTCCCTGAAAAACAGCAGTATTAGAAACCTGTACTTGCTTTCCTCTAATACTTTGTGTCATAAAGTAGTAATTTTTTCATATATAGGAAAAGTACATGACAAAAAGTTTCATAGGTAGAGGCTTGGGTTGGCTGTATTATTTACAAGTAGCAAAACATCTGCTTTTCCTGGAGTTAAGTTTTGAAAAAGGCAAGTAGTATGCAGAATATATTGCAGAATATACGTACCTAGTTGGGTTTTTTTTTGTTTTGTTGTTGCTTGAGATTGTGGTTTTTTTCCACTTTACTTTTATTGAGAAGGTCAGATACATTGGTTGAGAAAATGTCAACTGTTCAGATTTTTTTGTTGTTGTTGTTATTGTTTTAATGTTTCTGCAAGAGATTTTAATTTCTTTTCTTTCTATAGTAATGTAATGACATCAGAAATTGACATATTGGGACAAAAAGCAAGGTCAGTGTTTCATATGAAGTATCATAATTTTGGTTTTTAATTTCAGACGAGTGGTAAGGTACTCAATTTCAAATTTGTTTCTCTTTCAAGACTAAATTGTGTAAATTCCACATACATCCTTGGACCAGAGTTCTATGCATTAACAAATGGCTGCTGAGAGCAATGAGAGTAGGATTGCAGAGATATACAGCTCTAGATATGCATGTTTGTAATACTCTTGTATTACCTAAGGTAGAATGAGTCATTTATTCAGAGAAACAGTGAAGGCTCTGGGGAGACAACTCAGAAAGATGCCCTCCTTGATCTGCTGCTTGTCAATAGAAAGGATTTTGTGAGCAAAGTGGAGATTGGTGGCCATTTTGGCCACAGAGACCACAAAGGGATAAAGTGTGAAGTTTGTTGTTGACAGGAGGAAAAATGCCAACAAAACCTCAACTCTGGGTATGAGGAGAGCCGACTTCAGGCTGCTCAGGGAATTAGTAAGTAAAGTTCCCTGGAAAATGTTTTTGCAGGTGCTGGGATCCATAAATGCTGGTCATTTTTAAAGCATCACTTCCTAAGGGCACAGGGGCAGCAATTCCCAAATGTCAGGAGTCAAATAGGCAAGTCAGAAAGCTGGTTTGGCTGAGCAGGGATCTTCTTTTGGAAATAAGGCAAAAATTGAAGGTGTATACTCACTGGAAACAAGGTCAGGTGACATGCAAAGAATACAGAGATACAGCTTGCTGCTGTAGGGAGAAAGTCTGTGTGGCTGAAGCTCAATTGGAGCTGAAGCTGCCAGAAATGTGGGGGACAATAGAAAGAGCTTTTCCAAATACATTAATGGCATTGACAGTGTAGAAATAACCTCAGCCTGTTACAGAATGAGGATGGTTGCCTCACAAACAGGGCAGAAACAAGGCACGGGTGTTTTATGCTTTCTTTGCCTCTGTCTTCAACACAGATGATGGATCAAGGGAGTCACAGTGCCCTGAGCTGGAGGACCATTACTGCAAGAATGATTAGTCAACCCTGAAATTGTGCAGGATCTGCTGCTCCAGCTGCATGCCTACAAATCTATGCAGCCTGATGGGATTCACCCCAGAATCCTCAAAGGGCTGGCTGATGTCATTGCACAACTTCTCTCACTGATTTTCGAGTGGTCTTGAAAATCCAGAGAGGTCCCAGCTGACTGCAAGCTGAAGTACATTGTCCTGATTTTCAAGAAGGGCAAGAAGGAGGACCCTGGAAACTACAGGCTTGTCAGTCTTACTTCAATAGCTGTTATATTTATGGAGAAGATTATTCTGGGAAATTATGAAAGACAATGCAGTCATTGGTAACAGCCAGCACAGTTTCATGAGAGGAAATTCCTGCTTATCAAACGTGATATCCTTTTATGACAAGGTAACCAGCCTGGTTGATCAGGGGAAGCCAGTTGATGCAATCCTTTTGGATTTCAGTAAAGCTTTCAATACTGTCTCTCACAGGATCCTTCTGGTCAAACTGTCCAGCACAGCTGGATAAACACACCATGTGATGAGTGAGCAATTGGCTCATGGATTCAGCATAGAGGGATTTATAGGGATTTCCTAGGGCCAGTACCCCAAAACCTGTGCAAATCTCAAGGCACTAACTTCACACTCATGAAATGTATTTGACTACTAAGCCAAATACAAGGCCTAAAAAAAACCCATCTCCTGTTAGCATAGAGAGACTTCTGCAGCAACTTTACTATTTTTCTTCTTTGATTTATTTGCTTTTTCTCTTCTGTTTCCTTTGCTTTGAATCCTCTTCTTTGCCAGGGTTTGTGCTGTAAACATGAGAAAAGTATTCTGTATTCTGATGGCAGGGCTGATGGCATGAAGCATTTCAGTGTTTCAAGAAGAGTTTTAATCTTCTTTAGTGAGCAAAAGCTGACCTTCATGTGTAGTAGCTAGGGTATTTTTTCCATGCTTTTAATGAGGATCTGATAGTGTTACAGAAGACTGTGTAATGACAAAGCTTGGAACAAAGTGCCCATGAAGATATGAAGAAGACACAGTGGTTTGTTAGGAATGCTGTTGTTTGAATGTGCTTATGAATGAAGTCAAGACAGAAATAAAATGTTCATTTTAAAACCACAAAATTAGATATCAACTGAAAAATTGCATTAAATGTTGTGGAATTTGCCACCACTTAATATTTTGGCCAATGTAATAATGTAATTCCTAAAAAAAAGATAAGCAAGAGAATTTTTGAAGATTTGGAAATTCAGCTCTTGTAGTCCTCTAGAACCCGTTCATAGGATGATTCTTGTCAAAGGCCAATCCATTAAAAAACCTTTGTAAGCACTTCGGTCTTCTTACCACTCACAGCTTTTCTATAATAATTACAGTGTGTATATGTACATATGTTGAGTAGGAGGTTCATAGCTGTTCCTCAATTACCTGTTATGAACATTCCTATTTTTATATTATTGCATTCAATTTCTGGAGATAGTTCTGCAAGCTTCTAAACTGTTTTCAGTGCCTTTGCTTTTTTCTAAAGGGTTTTATGTTATGCAGGTTAGAAAAGGAGGTAGAGAGCCTTTATAAATTGGATCTTGGTCTTATACTTGGTTATCAAACCTCAGTGAAGTCCTATTCATCATCTGCAGTGTCTAGGGAATGGCATTAATGACTGCATAGGTTGTATTGTGTTCTGAGATTAATTCAGTTAGTGCTGATGATGCTGTTTTAAAATAGCCTCATTTTGACTACAGGATTTCAGGGATCACTAAACTTCAAAAGGCAATATAAAGTCTGATGGAACAGAATCAGCTCTGTTGTTGTTGAATTTAATGTTCACATTGAGCGAAAATTGGTCTAGGATGATAAAATAGTAAAAGATAAATACAGGCAAAATAAATTCTGATAGAATTCTGTATTTTATCTGTAGGGTAAGCCTTCTGAAGTGAGAAAAAGCGTGTTAAAATGGAACCAACAATTATAGATGTGCAGCTGCCCTAGGTAGGATAGGAGAAGTCAGAAATTTTTAGGTTGTGCTTGAGTCAAGACATAAAAAAGTAATTGTTTTTATAGCAAATTCTGTAGGGATTTGAATCCTGGTTTTCCAGAGGTTATGGTTCTGTTGAATTTTAAGTAAGCATCCAAACTTTGTGATCTATGTCTGAATCAATTTTCTAAACCACTTAAAGCTCACAAAGTAAAACCTTGTTGTTTTTTTGAAATATGGAAGCTGAGTGATGAACATCTGTCTCTTTGACAGCCCAGTTCAGGTCAGCAGGACTCAGGACTTAACACCAACGCTTTCCAGAAAAGCCACAAAATGTGCACAAGTACTGGTTCTCATAGGTTGTTTCTGAAACAGAAACTACTGTCACAGCCTCTTATGATGTGGAATAACATTCATTCATGTTTACTTCTACTCACTGTAATGCTTTTACCTGAATAAAATTTTATTTTCTTATCATGTTTTCTCATATCAAATTATACCTTGAAGCCTAAAGCTGAAGAAATGTTTGTAATGCTCCCTAGAGCCAGAGCAAGAAGCATTTCAGTTGGTTGAGTTATATATAGGACATATATGTATCTCTCCCTCTCTATATATACACCTATATACATATATAAAAAATTGTCTTGATTTTGAAAACAGTATTCTATGAGTCACAGGTGTATAAAAGAAATCTTTACAGGGAACAAATGCTTTTCTACTATCTGGCTTCTTTGATGAAATAGCATGAAGTAGGATGAGTGTTAAAAACAAGAATTGTACAGGCTAGTGGTGAATCCTCTGTGTTTCCCTGTATTCATTTGGCCTGCTGAATTCTGGTCATATTCTGTCAAACCCATTTAGGTTTGTAGCTGACAAGGGATGGGTAGGTGTGAGACTGCCAAACTAGATCTGGATATTACAGAAATTAGCACTGCAGATGGTACCCCTCCTTACTAATACTTTGGCTACTCTGTGTTGAAGAGGGTGCTGTGCATGAGAGAATGGAAGTTAAAAAGTGTGACGACTGCAATGCAGTTGTCTAGGAAACAGGTTGTAAAGCTGGGAAGCATAGGGAAAAAGAGTCAGGCTGTTCCTGTCGTACTATCTGTGCCTCCATATTGCGCCCTGGTTCAGATGAGAATTCATTTAACTGGTCTGTGATCTGGGGACTTTCTTTGTGAATGGCTTTGCTCCTACAGTGCTGCTGGTACAAGTGAGGAAGCAGGAAGGGGTTGGATAGGACAGCCCACAACTGTCGTTTCATTGTTGCTGTGCTTTTTATATCCCTTCTAAATTTTCCACTCTGGATTGCCATGGTTTGAGGAGCATTTCAAAGCTGTGGAGGTTTTTCTGCTTCTGCTTAGGTAGCTTAGACTGACTTCCCTTCCTCCAAGTAAGTGCTGTGTTGCCATTCATGGAGCAGCAAAGGCTGATGGCTTTGCTGCCAGGGAGGACTCCCAGAGCAACCAGCACAGAAGTGGAGCAGAGTGACTTGGGCTTTTGGATGGGGGTGTGCAATCAGCACAGGAGGTTCCTCTCATGTTGAAACAACATCATGGGAGGCAGAACTCATCCAAAAATACAGTTGAATAGGACTTTTCCTGCCTTGCTATTACCACACACAGTTTTGGTAGTGCCATGAAGCAGCTGGGAACCCACTGCTACATTGTGAGAGAGAAATACTGCTGAAAATCAGGATTCCTGTTCACTTCCTTACTCCTAAAAGGCAATTTCCTTTTCAGGATTGAAATTGTCCCTACTGCTGTATCCAGAAATAGTCATTCACTCTCCCTATCCTCCCTTTTGCTTCCAAATACAGACTGGAAAGTTGTCTATTGCAAAGATTGGTGCTTTTCCGACACATGTCTGACCATCAATATTTCTGAAGTGTATGTTGTGCTTGAAGAATTTAGTTGCCACAAAACTTAACTTCTTCACCAAGAAATAGACATAGAAAACACCAGCTTTCATTCCTTCATATCATTGCTTTTGGACAGAGTTAACCAGCAGCTCTTGTTAGAGATGAATGATCTTTGTTGTTGTTAGTGTAAAACTGTAAATGTCTTTCAGAAGCAAGGAGCAACATGTATTCAGCCATTTGTTTATGCGCTAATTGAGCCTGTATTTCAGCTGCAGAAGTGGTGGTTCTTTGTTGTACCCTTGGGTACCAATTCTAACTTTCTTGCTCTCAGAAATGAAGCATCTGCATTCATTAGGCATTTCAAATGTTATGTTGACTTTTCAGAAGACTCTTTTGAAATGCAAAAATAAGCTTAGAATTGTGTCTTTGGTTTTGTTTGAGAATTGCATCTTTGTTCCTATGAGAATTAACTCAGATCAAAGATAGAAATTTCCCACCAGGGGTTTCCTACTATTTTGATACCTAGCCTCAATTCAGTTTAGTTTTCTATAATTTTAATGTATATTCATTGTCTGAATAACAAATCTGTTAGATATCTGAGGTCACTGGGTCCCTTCATTTTGAAAGTACATTTTGGCTGACATAACTAACCATCTTATTTTTCCTGGAATATATACACAGATTAAGTTATTAATAAATGGGGGAAAAATTAAATATATGAACCACAAACCTGAATAATTTACAGAAAGAGGTGTCTGGAGGAGATGCACCTTAACTTTTTTACCAGATGGCTCATGTAAAGGACCAAAGGCACCAGCACAGAACTATTCAGGTTCACTCAAAAGAACTTTGATTTTTTTTCTTGTTCTGTTCAGAAATATGAAAAATAGCAATAATTTTAAAGGATGAAAATGTTACAAGTCAATCACCTGTGCTTTCCTTACCATTCTTCTGATAAACTGAGATTGTAAGAGAGAACAGAGAGTTCTCTACAGATAAGTACAAACAGGTTTTACTGTTCCAAGCCAATTCTCCTCAGTGTGTTTCTGACCCTAGAGATGAAGAAAAAAAGCTGCAACAACAGAAGTAGTGAGAGGTAATTGTGCAAAGTGCTGGCAAGGATTTTGAATTTTCAAGGGAATTAGATGTAATGAGCAAATAGCTCTAATCTCTATGATTGTGAGCTTCTGGCTGCTGTTGGTTTGCAACCAGACCCTGGATGAGATGTTTGGTTCAGAGGTCTGGCATCTCATGAGCCTTCATTGCTGACAGACAAACATGTTCTTTACCTATGTGCCTCAGCAGGATGAGCAAGGGTGTATTAAATTGCTGACTACAGGCACTGTGGTTAGATTCCCCATTAGTTGTGACTCTGGATTGTGCTTGGAGAACCAGGATGGTTGGATGATATGTCTGCAGTAATATTTGGGTTTTATCCAGCTATGAGGAAAAAGTCTTAAATTTGCATAGCCGGTTTCATATGTGCTGGTGACTTTCCATTTTGCTTTGTGATGATCAGTTTTCCTTTATGAGAACTAGGCTAAAATGAATTTTACATTTAGTTAAGCATGATTTAATCACATTAATATCTACTTTCTTGCTAGTGTTAACTGGAATCAATCTATAACTTGACCAACTTATACTGGCAAGATATATACATTTGCAATGCTATCTGTATCCATATGTACATACAGGTGTCGCAGGTTTCTCTGAATTTTTCACTTTTAGCCAAGGTTTATTTCATGCTGATGATATGAGACTGAGGGTAGTGACTGATACACCTGAAGCTCTGCTGCCTTTCAGTGGGACCTTGGAAGGCTGAAGAATCAGGCAGAGAGGAAGCTACTGAGGTTCAACAAGGGCAAGTGTACAGTCCTGCACCTGAGGATGAATAACTACAAGTACCAGCACCCTTTGGGGACTGACCTACTGCCTCAACATGAAGAAGAACTTCTTTACACTGAGGGTGGCAGAGCACTTGAACAGGCTGCCCAGGAAGGTTGTGGAGTCTTCCTCTCTGGAAATGTTCAAAATCCACTGGACATGTTCCTGCATAACCTGCTCTAGATGACTCTGCCTTGGCAGGAGAGCTGGACTAGATTACCTCCAGAAGTCCCTTTCAACCCTAAATTATTCTGTGATTTCGTGATTCTGCATGGGTATTACTCTTTATGTCATGTGTAGCTAATGGTCCCTTTCCTGGAGATTTGAAGTAAAAAGGTGAGGTTAGACGGTTTATTTTCATTACCTAGTGGCCTGAAATATCTCTGGTCTGCAGTTGTGAATCATTTAGTCATCTTTTTTCCTTGGTTTGTAGATATAGATTTAACCCCAGTCAGCATCTAAGTACCATGTAGATGCTTGTTCTCACCTTCCCGCTCTAGTGGAGGGGGGGGAAAGTAAACCTGTGGGTTGAGACAAAAGCTGTTTAATAATTGACACAAAAGAAGGTTTTGGAGCCTTGTAAGTGCAGTAGGTAGCACATCAGTCTCATCTGAAGGTTGTGAGTTTGATCCTCACATGGGGCAGAGATTGTGCTTTTATGTGGTGGGTGAGCAATTGGCTCACAGGCCAAGCACAGAGGATCATAGTGAATGGGGTGACATCAGAGTAGTGACCTGTCACTAGTGGAGTTCCACAGGGCTCCATCCTGGGCCCTGTGCTCTTCAACATCTTCATGAATAACTTGGATGCAGGACTGGAAGGGATCCTAAACAAGTTTACAGAGGACATAAAACTGGGAGGAGCTGGTGACTCCCTCAAGGGCAAAGAGGTCCTGCAGAGAGACCTGGACAAATTAGAGGGCTGGGAAATCACCAACCATATGAAGTTAAAACAAGGAGAAGTGCTGAATTCTGCACGTGAGACAAGGCCACCCTCTATGTACATACAAACTAGGGAATGAGATGCTGAAAAGGGACCTGGGGGTCCTGGTGGATGGCAAGTTGAATGTGAGCCAGCAGTGCCCTGGCAACCAGGAGGGCCAACCCTGTCCTGGGGGGGCATCAGGCACAGCATCGCCAGCTGGGCGAGGGGGGGGATTGTCCTGCTCTGCTCTGCACTGAGGTGGCCTCACCTTGGATATTGTGTGCGGTTTTGGGTGCCACAGTATAGGAAAGATATTAAGCCATTAGAGAGTGTCCAAAGGAGGGCAATGAAAATGGTGAAGGGCCTTGAGGATAAGCCATGTGAAGAGTGGCTGAGGGCACCTGATTTGTTCAGTCTGGAGAAGAGGAGACTGAGGGGAGACCTCACTGCAGTTGCAACTTCCTTGTGAGGGAAAGAGGAGGGGCAGGCACTGATCTCTTTTTTTGTGGTGACCAGTAACAGGACCTGAGGGAATGGCCAGATGTTTCATCAGAGGTGGTTTAGGTTGGATACTAGAAAAAGATCTTTCCCTCAGAGGGTTGTTGGGCACTAGAACAGGGTCCCCAGGGAAGTGGTCACAGCACCAAGTCTGACAGAGTTCAAGAAGTGGGACAATGCTCTCAGGCATATGGTGTGAGTCTTGGGGATGGTCCTGTGTAGGGGCAGGAGTTGGACTTGATGATCCTTCTGTGTCCCTTCCAGCTCAGCATATACCATGGTCTTGTGATTCTATGAAAATATAACAACAGTAATTATTATAACAATAACCAGAGTGGTAATGGAAAGGGGAGAAAGAGAGAGGAGCAAAACCATAACAACAAGTGATGCACAATTCAAGATCTCACCATATGCTGACTGATGCCCAGCCTGTCCCTAAACAGCGATTGTCCATTCCAACCAACTTCCCCCAGTTTACATACTGGATGTCATGTTCTATGGTATGGAATATCCCTTTTAGAAGTTCAGATGAGCTCCCCTGGCCATGTTCCCTCCCAGCCCCTTGTGTACCTGCTCACTGGCAAAGTATGAGAAACTGAAAAATCCTTGACTTAGAGTAAGCACTCCTCAGAAACAATTAAAACATAAGTGTGTTATCAACACTGTACTCATATTGAATATAAAACACAGCAATGTATCAGATAATTAGGAAGAAAATTAACTCTATTGCAGCTGAAACAGGGAACAGCTTCAGAAACAAAACACTGAATTAAAAAAATAAAAGGGATGTGATCAGTTGTCAATTTTATATACTCCTTGTGTTAGTGGTTTCTCCTACTTTGGCTCAAGGTTATTCTTTTCAGCACATGTCCATACTCAGTGATATCCAGCCTTCACTGAGCAGTTTTTTTAATATTAGTGTTGGTCAAGGATGGATTAAATGGATAAGGTAGAATTGCTCTTGCTTTCTCATCTCCAGCATGTTCTCTGTCTTGCACAGTGAGGGAGAAGCAGTGCAGCTTTATCTGCCTGAGGGAGAAAAAGCACTGCTTGCGCTCTTCAAGGTACATCTTTAGCATGATGGTAGCATCACCATTCCTGCAGTGATCATCTCTCATGCTGAGAGTAGAAGAGCAGGCCCAAGCAACAACAGAAACATGATGTTAGGATCTGTCAAGTAAATGTTACCCAAGAGACTACCAGTGCTTACCACAGGGCTTCTGCATTCTTGCTGACTGCTCTGAAGGTGTCCTTGAGAAGGGCACAGAGGTGTCCTGCAGACACAGGAACATTGAAATCCAGTGTCTGGCTATAGGAAATAACTGCATGGTTATGAAGAGGTGACTTGGGGTTAGTTTCAAGGGTAGGAATTGTTCACAATTTTGTGATGAAGATTTTGCTTCAGTGAGTCCATCAGTTGTCCTCATATTACCCTCTACAAAAGTTATTGACTCCACCCATAATTCCTTGATATGATGCCTTTGTCTCCATTAAAGAGCTTGAAGAGAAGAAAATGGTTGACTTGATTGTCTGTGCTTTTTTATAGTGCTCTTAAATTCAGAGTACACCCTGCACAGTCCTGAGCAGCCCCATTGGAGACCTTGCTTTTGTGCTGAGGAACCTATTTTCCCAGACTGTACTAGTGTGTGCTGTGGGTGTAAAGACTGAGATATGTGTCACTAGGCAGCCCTTATCAGTTCATTTGCATTAGCAGGATTAATTGAATGTTTGATACTGCAAAACACAAGTACAAATCAGACTTGAAGCAAGGGAAATAAAGTCATTAATTAGGCTGAGTGGATGTTAGGATGGCTTATTAGATAAATGCATTTTAGCTTAGAAAGTATTCTCTTTTTTTGTTTGTGAATATACAGTTAATTCTGCTAATATGTAATTTAAGAAAATAGATAAGGTACCTGAGAGTTAGTCCATACTGTATATCTAAGGAAATAAATCTGTCCTGAGAATCATCAGCATTACTTCAGCTATGATGAAGAAAAGGTATTTAAAAGTTCTCTCACCACTTACTAAAACTCTTGATTAATATTACTGTCCTGGGATTTTATTATTAAAGCTTAATTACAATCTATTTGTGCTTGAAGAGTTTTCTCCAAGGATTGATTGAACACTGTTAGTTTTCTGCTTTCAGGCAGATCCAAGCTCAACCTTTGCTCTGTTGGGAAAGAGGAATAAAAAGAGGGAGGAGATGTTGTTTGGAAGCAGATGGCATTGGGAACTAATTCACTGCCTCAAGGAAGAAGGTATGGGGAGGTGGAAGAATCGAGAGCCTGTAGCCAGAGAGGGTGCTGTTACCTCCACACTGGGTGCAGCTGTTCTTGAATCATAGAATAGAATTGCAGATTTATTTGAAAGTTTTCTAAGATCAAGTCCAATCATTAACACATCACCATGTTCATCTCTAAACCATGTCTCTAAGTGTCACACCTACATGTCTTTTAAATACCCCCAGGGATGGTGATTCAACCACAGAATCACAGAATCAATTAGATTGGAAAAAGAACTCTGAGATCATCAAGTCCAACCTTTGACCTAACACCATCTTGTCTACTAGACCATGGCAGTAAGTGCCACATCCAATCTCTTCTTAAACAGTTCCATGAACCATGACTCTACCAACTCCCTGGGCAGCCCATTCCAATGTCCAAACACTCTGTAAAGAACTTCTTCCTAGTGTCTAACCTAAACCTCCCTTGGTGCAGCTTAAGACAGTCCCCTCTTGTCCTACTGCTGGTTGCCTGGGAGAAGAGACTGACCCCCACCTGGCTACAGACTCCTTTCAGGCAGTTGTAGAGAGCAGTGAGGTCACCCCTGAGCCTCCTCTTCTCCAGACTAAGCATCCCCAGCTCCCTCAGCTGTTGCCCACAGGACTTGTGCTCCGGTCCCTTCACCAGCTATGTTACCCTTCTCTGGACACACTCCAGCACCTCAAGTCCTTGTCGTGAGAGGCCCAAAGTTGAACATAGGATTCAAGGCGCAGCCTCACCAGTACTGGGTAGAGAGGAAGTGACAGTCCCTTAGGACCATGAAGTATCCATGTAATAATTTAAAATTTGCATTCAGGCTGGGTCTAATGAAGTGTGCAAAATAAAGTTTGTAATTAGCTGCTTGCTAAGCTTTGTACACTTTCACGTCAGGTCTATCTCAAATGAATAATAGCATATTCCACACTGTGCATTTAAATCTTTGGCACTACCAAAATATGTTTTCCCTACCCAAAGTCTGTGATGCCTGTGAATTGAATAAGCTTATCTGAGGAAGAGAGAAAACCCCAAATATTTAATATGACACAACTAAGAGTTATTCAGCTGCAAGACATTAGCCCCATTTTCAACACTATTTTTCAGAGATTCATAGAATAAGCTCTAGAGATACATTTGTGGATTTTGAACAGTTTGTTCCTACTTACAGCCTTTTTAAACTTAGCGATGTAGAAGTAATGCTTGGAAATAGCAGTGTTTGGACATCTGGAGCAGAAAATTACCTAACTTAAAGTAACAAACCCCAACATATAAAAAATGATGCTTCCAGATGGGAAGAACATAAATTTTTCAAATATTCAGTAACTTGCAGTGCATAAACATTTATTCTGGGCTTCAAAATCTCTGAAAATGAAAATTTAATTAAAATGTTATTAAAAATAAAAATTAAAAAAAAAAAGGGGAAGAAAAAAGAAGAAATCCTTCAGAAGGGGACAAAATAATATGAGCAGAAAAGAGAAGTGAAAACAATGCTTTCATCATGGGCTGAAGGCTGCCCAGGCAGTCTGACAGGCATTCTGGTGGTAAGATACTGAAGTACCCAAAGAAAATTTGGCCTGACAGTCTTCTGATCTTCAAAGTGCCAGATTTTATGCTCAAGCTTTCTTCTACGGACACTGAGGGAACTATAGATTTACTGTTTCTCTTATAAACCTACTTGCTCGTACACCTTTTTGTTGTGCAACACCTACATATGCTACTCTGTATTTGACCCCTTGCTAATTGTAGATGGTGGTGCTGAGAAGTGTTGGGTGAAGAGAAGACTGAGTTTGACATCTCCCTACCTACCACCAGTACAGATCTTCTTTGTACAGCTGCTGCCAGGGCTGTGTTTGGCAATCAGGACAGCAGTTGTAATGAGCAGTAGCCAAATTCCTGTCCTTATCATGGATAACTTGCCCATGGTGGTCAAAGTGATCACTTTTGTAATTACCAGTGACTGTGCATAGAATTACCATTGAAGAATTTTGTACCTTCACTTTTCTTGAGCTGCTCTGCACAAGAGTCTTCATTGCAAGTTTTTCTAATAGAGACCACACTTCAAAACTCTGCCATATTGAAACTGATTAATAATGCCATTGCCTCGTGTTTTTAGTTTGATGTTCTTTCTAGTCACACCAGACTATCACTGCATACAGAGTTTTTGAAATGCAGCACTTGTCTTCACTGTTTGGAACCTTCCATCAAACAGAAAATCTGGTGTAAGTAAATTTATTAGCAGTTGCTGAGACCTCACCTTTAAAAGAGATAAAATTATCAGTGGGTAAATTAATTTTCATCACTTTTGTCATGATTTATTAATAGTAACACCTGTTGGCTTGGCAGAGCTTGCAAGAGTTTCTGTCTTTTGTGTGAATGGCTTCAGCTAAATGCTTTTTTGTACTACAGACTCAGTCAATTTATTCAGTTCTGACAATATGTTCTTCAAATTGCGTTTGAATGCTGAATAGGATAAATCAGTTGTGGATAGAGGTGATGTTCACCTACACCTATGAAGTGATTGGTTAAGAAGGGTGATATTTAACCTGTCCTTAGAAATTGCTCACTGGTTTTGTGCTTGCTTAGTCTACCTGTTCACCTGCTGTCCATGCCAGTAATGCCATCAAGCTACATATGTGTTGAAAGTAAAACATAAAGGACAAGCTATTAGGTACAACTTAGGTGCGAGCAACTTTATTAACCTTAGCACTGTGAAACTTAGTGCCACCTACACTGGAAGAAATGCCTCAAGAGGAATTTAATGAAAAACACCCTTTTTTGGGGTTTTGATCCAGAAAAGATTTAGTATGCACATAATGGTGTTTTAAATTCTGCTGGAATAAGGAGCAGGTTGTATTGAAAGATTCTCAACAGGGAATCAGCAAAAATTACTTTTAATATTTCTTTGTATTTTGTGTTACGTATAAACTGCAAATTAATGATATATGTAATAACTCAGCTTCTTTCCTGACCTCTCCACATTTGTAAGCATTGAATAGTTGTTTTTCACAGAAACTGACACACTTGCAGTAATAATGCAACTAGTTAGCACAATGGCTCAGGATAATAAAGCAAGAAGGCATATCACTTGCAAAACAAGGTAAGTAAATGATTTTGCAGCTCCACCTTCAGAGCCCTGCACAAAATGAAACAAATTAGATAAGTTTATGTGTACTCATATACTCTGTATGAGATGCTTACAAAGTGTATTCTGACCTTCAGTTTTATATGGCAGAAGTGACATTGAAATGAAAGCAGGTTCTAAAAAAAAAAATGTCAGTAAGACTTTGAAATAAAATCAGATCACAAAGGTGACAATCACTTTGCTGCTCTTGAAGAACTTTGCCTATGTGGAAACTCATGGATTTCATATGTTTGTCTGGAAATAAAATGAGTTTGCTTGACCTGATTCTGGCTGATTCCTTCAAATTCCTTTTGCTTGCAAACTGTGGGTCAGGTGTCTCTAAAGAAGCAGAATATAAGAATTTTCCTTTAACACTCTGTGAAATGTCTCAGACAGACAAGCACTAGTAGCACTTCCACCTAAACTTATTTCCTTGGGTCAACAGGATAGATCTGACGTTCCTACCAGCATTTTGTAGGATTGGTGATCCAATGTGAGTTACTGAGAACCATTTTGTGGTTAAAATGCGTCCAATCTGCATGTGGTAATGACATGAAACAGAGTAGATGTCACATGGAAAACTGCATGTATTTCATATTTATCTGTTCCTGCAGGAGAGCTATAGGAGGAAAGAGTCACATGTAGCAGATGAAAATGATTTGGTGATTCATGAGGCAGGAGAACATCCATTCCCAAACATAACAGCTTCTGTTTTTCCAGCTGGTGCTCGGCTGGTCACTGAGAGGACTTGTGGCAGAGAAATCCATTGCAGCGTGAGCTCCTCACAGCTTCACAGTGCTCAGCATGTAGTTACTATTGCTTTAAGCTCATCTGATTTACTGGGTCACCTTTTCCTTCATGCGGAAAGAATGCCAATTTATGCTGGAGCAGCACAGGGTAATGTACTCTGCTGCCTGTGTAGGGATGGGAGGACAGCCAGGAGGAGCTACATGTAGATTGATGGCATTACAAATCCCAGATCCCAGACCTAGGCTGACTTAAAACACAAACAAAATGTTGTAGGACCATTTCTGAAAAATTCAGTGTAGGAGTTACAGGCAAAATACCTACTTTGAAAGAGAATTAGTGCTGTAAGTAATTCAGGAAGCAGCAACTTGGATGGTCTTGACCACTGCATGGAATCACAGAATTGCAGAATATTCCAAGCTGGAGGAGACCCACAGGGATCAAGCCCAACCCTTGGCCTTGCACAGGATAACCCAAGAATCACTACTTGTGCCTAAGAGTGTTGTCCAAACGCTTCTTGAACTCTCTCAGTGGAGATCACTTCCCTGGGGAGCCTGTTCTAGTGCTCAGCCACTCTCTGGGTGAAGAACCTTTTCCTAACACTCTTTAAGATAAGTCAGAGGAGAAAGCTATTGTTCTGTCTTCATGTGCACACCAGTAGAAGATTAAAAATCAGAATGGAAAATAGTATGAAAGTCCTAGTATTTTCTAATTAACTTTTTGGAATTAGAAACTATTGATGACATAAAATTCCCAAAAGCTGAAATTTCTAGACCTTTGAAAACCAGAGGATATAAAAGTGGGCCAGCTTAAGGAACACTAGCTTCTCTGAACAGACTCCCATGCTGTTGTAAAGTCATGTGTTTTAAAGGATCATTACATCAACTTTAAATGACAAAATTTTGTGTAGCACAGGTATGTACTCCTGCACATATTCCTCAACCTTTGCTGAGGAGCAGCAAGCCTTTACAAGCTTTTTTGGCTTGGCTGCTTGTGAATTAACTGTCATAATTTTAAATTACTCCAATTTTGTACTTGGTGCTGTTTTTCAGAGATGGTCCTACTTTTATAATGTACAAGAGACATGTTTTTCAGTTTTGTAAAACACATTTGTGTAGGAAAATCTACATCTTGGAATTTGCTTCCTTGTTTAAGACCTTTCTTACCAGAAGTGTTCTGATCATAAATTTATATCAAAATATTGTGTTACTATATCCTGTAGTATTTTTGACCTTACCACAATCCTTTTGTTGCTGCCCAGCACTGGTGTAACACAGGCTTGTATTTTCAAAATATTTTGTCATTTTTAATTTGAATTTGAGATATGCAGAGAGTATGAAATGTCAGAATTTTACAAATTTTCAAGAAATCTTCTGACAATTCCTTTTAAGAAATATTTTCAATTTTTCTTTCTGTTCACTTCATAACTTTATATTACTGTTTGGATTCTAGTGAAAAGTTTTTTCTAGATACAAGTGCTCTGGGCCTACTTTGCACCTGGCTTTTCCAGCACCAGTTGAGTGAGTGGCAGGCAGTTGGAAGGACAGCTGCAAAGTATGGCTGAACGAGGCAAAACAAAGACATCTTTTAACAGAAGGAACCTTCAATCTGAGCTTCTTCACTGAAAAACTGAGATGAGGTGTTTTACAAGGAGGAAGGAGTTTGAAGGGAAGATTGACAAATAGAGAATTCTTATTCAAAAGTGTTACTACAAATTTCATAGAGTTAGATCATTTAAAAAACAAGCAAACAAACAAAAAACCAGGAAAAACAAAACAAATCCATAACTAAGGAACATCAGTAAAAACAACCACCATGTAACCATTAACAGACCAACATACCAACCAGCCAAAAAACCCCAAACCAAAAAACTCAATGAATGAACCTAAAATAACCAAACCATACAAACAGAAAAGAACTCCACCAATAAAAGCAAAACAACAAAAATAAATAAGCAAAACAAAATAAGAGACAGAACTGTGACCTAGGATAAGTCATCTTACACCAATTAGTTACTTTCTTAATTTAAACAGAGATGGTTTTGACTTTGGAAGATTTTAAATGTGCAGATATTAAAAACTGACCAGCACAAAGGAGGTGCGTTTTCAGTTGGAAAATTACTTTGTCATTAGAAAAAAACAAATGTATAATTTTGAATACAAGGGATAAAAGCACTCTTTTCAAAGGTTCCTCTTTCCTCTCTGCCCATTACATTTGCATTACTGTCACCACTGGCCTTGGGTGATCTCACCTGCTGCTTCCCCCATTTCTGTTTTGGTCCATATGTTATGAAAGCTTCCAGATTCCTCAGTCCTAAAGACTTGTGTAAGTATTATAAACAACTATATTTTCCTTATGTAAAACTTACGTAAGACAAGTAAAGAGTTATAAAGAATTTACAATCCTGTTTGAACTAGGAAGTTAGAGGGGGAATTGGCTGTTATTGGGTATTTGATGTAGTATTTTAGCCTACAATGCTGGGTAATACAGGGGGATTATGGTTGCTTATTCTTAAGGCTAAATATATCTTTTTTTCTTTAGTGCCAATGCAAAGACAAAGTCCCTGGGCTCAAAGGTTACCACTAGAGAGAAGCATACAGGTTTGACATATAATTTCCATTTACTATTGCTCCAATGCATTCCTGTTCAAAGAAATTTTTCAC
The DNA here is from genome assembly GCA_013400415.1 of Scytalopus superciliaris. Classification (NCBI taxonomy): domain Eukaryota; kingdom Metazoa; phylum Chordata; class Aves; order Passeriformes; family Rhinocryptidae; genus Scytalopus; species Scytalopus superciliaris. The sequence goes on from VXBX01005280.1 coordinate 292,992, forward strand.
ATTCCCAAGACAGGAATGAATCACAGTTATTTGAATTTGGATACTGGCTACTAAATAATTGATTCCCACTTCGCCATTCATTCCCAGCATAAAACTATCCATTCCAGTCATTGAAGTGGGGGCAAATCATTTTTATAACTGATGTCTATATCTTCTGTCCAGGGAGTCAGCTGAAGGTGGTTGGATTTTTATTGGAAATGAAATAAAACGACACAGCTGCACTATTTATAAAGGCTTCTAAATCTGGTCTCAACAGAGGCTGTTCAGAAGAAGAATAGATCTACAGAGATCTTTAAATAGTAATCAGAGATTGATGGCTGTTGAAATTGTGAACAAAGAAAAAGCTTTATTGCTTCTGGTTTTGTGTTTTGCCAGAAATATAGATGCCTTTTCAGAAAGATATTTCTCTAGATATTTGACCTCTCTAAATTTAAAGAAAAAAATTGAGTCAGTGCGAAAATTTACAATCCTGAAGAACTGTATTAAACAGCTGAAGTTAAAAAGGCTTCTTGTAGAAGGGAGCATTAAGTAATATCAGCATTCAGGATTAGTTAACTATGCCAATGTTATTATACTCAGTTAAAGCCAAAATGCTTTTATCAGTGTTTAAATTCCAAATTGTAAATGCTCTAAATGGAAGTTCACACCAAAGTAGGTCCCATCTTGATTCTTGTTCTTCCAATTCTTTCTGGTCAGTGACCCATCATTTTGATTCTTACTCTGGTCTTTTTATTAGTAGAAAAGGAAAAGTTTTGTACCCTGGTATTCATTTCAACCATGTCAGATTATGATACATACAATACTTGCTTGTCTTGCCATTTCATTTTCAAAGAGTTTGGGATCTCTTTTTAGTAATTTGGAGTAGCTGTCTTATTCAACCTTTTAATGAATTTCTTTATAAAAAAAATTATTACAACAAATCATTAATTACTTGGAGGGAAAAAAATAGCAATACATAGTTTTCTATTTTTCTGTGGGCATATTTTTCTGTTCAGAAACTTACATTTCCTCTAAAAAAACCCTTATTTGTAGAAACAGCTGATGATTTGATAAAAGGATGAAATTTTCTAAGATGTTAATTAAACCTCCCCAGAGGTTTAGTTAGTAATGGACAGTGAATGCTTAAGATGCTGACATTGAATGTGTCTTATTTAAATTACTAAACAATGTGTCTCAGTGAGGAATCAGTGTTTGATAATGGCTTATAAAGCTTAATGTAGTGTTCTGTGACCGGAGCATTTGGCAAATATCAGCTTTCTTGTATATATACTTTCAGACGAACACTGTAAAATGAGTTATTTGAGTGAGCAGTTCTGTCAATATGGGAACAATTTCTGTATAATGAAATATTTATGTACCTTGGGAGTTCTTTTCTAAAAATGTTAGTAAAAAATCTGGGGTTTGTGTCACTGCTTGAGTTCTGCAAGAATGGACGTGTAACGCCGCAACTTGTGTCACAACATCCAGCTGTGGTTCTTGGTCTCTGACAATACCACTGAGGGTCTTTGAGATAACAGAGTGTTTTCCTTCCAGCAGTACCATAAAGATATTTACCCATGTCCAGAGGAGCAAACTAGTGCCCGTATATTGCCTAAATCCCATTTCAGTCCTGCAGAATGGATGTTTTAGTAACAATATTATGTATAGTGATACTCTTAACTTTATTGCTACCAGACTTTGTCTCAGAATAAGTTGACTTTGAGTGCAAAATCAAATTGAGTAGTGATATCTAAACCTGCTGAGAACCGATGGCAAAACTACAGCAGAGCCTCTAATCCAAACTGCTCTTCTCCCATTTATTCAAGTTATGTAAACAGCTGTCATTTTTAAGAGATGAAACCTATTTATCCCAATGACAAACAAACAAAATATTAAAATTTGGTTTGAGTAATCTCTAAATTCCCAGAAAAAAGGCTTGAAACAACATTAGTGGAGATAGAGAAATACCTTTATTTGGAAGCTTCCAGGTGCATGCCAGAAGTATGTGCACACATGATTCAGTGATGTTACAGTTTTTATAACTTCAAGTAATTAGCGTATCTGATATCTAAAACCAACCCGTAGTACCCATTTTCCCTGGTGCCCACTCTCAGAAAGCTCTGAACTGCCCCTTGGAGCCTCTCCAAGGGCTCTGGGCCTTCTCTTCTGTCTTGTCTTCAAACTGTCTCGCAGTTGCTTCTTCAAAACACCATGTCCTTAGTAAAACTCGGAAATGTGTGAGAAAGAGTCCAGTTATCTCTAAACACCACCTAAAATGTGAGCAACACAGGAGAATACATTTGACCTATATAATTCTAAAAATCTTAAAAATCTACAAAATACACTAAAATCTTTAGGCATAACAAGCACCAGGCCTTCCTATGTAGATCATAGTATTTTGTGCAAACAAGCGATGAACTCTTGTCATAATACTCTCATGAAAACTAGACCTTCTGTTGTTAGGGCTTTTTTAATGTTCTTTTTCTTGTACAGCCTTTTGACATGGGTCCTTCATATCCAGTTCAACGGATGAGCACCAATCCTTTTACTTTGTTACTGTTGTGCTACAAAAACTGTTAGCAGGAAGAAGATGGGTATGGAAATCTCTCAGCTGTGTGAAGAATTCTCGTTGCTTTTCAAGACAATATGTACAACTGATAGATAAACTGAAATTATTCTAGGGTTTTACTGATTTGCTTGCTTTTCTTGTATCATGCTCTATTCCTCTTTATTTCAAGAATGACCTGCAAGGAAAAAGGAATTGATGTGATTTAATTTTCAGCTCCTTTTTAATTTGTAGAGGCCAAACACATATTCTTGATAGTAGAAGTTTTGGCTTTTCTCTTCGTCTGATATTTAGATTCTGCCTGGCTGGAAGATGCATATTGAAATTCTGAAATTATAACAAGAATGAAACAAAACTTGAACAATTTCTATGCTAAGGTAAAGGACCTAGAGGTTTCTCCACAAGTTAAACTATTCAATTTCCACAGCTGAAAATGTCAGGAAGAAAGCTTAACTTAAAAAAACCCTCAAAACATGAGACATTTCAGAATTGTATAAAACCTCCCACCAAACCTAACTGAAATATCATTCTGGGAAGTCTTCTAAGATTTAGAGACTTTTATCAAAATCAGTGGGGCAAGGTGAAAGTCAGTGCTAGACGAACAATGTGGGCACAAATGAAAAATTCATTGCAGATCACTTGAACATCTAAATGTTAGGTCTGAAAAAAAAGATATCTGTAAAAAATTCCTTTCAGTTCAGCAGGAAAACCAAGAAAATAAAAATAGTTTATCAATATACTGTTGTTTTTTTTTTTTTTTTGTGGTACAAACTCCAGAAATGGATGTGTAATTATTTTAAACCTTTTAGGGATTGCTTCTGTTCTCACTTTCACAAGTGCAGCTCTCAAGCAAAGGCAAATCTACCTCCATTCTTCCAAATCCAGGGTTTGATCCCAAGTGCAGAGGACTTTTGAGTTGGCTCATTAACTTTAAGTGAGATTATTTGCATACATAAATATAATACGTAGTGTAATTATATCAAATTGAGCACAAGCCAAAAGCACTCACAGAACAGAGCTTCAAAGGAAGTGCTTCATCAAAGGATGAATATGTGTAGGAGAGTTTTTAGAATTTTTTGGTGCCAGGATTCATGTCACTGAGAAAAATGAGAAGATGTCAATGTCCTTCATACAAAGATAATGAAAAGACTATTCCACTGTATATAGAATGTTGTTTGGCTGTATTATAAAAGACCTTGGCTTATTTGAAAAATGATCTTTGATGTTTCATTTTCCTATGATCTATGTGCTGAATAGAAATCTCTTCATGGGCTAGTACTCTTAATGAAGGTCATAAATATATGGTAGCTGAATATATTAAAGAAGATTATCCTAATAATGGGGTGTAAAGAAAGGAACAAGAACTTCTTAAAACTTGAATTGGTACATGACCTCTTGGTGTGAAAAGCACTGTTAGATAAGTGATCTGTCACCACTGAAATATATCAAAGGGAAATATAAGAAGTAAAACTTCAGTATTTCTTCATCCTGGAAATCTGTGTGTTTAAATCCTCAAAGACCGTAGTAATGGTCTTGCGGGGCCAAGAACCTTCAGGTTAGCTGTTTTCTAATGGAGAATTACAGAACCACTGCAGTGGTGTTCTCCCCGCTTAAAAAAACAAAGCAACCAAACCAAGCAAAAAGACCCCGTAACCAAACGCAAGCAAACAAAAAAACCCTCACCCACAAACAAAGACCCCACACAAACCTGATATCATAAGCATCCTAGTTGGATACTTTTTCAGAACTTTCTATTGGTGCTTAATGCCTTCAGTCCTACTGATTCAAAGTTTAGTCTCTACACTTCTGAATACAATGACTGCCTTGAGATGTGTGACTTCATTTACAAGGCAAAGTTACTTTTTACTAAATTTTTATTGTATCTGAGTAGAAAGGAAATATTTCCTGTTTATACATGGAAATATTCTTAAAGCTATTTTTCCAAGTTCATCACCTGGCCAATAATTCTTTTTCCATCAGCTTGTATGATGAATTGATATTTTTCTTATTTATTGCTTTCATGAGCTTGCAGCCCAGCAGTGCCGTGCCACTGGTGGATTGCCAGAACTCTGATGTGAGACATTCTTGGAGGAAGAAAAGGCGTAAGGTCCCTTCCCCCAACTGTTTTCACCCCATAAGAGAAATTTTAAAATCCAGTTTTGTGGTGCTTAAGTGAGCAGCTTTGGTCTCAAAGGCCTGTAAAAGTGAAAAGTGAAAATATTTGTTGAAGAATAAAAATAATGATGCAGTATTAAATTATTGCTCAGTTTCCTGTAATTTACTACAAATTAGGCCCCTCCGCGGTTCACTTGAGAAGGAGATTGAATCTTATCTAACTGCTGGGCTGAGAACAGGTACAGCCAGGCTGAGACAACTGAGAAAATTTTAAGAAATGGCTTTGTAGTTATCTTTCCAGTTTTGCAATTTTATTTAAACTTGATTTAATCCACTTATTTTAATTTGAAATTGAATGCTAAATCAGACACTTTCTGCAGAACATAATATGATAACAACCCAAGGAATCATGGCTCTATTACAGAGCGGTCACACTGCACAGTTTGCTGTGGTCTGGCCAGCCTTTGTGAAATGTGTACTGTAAAGGTACACATTTCACTTTATGCACATACAGTCTGTGATGTTAAACCTGGGACACTAAGCAGTGTGCTAAGATGAGATACTGCTCAGTGGAGTTTTACCTATAGGCCTGAAGGAAGCTGTCTACCTTGGAGTGTGCATAAAGTCAGTCATTGATGCTTGGGTTTTTGTTTTTTAAAGCTTACTAATCATTAAAAAAGCATTTATCTTCTGAAGGAGTCCATTTTTCAATGATGTGAAGGGTGAAATTTAACTTAATTTTACATTTAGGTACCTGAGAAATTTGAGTAAGAAAGAGCATGAATTGTGTGCTGAGTGAGCAAGAGGGCTGCCTTGGTGGCCAAGAGCAGACACTGCTATCCATAAGGATGCTGAGATCAGTGAAGAGATGAAGGGGTGAGAGAGATGGGCATAATATGCACTGCAGAAAATAATTTGGCTCTCTTTAACTTTTTTTAAGAAGTGAAGAAGTGTCATTTAACATATCTAAAGTGATAAAAATATATAGAATTATTAGACAAACCTTTCCTTTTCCATGGACGTCCATGTCTTTACTTTTAAAATAAATTACTACTGTACCTTTCAGTGAGCATACCCAGGAGAAGAACAATTACATTGCAAAACTTTTTACCGATGTTCAAGTACAGATTTTAAAAATGTGATAATTTCCTTGAAATTTCCCTCCTAAGTGCTGAATGTGGTCTAGCTGTTCCTGTCCTCATGATACCAAATTCTTCAAGAAACTGAAAACATGTCAACAATTACTCTTTGGTGGAGAAATATACAGAAAGTCTCTCTAGAGTTTCAGAATAGTTGTTCTCAAAAGTGCATAGATACGAATCAGTATACAGAACAAAACTGCATTTAATGACAAGGAAAAGCTCAGTTGGGGTGCAATTTACTGACATTTCACAGTAACACCATTATTTAGTACAACCACTGCACTATCTATTCAGAAATTCTTCTTAGCCGTTCTTTCATTTTTCTTATTTTCCTTTCTATTCCATTCCCCAGACCTTCATTGAATTTCACCATGGATTAGACTATTAGATTATGAACGTTGTTCTATAGAGTATGTGTCATTCTATATGTGCATGGTACTTAGCACACTAGGACTTAAGCTCACATACTTTCCTGGACAGCTGAAAATTATGATTCAGCAGTACAAACACCTGATAAGTTTGAATTTCTTTTCGAGAATTAGGAATCGCTGCTTGTAGCTCGTACATGTGCAAATGTTTCATGTATGTCTCACGTGCTTCAATTTGCAGATTTTTTTGGAGAGATTCTGATTGATCAGAAACTGTTTAGGAGGGCAGAGTCCTTTGTACCTATTAAATATAAACAGGCCTATAGAATACACCTCTGATATCAGGTAAGATCGAGTCAGCTAGGTTAAAGTTTGTACAGAGTATTTCTTCTAGACTTTACTTTGAATTTCACTTCAGATTCTCACAACTGATCTTTAAATTCCTAGAAATGCTCATGGACAGTTATTGTTTGGACAATGTGGATGTTGCCATATGTATATTGATATCAAGATTGCATTAAATCGCTATATACAGGCATTAAAATCCCAAAATGGTTGAGGTTAAATCTCTCAGCTGTCAGCACCAGTCCTGTCTTACCAAAAAGAACACTTGGAATGATAGTTAATACCTTGAGAGGGCACAATGTGTGAATAGTAATGAACTCACTTTAAAAAACATTGCCAATCTTGTGACAAGTCATACTGGAGGTTCTGATGTCCTCTAAACTCTTGTCTTGGTACATGGTCACTGTTCTTTTTTGTCTGGTATGGCTTGAGCAGTAAGTATATGGTGCTAATGATTAAACTTTGTTTATAAATACAGCACAGGACAGAACAAGGAGGTGCAGTTTCTGCTTCACTGTCCAGTCAGTATGGCTCATTTATTTTCAAGGCATTAAAATAATAGCTTTGAAAGGTACATCGCAAAGAATGTTTTTGCTGAGAGAAAGCTGGGGATACGAGACAACTGAATGTGTTCATATTGGGGATCACCTGTTTTCAAGGGGTTTTGAGTCAATCTATCTTGTGATGTCTGTTCTACATCTGTTGTTTCTAAGGTGGAAGAAAGGGTAAAAGCTACCAGAAGATTTTAAGTTGTCAC
>VXBX01005283.1:1339-13317 GCA_013400415.1 Scytalopus superciliaris
AAAAAATACTTGGGGGACAAGAATGTCTTTTTGTTGCTGCAGGAGAGGGAAAATGAGGCAGAGGGGGGGGCATCAACATCCCCTTGGCTGTTCTTCCCTGCAGGGCACCGAGCAGGATTTGGGGGATGGAGAAAAGTCCCTTTTCCAACCCTCAGGACGCAGCGTGGCCAAAACCCACCCAGCAACATCATCACTGGGATCTCTAAGTGGAAATGACAGCACTGGGAGGTTGTGCTGGGCTTGTTTTCCTGGATTTTGAGGTCTGGGGAGGTTCAAATATTGCTTGAGTAGCCGAGGTCGAGGTCTCCAAGTGGAGTGATGCTTGGTGGGCATTGCTGATCCCGAGATGGAGCTGTGCAAGGTGGGAGATGCTTTTGCATGGAAGCAGGGATGATTTCCTGCTGTTAACTGGGTGGGATCTCTCATATTTCAGCTGGAGAATCCCCTCTCCAAGGCTCTTGGAGTGCACAGGGAGGAGACAGCACACCCTCCGTGCCTGCAGGACCTGACGTGGCCCGAACCCTTTGGAAAAGGGAAACTCAAAGCCCTTCCCGGCTTGGAGAAGGATTAAAAAAAAAACCAAACCCCCAAGGAGCAGGATTTGCTCTGTTGTGTCTGGAGAGGATGTGTCAGCACAGCAAGGCTCTGGGGAGAAGGATTCCTGGCTCTGGCAGGGACAGACTCGGGGGTCCCTTCTGGCCACACGTGTGAGAACAACATGCCTTGGGAAGGGGGGGAGAAGAAATTCCAGCTGATCCCAGCACGCCAGGGAGCTGCTGGGAATGGCAGCAGGTGCCCCAGGGAGGGTGGGAAGCTCCGTGGTGGGCAAACTGGCAGCACTGGGGATTACTCAGAGCATCCCCAGCGCAGCTCAAGGGCCGGGAGATGCTTCCCAGGATGGCTGAGGCCACGGGAAGGCAGGTGGGAGCTGCGGGTCGGAGCTGATGGATGAGCACGGGGACTGCGGCACAGCCCGGGCCCTGAGCCCGCCCTCTCACTCCCTGAGTTCATGGAAATATTACACACATGGAGCTGGCCCCTTCCCAAAGACACTCCTGCCTCGCAGGGGGAGTCACTGCTCACAGGGCTCTGCTCTGCTCTGCGCTGGAGGGGATGAGGGACGTGCCCAGGAGCTCTTGTGTGTCCTCCCCGGGTAAGGAAGGGACAGGGACACATCCAGCCACCTCCTGCATCCCAGAAAGGCTCTTCCCAAGGTGACTGTGCAAGGAAAAATCCAGGGTTCACCCATCCTTCAGGCAAGAGGGGCAAAACCCGTGGGATTTGTCCCTGCCATGCTGAGCTGCCAACCAAGAGAGAGAACCCCCCCAACGTGCAGGAGGTGCATCTCAGGGAAAGGTTTTTCCCCCACAAGGTGGTGGGCACTGCCCAGGCTCCCCAGGCACAGCCCCGAGGCTGCCAGAGCTCCAGGGGGGTTTGGATGATGCTCTGGGGCACAGGGTGGGATTGTTGGGGTGTCTGGGCAGAGATCCAGCTCAGGATATTCCACGAGCAGCCCACGAGTTTGAGCTGAAATTCAACACAGAAGAGGTCAAGGAAGAGATTTCTGCCCCGGTGCCTGTGGCTGTTTTCAAACCCCATGCAATGCCCTGGCCTTCCATCCCTTTGCAGAGTCCAAACCCAAGGAGGGTCTTGTTTTTATTAACATGTTTTACATCTTTTACAACCTCCCTGCCAGCTGGACAGCTGCACTCTCAGGGCAATTATATGCATCATCTAAACATCATCTAAAATGAAAGGGCTTCGTTTAATTGGGTTATTTAAATGACACGTCGGATGGAAAAAGCCAAGCAGGCTTAGCAGGATGTTTAGCGCTCACGTTAGTTTGCATGAGTACAAAACATTATCTGAGAGCCTTGGAAATGAGGGGCAAAACTCCCGGTGACTTCAGAGGCTGCAGAGCAGATGTTGGCAAAGAAAGGCTCAGGGAGATGATACGGGGAGCTGCCACCTGGAAGGAGCAGCAGCAGCACTGCCCCTGCCAGGGCTTTCCAGAGGGAATTCTCCCTTTGCTCACCAGCCTGTGGTTGTTCCTCCCTTACAGAAATAGTCCTGCCACAAGTTCAAACCGTTTTTTTTTTTTTTCCTCCTGCTTTTCTCCCCGATTTCCTCTCCGTGGAAAAGAAAGCGAAAAGTGGCCTTAAAAACGGGCAAATTCCTTCCCTCCAGCAAACCCAAACCTGAAAGCACATCTGGTGTTGGAAAACGAGAAAAACTGGGATTCTGTACCAAAACCGAGGCTTGTAGTGCTGATTTTTTTTCAACTCCCAAATCCGAGGTGGAGGTTTGAAGCTTATTTTAGAAGCAGGACAGGAAACACTTCCAAACACAATCCCTTCTAAAATACACCCCGTGCAGGTGCCAAGGGCAGGGGAGGCACCTGCAGGAGGGAAGGCACAGGCTCAAGCATTCAAATCCAATAAACTCCTCCCAAAAAACCAGAACAAACCCCCCCAGTTTGCACAGACAAGTCGGATTTCACTTTCTCAGGACAGTTTCTGCTGGAATGCAGAGGCTGAAACAGCTTCTCTTTCTGCCTCAGCCCCTGAGTGTGGAGCCAGTTCCTAAATGCCATATTCGATATTTCCCCCCCACCCCCACCCCCAAAACACAAAACAGCAACTCCAGCAGAGGAAAAGCAAAGAACAGAAACACCCAGATTTATCCTTGGGGAAAAAAAAAAAAGAAAGATCCATCTGCAACACTCGAATGGGGAATTAATTGCTGGGAAATTTTCAGGTTTCGCTGACTGTGTGAAGTGTTTTGAAACATCCCTTTTCCCCCCCTCCCCGGTTTCCCAGGGCAATAAGACATGAGGCCTTTTCATCCTTTCCTGAGTGCAGCCCAAAGTTATCACCCTGAGTAAGTCCCAAGTGCTGGCCCAGCCCCTTCCCAGGAGGCAGCAGGAGGAACCCCCTGGTGATGCCCCTTTCCCAAATCCCAGGGCACGGAGCATTCCAACAACACCTCCAAAGCTTTTCCCTGTGCCCCTTCCAGCCCAGCAGAGGGGCCAAAAATGCCACCAAGTGAATCACCAGCCCTGGAAAGGTTTGTGCCTGTTCCAAGTGACACAACCACTTGGCTGGCACTTGGCCCCTCATCATCTCTCCAGGGGTGTCTCATCCTGTCACACACATTCCTTTGGGGCCCCAAAACTTTGGGGCAAAACAGTCCCTGGGGTTGGGGGAAGGAAAACAGAGACGCCTCTTGAAGCTGCAGGAGCCGCTCTGAGATCTTGGGGGGGGGTTTTTTGGGGGGCACAAAAAGGTTTGGAGGGGAAGAGCCAAGCTGAGGGTGGCAGGGAGAGTAATGCCCTTGGAAATTCCTGCCCTACAGCTGTGGGAATGGGGTTTAAAATAGGTGGGAAAGGGCTTTCAAATAGGTGGGAATGGGCTTTAAAATAGCTGGGGAAGGGCTTTAAAATAGATGGGGAAAAGGCTTTAAAATAGGAGGGAAAGGGTTTTAAAATAGGTGGGAATGGGCTTTCAAATAGATGGGAAATGGCTTTCAAATAGCTGGGGAAGGGCTTTAAAATAGATGGGGAAAGGGCTTTAAAATAGGTGGGAAAGGGCTTTAAAATAGGTGGGGAAAGGGCTTTCCAATAGGTGGGGAAGGGCTTTAAAATAGATGGGAATGGGCTTTAAAATATGTGGGAAAGGGCTTTAAAATAGGTGGGAAAGGGCTTTAAAATATGTGGGAAAGGGCTTTAAAATAGGTGGGAAAGGGCTTTCCAATAGGTGGGCAAGGTGGGGTGCAGGAAGCAGTGAAATGGGGATTATCCCACCCAGATGATGCCCATGGGAATTGTGTGGGCAGGAAGGGAAAGGGCACGGGCACAGTGGCCCAGGCAGAGCTTGTGGGGTGCAAACACCCCCGGGAATGCCCCATGCCAGGGTGCATTTTGGCACCTGCTGGGCTTGGCTTTGGGCTGGAAACACAGTCCTGTGAGGAGAGGAATGGCATGGAGACTCCTGGCTTGTCACACATTCCCTGGATGAAGACATTGGGAGGCACACCTTTATTAAATGATGGTGCCTGGAATGGCAGGGCAAGGGCAAGGTTTAAATCTGGTATTAGGTGAGGGTGGGCAGGCCCTGGCACAGGTTGGGCAGAGAAGCTGTGGCTGCCCCAGCCCTGGGAGTGCCCAAGGGCAGGCTGGGCAGGGCTTGGAGCAGCCTGGGCTGGTGGGAGGTGTGGAACGAGATGTTCCTTCAGATCTCTTTACATTCCGGAATTCTGTGCTTACCCTTCAGCACACAGACCTGATTTGATGCTCTTTCCCACCTCCCCCTCCCACCCTCCTGCAGTTCTCACCCCTCTCCCTCCCAGCACAGTTCCTGACTCCAGTTGTGCTGGATTTATCCCCAGCACTGACCCTTCCCAGTGCACCCCTGAGAGCTCAGCATCCCCTGCAAGGCACTCCCACCCAGCTCAGCTTGAAGGAGAAAGCCTTTCCAGAGGGCAACACACCTTTTCCAAAGCCAGCAGAATCCCAGGGAAACCCATCCATGGGGCTGGACCTGCAGGAGGTTTGTGGGGAGGAAAAGAGCCCTGGAAAAAAAGGCTCCCTGAGGAATTCACTGAGCTTGGCTTGGTACGTGGTTTCCTTGAGCAAAGGGAGATCTCAGGGAAAGGCTGGTTTGGTTTGAGCCAAAACAAACTTTTCCCAAAAAATAAACCCCCCAAATAAAGCAACTGCAAACCAGGTCCATGAACAGGCTCAGTCCCTTCCCTGCTGCTCCTAAAATTCCACTTCTTTTGGTGAATTAACACCTTGGGACCCCCTGCAGTGAAGCAGCCACTGCAAAAAAGCAAACAGAGGAACTGGGGAGCAGTTCAAATAAACACTCCCCGTGTGTATATTTGAATCTTTCCTCCTGCGTTTTGGTGTAGGGCTTATTTGTGTTTGTAAACTCCGAGATAAGAGTTGACTTTTGTGTAACATCACAGGGCCAAATAAACCAGAGCATGAATCCCAGCCACAGCTGTTTGTTTTTCCCCTTCCAAGATCCTCCTTCCCAAACCCAACACCACCGAAGGAAAAGGAACACAACCAACCTGGTTTCTCGAGATGCCAGGCTGCAAAAAAGCTCCCCAGATCCAGGCAGGAGATTCCAGAGCTGACCGTGGGATTGGCAGCAGCGAGAGATTAATCACGTTTAATGATACTTAACGCTCCCACCTCAAATTAATTTAGGGCTTCACGAGCCATTTGATCTCAAAATGGGTGAAGGAAACTGGCAGCAAAACCCACCACAGAAATGGGACTGTTGGGATCAGCGGAATTCTGGTCATGGAGCGTGATCCCTGTTTATAAAACACACCAGCACCTGGTGGGCCGTGGTGGGAGATGGAAGAAAACCCAGAAAATGCCCGAATGGAGAGGAGAGACTCAAAATGTGTCCATTTTCACACCACAAAATGCAAACTCTGAACGGTCTGAGGTGCTGTAGGAAGGGAAGCACATCCAGGCCTCTGAATTTCCCGGTCCAGCATCCCCTGAAAACACAGAAAGGACCAAAAGCAGCCCCAAAACTGCATCCAGTTTTAATTTCACCCGTTGGCAGCTGAGAAAGGCTCTTGGCTTTTTGGTGTGACAGCTGGACCAAGACATGGGATTATTATTGCAAACTCATTGCAAGGGAAAAGGGGTTCCCACCATTCCCACCTTTCCCAGGCTCCTCCCAGATGGATTTTAGGGAAAACCCTGGGGGTGCAGGCAATGAAAACCTCCCTGAGCGAAGGGGATGCCAAAGCTCCTCCTGCAACTTCAATACTGGAGCGAAAAGGACACAGGGAAAAAAACCAACCACCAAAGTCCTCCAAAAAACTCCTCTCCAAGGTTTTCCTTGGGAATTACATGCACAGAAAATCGTTGTGTGGGCTCTTGTTTTATCAAAACCATCTCATTTCCTATGGCAATAAAGGGCCATTCCAGGGTATTTCTGGCTTGGAACTCGGTGGTTCTTTGCATTGGGATCAAAAATGTCTTGTCTGTGAAGAACCAGTGAAATAATCGGCGTTTTACAGCTCTTGGCAGCTCAGACTTTGGTGGGGTTTCCCTTTTTCTCCAGGATTCTTTGTTGACTGGTAAATATCTCTTGGTTATCTCTTCCCTGCAGCAAAGTAACTCCCCCCCAAGTGAAATCCCTGCTGTTGAACATCCAGAACAAACTTCCTTGGATTGCAGCAGGAGCCACAGGGATGGAAACCCACCCTGCAGGTGTTGGAGGAGACTCAGCAAGGAATAAAAAGCAGGGATTTATCACATCCCCCTGAGGGCTTTGCAAACACCTTGAACCAGGCTGGGTCCTGTCTCGAGAGGCCACTTCCTTCCTCTTGGATTCCCAAATCCAGAGCAATTCCCCACCAATCCAGGGGTTACAGCCCTTGTGGGACTGAACAAGCAGAGGGAAAACACGTCCTGGGCCTCCCTGCCCCTTGGGCTTTGTTTTCTGGCCACTTCAGCTCCAAGAGGCAGCTCCATAAATATTGAGTTCCACTCCTTTTGCAGCAACAAATGGGGTTTGTTAATTGCACTGGAAGTGCCTCTGCGTGGATGTTGCTTTTCCTGATGGTCTCTGGGAGTTGCTGATTTTGCATCTCTTTGATATCCTGATCCATCTGATCCTCCTCAGCTCCTTTCCCTGCTGATTCCAAGCCCTCCCGTCATCCCCCTTTGTAATTCTTTACCTCTCTTCATCTCCCTGACTTTCAAGCAAAGCCAAAATTGTCCTTTTCCAGCTGGGTCTGCCATTAGTTGGGCTTTAATTGCGCGTCCTTCTCCCTCCTGCGTGTGGAGATGAGGCAGATGCTTTGCTGTGGAGGGGAAGCACCATAAGCAGGGCCAGATTTATAAGTTTCTCCTGCTTGTTTTGAATCTGGAAGAAGGAAAAGGGATTCCCCACCTTGTCTCCCAGTTTAGAGTTTGGGGGAGAAAGAAGGGCCCTTGTGTTTATTTCACACCCTCTCCAGAGGCTCTTTAAGTGAAAACAGATGAGCTGAGTACACAAACCTCTTTGGGACGTCTTGGAAGTCAACATCCTTGAAGGAGCATCTAATTCCCTGAAAGGTGAGGCTCTTCCTAATGAATCTCCCCCCGGGGGGAGCTGCAAAAGGGAGGGGGAAATTCTGCACATGCGAGTGAAAATCGTGGAGACGGCTTTTGGCCGGGCTCTGCTAATAAATACGGGCTAATTTCTGCCAGCATAACTCATGCTGGGGGGAGATAAGAAAGGAATGCACGTTCCCCTCCGAGCCCAGCCTTAGGAAAGAGTTATCCTGCAGGATCAGGGCAGGAATCATGGAGTCAACAGCAGAGGCCAGTCGCCAATAATAAATCCAGCCTCGGCAGATCCGAGCCCGGATGGCGCATTCCCGGCCGGCAGGGGAGCAGGAGCAATGCCGAGCTCTCCTCCTGAAGGCCTTGGGATTTGCAACAGGCAGCAGGGCAGTTTCCCTGGCATTGGAAGGGGGTGATTCCTCCAAGGTGGGGCTGCAGGAGGCAGCACCAGCCCTTCCAGCTGCGGCTCCAGTGCCACCCCCTGCTCAGGGAATGGTCAGGGAGCTGCAGCCAAGCGGTGCCGAGCTGGAGGGTGTCCCAACACTCTCTGCACCCGCGGGAAGAGAAGCAAACCTGCTTCCCTCTGCTCCTCATTTCCCGAGGGATGGAGGTTCAACCAGCACCCACTGCTTAGTGCTCTCCTCCTTCAGCTTTCCTAGTGGAGATGTTGAACTGATTCCAAGCGTTGTCCGCCCTGGATCTCAGGAAACCTTTATCGTGTCCCCTCCGTCCTGCTAGGGGTGTACAGTGCCCATCCCTGATCATGCAGTTGTTTAGCAACCCTGGATGATGTGAATTAAACCTTCTTGCCCTTTCCTTCATGTTCCAGCTGCCTAAATCTTCCCATTTAGGAAGGTTTTCCGCTGGGATTTCACAGAATCGTGGAATGGTTTGGGTGGGAAGGGACCTCAAATGTAACCCCGTCCGACCTCTGGCCAGCCTGGCTGGTTCGTCCCTTGTCACTCACTTTTAGCAAGGTGATTCTCACCCCCCTGGCTAAATCCTGTCCTATCCCTGTGCCCAGGGCACATCCTGGAAGGAGAAATGGATTTTTAATTGGCAATCCTGCCCTAAATTCTCTAATCCCAGCCTGAAACTTGGGAAATGCTTCGTGTCTGTCCTGACCCTCCCAAATCTGTGTTTTAAAGGAATTGAGATTTAGTCCAAAGGCTGCCAAATACAGAACTGCATTCATTCCAAGGGTGCAACAAAGGCCATTCAGCAGGACATTTCCCATTCCCTGTGCTTTTCCACAGGTCTCCCATTCCCAGTGTCCAGGGGCAGAGTGTTGTGCATCTCCCTCCTCATCTGCTGCAACAATTCTTTGGCAGCTGAGCCTTTGCTGCAGCAAGGAAAGGGCACTGATGGAATTCCCAGTGCAGCCTCATCCCTTCCTGAGCTTTGGGATACTCACAGAAGGGTTTGGCTTGGAAGGGATCTTAAAAATCATCTCATCCCACCCATTGCCATGGGCAGGGACACCTTCCCCTGTTCCAGGTTGCTCCAAGCCCAACCTGGCCTGGGACACTCCCAGGGCTGGGGCAGCCACAGCTTCTCTGCCCAACCTGTGCCAGGGCCTGCCCACCCTCCCAGGGAGGGATTTCTGCCTAAAATTTATACCCCCTTTCTTGCTGCACATGGAAAATATTTGTCTCAGCTCCTTCAAAGATCCTGCCCCCGTTGACACTTCCTGGATGGTGTTGGCTTAATGGAATTATCTCCTGTGTGGTGGCCTGTCCAAGCCTTGATTCCCTTTGGGAAGTCTGGGATCTACAGAGTCCTCTCAGCTGCTCAGACTCTCTTGGATTAACCCCTTCCAACAGAGTTTTGGCACATTGAGGGCCAAGACTGGCAGAGGCACCGGGGTTTGTGGGGGCAGTGCCAGTGGAGCAGTGGATTTTGTGCCAGGTCAGGCTCTCTCCCCACCTGCATCTTCTCCCTGATGGGAGCAGGACCAAGAGAGTCCAGAAATCCCAATTTAAAATGGAACCCCTTCAGGGCTGACAAGAGAAAGGGAGAGGAGGGCTGAGGGGCTGAGTTTTCCTCCTGCTCCCTTAACCTGTGTGTTCTGGGACAGAGGGAAAGGGATCCCACATTCCCCTGAAAATGAGGAGCTGAAGCCCAGCTCGTCCCCACAAAAATCCCCCCAACCTGGCTCGGGGTTTATACATGAGAAAAAGGTCAAGGGAATGGATCCTTGGTGAAAACAGGGTGGGAAAATCAGCTCTCAGCTATGCAGAGCCACATTTTTCTGGGAGTATATTAAATAAAATCTTCTCTATTAAACCAGAGCCACATTGCTGAAGTCCTAAGGGGCTAATCCAGTTTCCTATCTAATCCTGCATTTCCCCAGCACGTCCCTTCTAACAGGCTCGGAATGAAAAACGTGAAAAAATTCACAGCATTTATTGAATGGCTTCAAAAATCATAAAGGAAAGTGAGACTTTTGGAGCTTTTTGCATATCAGAAAACTTGCTCTGTGAGCCCCAAACTGGCAAAGACAGGCAGTGCTGCCCCTGTGGGATCTGTTTCTGGAACAGGGATTCATGAAAGGGGATGGGGACAAGTGGAATTCCAGCCTCAGCTTTCCCAATTCCTGGCAGTGCCAGGAATGGCTCGTTTTGGGTGGAAAAACCCCAATTTGGGAGCAACGGGCTCTGCTGGGAAACTCTGTGGCCACATTTTGGGGGCCTTCACTGAGCACAGCCCAGCTGATGGGAAAAGCACCTTGTGCTGTGTGAGGCACAGCCCTCAGGAGGAGGGAGCTGGGGGAATAAACTCCTGCAAGATGGGAATCCCAGAATCCCAGAATTGTTTGGGTTGGAAGGGATCTTAAAGCTCATCCCGTTCCACCCCCTGTGATTGGCAGGGACACCTTTCCGAGCCCAGGTTGCTCCAAACTTTATCCAGGGACAATTTCTCCCTATCCCAAGTTGCTCCAAGCCCTATCCAGGGACACCTTTCCCTATCCCAGGTTGCTCCAAATCTTATCCAGTGACACCTTTCCTTATCCCAGGTTGCTCCAAGCCCCATCCAGCCTGTCCTTGGACACTTCCAGGGATAGGGCAGCCAGTCTCTTGGGACACACATCCCTCCACACATCCCTTGAACTGTTTCCCCAGTTTCAGACCCACCTTGTTAACTCCAATGGGACGGTGCCAGCGTGACTGAGGACCCCCCTCAGCTCCTTACCTGCTTTCCAAGGCCTCCAAAGTCATTCCTTCCAAAGCCCATATTCCCTATTCCCCACCCTCTCATCAACCCCCCTCAAACCCCCAACACTAAAACCCTGCTGGGAACACACTGGGATTTGTAGCGGCCGAAGTGACAGAGACATCACCAAATAACTATGCAAAGAGCTCTATTTTTAAACCTCCTCCTTGGCTACCTATTTAACTCCTTTCCTCCTGGGAGGAGGCACAGAGATTCCTCAATCTGCAGACAGCAAGCCCTGCCTTTTAACCTTTATGATTTGTTTTCATCTCCAGGAGGGAGAACTTCACCCCCCGGGCTCCCTCCCAGTGCCGGCTGTGTTGCTTTTGGCCCCGGCCCGGAGCTGTTTCATACTTGGCACGGGCAGGGATTTGTTCCACCAGCTGCTCAATAACAACACACCTGTAAGCAAAGCTGGGCTGGGGGTTTAAGGGGGGGGGGGGGCTTTTAATTCTTGCAGAGGGCCACGGTGCTGCAGGCATGACCTCATGGGTTATTTTAGCCTCATGAGCCAAGGCGATGAGCCCGTGTTTGCTCAGCTGCCCGTGCCCCCCTCCAGGAGACCCAAACTCTGCTCCCAAGGTGGGCACCTGTGTGTGTGTGTGTGTGTGTTTGTGTGCAGGAGCCATTCACCCATCCTTAACGAAGCTGCAGCTCTTCCCTTTTCGATGGGTAATCGATTTTTCCTCTTGGAAAGGTTCGCTGCAGGCGGGTTGGGGGTTTTTTGGGTTTGGCTTCGCAAGCCTGATGAGAAAGGATTTCATTCTCCCTTTTGGAAGTCTGGGGCTGTCGACAGCAGGCCAGGAAGCTCCAAACCCAATGGCATCCACATAAAGACTGGGAAAACATCTCTCCATGGCAAGCTGAGGGCTTGGGCAGGAAAATATGAGGCACATTTACGTAATAATTATAACTCACCCTCGCACAGGACCTTTCAGCGGGGGATTAAAAAGCACTTTGCGAACATTATCGAGCACAGCTCCGCTCTGAGGTAGGTCCGGCTCCCCCTCTCGCCCCAGGCACAGAGAGCTGGTTTTCCAGCCCACATTTTGGGAAGGCAGCCCTTTGGAGGGCTCGGAGTTTGGGTGTTAAGATGTGACATCGCACAGGGTTGGCGTCCCCGTTGTGTTTGAGCTCAGGATCCTCACAAACCCGCTCTAAAATCCCAGAACGTTCCAAGCTGGAAGGGACACCCACAAGGATTGTGGAACCACCCAGAGTGGTCATGCTCGGAAGGGACCTTCAAACTCATCTCATTCCACCTTCCACTAGTCCAGGTTGCTCCAAGCCCCATCCAACGTGGCCTTGGGCACTTCCAGGGATGGGGCAGCCACAGATTCCCTGGAATGAGGTCAAACTCCTGGTCCTGCACTGGATTGTCCCAAAAATCCCACTGTGTGTCTGCTTTGAGAAAGGCAACTCGTGGGCTGGTGCCCCCAAAAGCAGAGGCCACTCTCACAAATAATGACATTTAATAAACTCTGCAATGAGGATTGGAGTCCAGGGGGTTTAATTACCGAGGCCTGGATATAAACTTGTTATTTCAGCATTATTATTGTGTTAGCTGGGAGAAAAATCACGTGGTTTTTACACTTAAGGGAATAATCAGAATCACTGGGTTCGCTCCACCCTCATTAATGGCTGAGTTTGCAAGTCAGATTAATAGATTTCTCCCCCCCCCCGC
>VXBX01005283.1:25523-43735 GCA_013400415.1 Scytalopus superciliaris
CCTCCTTCCTCCTTCCTCCTCCTCCTCCTCCTCCTCTCTTTACGCACCTGGGGCTTTATGTGCACCCTTTCTCGGGGACAAATCAGAGCCAGGGGTTTGTTCCCCACCCAGGAGGGAGGGGGTTTCTCCCCAGTGCAGCAGCCCATCCCACCCTCCCTGACTGGCACCACTGCCACACCAATTCCCTCTTCCACCATCCACAGCCTGGGGGATTATGAAACACTTCGGGTTTGAATGGGTTTGGGTTTTATTTTCTTCTTCAGGCCTGGCAGAATCTCACTTCATAAAGTTTGCTGGTTTGGCAGCCAACCATTAACAACTGCTCCGTGCCTGGTTTTCTCCTGCTCACATTCACCTTTTCACAGCAGCCTCCTGATCCAAGGCCTTCCCAAGTTAGGGGAAAGTCGCCCAACGCAGTGCCAACAACCTGCAAGCTGAAGATCTCCAAGTTTACTCTTCCCCATCCTCATATCTGGTTACCCAGCAGGAAAGGCAATGGGGAATAAATCACCACAAAGAGCCACCACTCCTTACATTGACTTGTTTTCCTCTGTGTCTCAGCAAGTCCTTGAGTAAATATATCAGGCAAAAAAAAACCAACCCAGGTTTCGATTTCAAAAGGGTTTCTGGAGTGCCCACAAGTTACACAGGGGTAGAGTTTCCTCCCACTGACTCTGCCACGTGTTTATTTGCAAGATGATCACAGAGCAGGTTGATGGGAATTGGGCTCCGTTTATGCTGGACTTGCCCAAAATTCCTGCCTCTGGATCTATTAAACAGGCAGCACGTTAATGTGGGGTCAGAAAAACATTCATGGGAATTCTGGGTGCTTTTTAGTCCCAACCAGCTCACCTGGTGCAACAGAAAGCTACAAATCTCCATAGAGGAACATGGAATTGGCACACAGGACATGGAATTGGCACACTAGCGTGTGCCCAGTGGCAAAAATGATCTCCCACAGTGGATACAGCCCGGGAAGAGATTCACACCCAGACTGTGGTAAAGCAGGAGCAGCACCAGAAGTGACCCAGCAGCTGTTTCTCTGGGACACCTTTCCCAACCAAGGCTCATCTTCACCCAGCCTCCCACACCCCGCTCACTTTGGCCCTGTTGATCTCCCACTGCCCATTTCTTGCAGGAATCCCTGAGTTTTCCATTCAGGGAGGAAACCTAAACACCCACTCCCTGTCTGTGGTCAGTGATGTCCTGCTTTCCACTCCTGCAATTCCACTCCAGGCTCAGATGGGCAGTGCCAGCTCCTCCAAGCTCTTAAAGGCAATTAAAGGATGATTAAATTGTTCCTTTGCTCCCCTTCTCACCCTTTTTATTTCCAGGTCAGCAGCATCTCCCCAAGGAGGGTCTCTCTGGGTTAGGCTGGTTTTCCCTCTGGTCACCCCCCACACACGTGCCAGCAATGCCCACAGATGTCCCCTCAGTGCCACCCCAGCTGGGCTTTCCACACCTCCTGCCCCCATCCCATCATCATCATCCTGCTGAGTTCCAAGAGCCTTTTCTCCTGGGGCCATACACGTGGTCCATTTCCCACCCTAATACCTCCGGGAGGTTTCTACAGGGCGGGGAGGGGGGTTTCAATGGTTTACAGGGGAATGGTTTGAAACTGAAAGAGAGCAGGTTTAGGTGAGATATCACAAAGAAATCCTTCCCTGGGAGGGTGGGCAGGCCCTGGCACAGGTTGGGCAGAGAAGCTGTGGCTGCCCCAGCCCTGGGAGTGTCCCAGGCCAGGTTGGACGGGGCTTGGAGCCACCTGGGTTGGTGGAAGGTGTCACCACCCATGGCAGGGGGTGGGATGAGATGATTTTTAGGGTCTATTCCAACCCAAACCGTTGTGGGACTCTCTGGTTCCTGAGCCCGGGGGTGGATCCCCCTCCATGCCCCTCCATGCCCCTCCATCCCCTCACTGTGCCATTGCAGAAAAACTCCCCTGCCCCTCCTTCCCTTTCTCCCTGTCCCTGCCCTCCGTGCTGTGACAATTCCCCACCTCACAGTGATGATCCCCCTGCTTGGAAACCAAGAATTTCTGCACCATTCCCTTTGGGGGGAAAAGAAAAACACCTCGAGGGAACAAATCCCTCCCTCTCCACCACCAACACTGACTCAACGCAAGGAGCAGAGCCCCTCCGAGCCAGGGAGGGCAGGGCTGCAGCTCCAAAGGTATTCCAGCCACGCTGCTCTGCAGAGGAAGCCGTGGGATTTATTTGCAGCACACAGTGATGAAACAGCTCCTCGTGCAACAGTAACTAAGGAGGATGTGAAGCCCCAGCCAGTAAATGAGGTCTTTTTGAATCAGCAAGCCCAGAGAAGTCGTAGTTGAGATTTAAAAGGGACCTGGCCCAGGGAGCGCTCTGGATCATTAATGTTGACTTTTAATAAGTCTTTGGAACACTGAGGGCTGGAAGAAAGCTTATGTTGTGCCAGAGTTTTAAGAGGATAGAAACAGGATGACCCACATAATTACCCACCTGTGACCCTGACTCCTATCCCAGGTGAAATAATGGAACAGCTGTAAAAGAACTTCATTAATAAAGCATTAAAGGAGGGTAACAGCAAATGCCAACAGCCTGGGTTTATAGGAAGCAGATTTGTCACTAAGTTGAGAAATTGTTTTGGAGCTGAATATGTTCCTTAAGCTTTTGGGCTGGAGTAAAAACAGTGCAAAGTTTACACAAGTTAAAGCCAGCTGAGGCCTTACAAAAACCTCAGCCCTCCCATCCCTGCAGAAGGGCTACCAAAGCAGTTACAGAGGCCCTGCAAGCCAGGAAATTGTGGGCTAAGGTGGTCGAGTAATCCTTGAGTCACCACTCGTTATGGGAAGGCACAGTTGGGTGAGGAAAGGGAAAGGAACAGCCACAGCAGGAATTTCCCAGGTGTCAAGTACTCAACACACCACTCCCTGCTCTGCATTGCCCTTGGCTCAACGCTTCGAACCCCTGAGAAAACCCGGCCTCTTTAATTAGCTTTTGTTTGCAGGGCAACCCCGACGGGACATTCAGCTGTTGGAAGCCCAATCCATGCCCTGAAGCACGAGGATGGACACCAGGGATGTTTCCACACCGAAAAGCTGCGATGCTCTGAAAACAGCACCAAGAGCCAGGACACAACAGCATTCCCTGTTAAGGGACCACTAAATTCATTACACGTTGGAAGGCTTTGGGTTCTTGCCCAAGGGTGAGAGGAGAAATGTGGAGGGGGAGAAAGAGCTGCTGTTTGTGTCATCTTGTGAGGAACAGCCGAAAGTGTTGATGCTTTGGGGTCCCATGTCCCCCAGAGGATGCCCCTCATCTCCAGCATCACCCCCTGCCTGGGGGGTCAGTTGTGGTGAGACCTTCAGGAAAAAGCCAGTTTTCCAACCCAGCAGCCAAAAATCCCCTGTCAACTTCCTCCTTGATTGGGGGTCCCTGCCAGCTCCAGGTGGGACAGCAAAAAGTCAGGGAGAAAAGCCACTTTTCACCCAAAAATTGCTATTACAGTGACTTCATGTTGGGTATCAGCCCCTCTGGCAGAGCTGGAGCACCCTGAGCACCCCAGGGATGGAAAGAGGGGCCGAAAATTATTCCCTGAGCGCCCCAGGGATGGAAAGAGGGGCTCAAAATGATTCCCTGAGCGCCCCAGGGATGGAAAGAGGGGCCGAAAATTATTCCCTGAGCGCCCCAGGGATGGAAAGAGGGGCTCAAAATGATTCCAACCCCCCCTGATGGTCATTGCTGAGCCTTTATGACTTCATCTCTGTTTTTGAGAGACAAGAACAACACGAATTTCTCCATATCTTGTGGCTTTGGGAGGGTGTGAATAAATTCTCTTGCTGTGAGTTGTTTAGGTGTCAGCAAAGCCAGCCCAGCAGTGGGGAAGCCATTGAGCAATGGTGGGGATGTGGCAGGCAAAGAGTCACCAGCATGATGGATGACACATCAGGAGGTCAAGAACCATCAGGAATTGCAGATACTTCTCATGGTCATGGTCAAGTCTGCTCAGAGCTGGTGAAAAAAAGACTTTACCCTCCATTTCTACCTTTGGTTTCATACCTTGGGCTCATTCCTGAACACAAAATGCCAAAAGACACCAGATTTATGGCCTTGCAGACCAGTAGGAATCAAGTAATCCCCCCAAACCCCTCAGGAAAAGAGCTTGCTGACCAATGCCATTGTTGTGCCCCACCACAATGTTGCCTCTTCCTAAAGAGACATCTCAGCAGGAGCTTTAAATTGAAGGCCAGGAGTTGGACTTGATGGGGGTCCAACTCAGGATATTCCACAATTCCATGGCTTTGTGAACTGACCTCTGTGAGGTGTCAGGGCTGGAAGAAGCAGGGAGGGCACAGCAAAGGGTGGATCCCAAAGCCTGGATGCTTCTCCCCAAGGCAAAGCTGTGGCCATGGTGGTGAAGGCTCCTCCTTTACTCCACCAACATCTCTGGTTTCCCAGCTCTGCTAAAGCCCACCAGGAGATGTGGACCTGCTGAGGAGGCCCTGGAGATGCTCCAAGGGCTGGAGCCAGCCTGGGAGAGCTGGGAATGTTCACCTGGAGCAGAGAAGGCTCCAGGAAGAGCTGAGAGCTCCCAGAGGGGCTCCAGGAGAGCTGGAGAGGAACTTGGGACAATGGAGGGAGGGCCAGGACACAGGGAATGGCTTCCCAGCGCCAGAGGGGATATTGGGAAGGAATTCCTGGCTGGGAGGGGGGGCAGGCCCTGGCACAGGTTGGGCAGAGAAGCTGTGGCTGCCCCAGCCCTGGGAGTGTCCAAGGGCAGGCTGGATGGGGCTTGGAGCAACCTGGGCTGGTGGGAGGTGTGGAATTGGATGATCTTTAAGGTCCCTTCCAACCCAAACCATTGGGGGACTCCCTAAATCTCCAACCCCCCCAAAAAAAAGCCTCCATTTCACTCACTGGAGCCTTTGCAATCCGGCTCTTCCACGAACAAGTGCAGGAAGAACAGGAGGAGGAGGAGGAGGAGGAGAGACCTCATTTCAAACCCTACAAGGGGAAATTGCAAAAAAATTACCTAAACCTTTAGGAACATGTTTCTATTTTGATTTCATGTACTATTACTTCCTGGTTTCCAGCACCAATTCCCTGGGCGTCCCCTATCAAATATCAGGCCGGATTAAATCACCGAGCCCCGCAGCTCGCAGAAAAACATCTGTCCTAATTTGTTGGTTTTCCTTAACACGAGGGCCAGCTGAACTCCTCCAGGGCTCAGCCAAGTGAGATCGCTGACAGATGCAGAATTAGGAGTGCAAAGCTGGGCTTTTTTTTTTTTTTTTTTAATTAAAAATAAAGTTCCACGCTCCCGGCCCCGCCGTTTGCCAGAGCGACGAAATGACACGCGGCGACCTCGCTCCAGCTCCGCGGTGGAGACAAAAACAGGGCCTTACCTAATTCAAAATGGTTCCTGACAGCCCAGCCAAAGAGGCCCTGGCCAACAAGGTGAGGGGTCTGGCAAGGAGATGCAGCTCAGGGTCTCTCCGAGGGAAAGAGTTATTGAAGTTCATCGACCTGGGAACGCAGCGGATTTGGCTCCGGGCTCGGCTCTGTGAGGGGTTTCACTAACTCTGCTGCAGCAGCTCAGCTTGAGGCTGCTCTGACAGGGACAGCAAAGGTGGTTGGTGACCCAAATCCCCAAGGAGTGGTGGAATAAAGGCCAACCCCCCATCCCCAGCATCATCTTTTGCACATCCAAGGTAAGCTCGTGGCACAGGTAAGTGGGAATTAAGAGCAGGTTTGCCTTGAAAGAGAGTCATTTTCCTAAGGAAAAGGTCCTTTCCAAGCTCAGAAGAATCCCAGGTAACAACACAAGCTCCTTATCTGCTGGGCTCTTGGATGCTCCTCTTATCAGAGCTCCCCTCCCACAAGATATCAGAGGACACCCTTGATTTAGTGGGAATATTATCCGAGTGCAATCCAGCTGCCAGGGAAAGCCCGACTTGCAGGACCAACCTCAGGCACGTGTTTCAGCCCCAAAGCCTCACCACAGAACTGTCAGCACCACAGCAGCGATTCCCACCCCTGGTGCTTCCCAGCAGGAAATTCCCCTCCCCAGGGATAACCCACAGAGCCCATTGACAGGCTTTATCTGCTCCCAAGAAACTTTTATAGCCTGTCAATGCACGAATAAAATCGGGGTCGTAAAAAGAGCCTCGCAGTGCCAGCGTGTTTTTATTTTCATCCCCCCCCCTCTCTCTTTTTAATCTGAGGACAGCTGGGAGGGGCTCATTCTCAGGCCAAGATCGTAAGTGGGGGTTTTATTATTATTATTATTATTTTTGGGGGGGTCGGGGGAGAGAAAAAAAAAAAAAGCCATTAAATTACAATGGGAATTTTTCGAGCCTCCTTCTGGGGAGAGGAACCATTTTCCAAAGTGACTTCATTTCCAGGGCTGGCTTCCCTCCCAGTATTTGAACAAACAAGGAAAGAAGAGCTCAGCAAGCAGATGAAGGTTTCGAGTTTGGCTTGACTGGATTCAAATTCAACGGTCAGAAACCAGCCTTTAGAATTCCAGGCGAATTTTAGGATGGGTTTATCTTCTCAGGCTGCCGGTCCCAAAGCTCAGCCCACTGAGCGGCGCCTTTAACCCCGCAAAGCATCTTACCTGCGTTTTTCTAAGAGTGAAGGTGTGAAAGTCTTGCTTTGCATCCCTTCCCTCAGGGGCATTTTCGGGGCCACGTTTAACAAGATAAACTCCCTTTTCAAGTCCCCGTCGCGGTGAGGACATTTAAGCGGAGACACCGAGACCGAGGAGACTTTCGGGGCAGTAAAATCCCTTTATTCCCAACCTTTAAAACGCAGATAACGTTTGTTTTCTCAACGAGCACGTTTGGAAGAGAAATACCCCGCCTGCGATGAAGAGGCCCCACAACTCCCAGAATCTCCCAGTCCCACCGAGGGCACTTCGCAATTCCCGGGAATTCCAGGAAAATCAATGTAATTATGAGGAAAAGAGAGGAGCGGGGCTTTGATAAAGCTGCGGGCGAGCGGGAGGGGATTTTCCCCCGCTGGGGTTTTTCAGTCACCCCAAGCTTTGGAGGGAGCTCGGGGAGGGATGGTCCCCACGCTGGGTGCCACAGCTGGAGCCCCGGCCAGATGTTCCCGCGTCTCTCCCCGAAATGTCAACTTTCACTGGGGTTTTCGGCCAGACAAGCCGCTAATGATCGCTGTTTAAATGAGCCTGGGCAGGGAGAAGAGCCTTCCCGAAGAGCTGCTCTTTATCAGTCGCAACAGCAGCCCCAGTTAATGGTATTTATTTGGTTTCCATGCCACACGCGGCCTCGGGGGTGGGTTGTGGGATGCACGGAAGGGAAGAATCGCTTTCCAAGCCTTCTAGATGAGATGTTCAATATCCAAGGTGTGGCTGCCGGAGTTCCACAGCTCCGTCTCTGGACGTCACACCCTCAATTTTCAAGCGGTTTTCGCTGTTCCTGGTGAAAGGGTGGATTGAATGGGAACCAGGGAGAGCTGCTCTGCAATCACAGAGGGACCAGCTCGGGCTGACAGCAGCGAGAGGGGATCTGGGCTCTGCCCAGCCTGGTTTCCCACAGCACCCCAAAGAGCAGCTCCTTGGAGGGCTCTGCCAGCAATCCCGCTGGCCAGAGGGCCAATTAAACAACATCATCAACGCCTCTTCTCCAGGTGGCACCACAAGGAGAGAGAGCAAAGAGCCGGTGACAGAAACCTCCCTCCTGTTCCCCCTGGTGTTACACCAGCCTTTGCCTGGTGCTTGTTTGAATTTTAGACTTCAAGNCTGACACCTCGAGTTCACACCCAGTGGGAAAACCACACCTTTCCCTCCAAGAGATGGCTTTTAATTCAGTGAGAAAACAGATGTTTTGGCCAAAAGGGTTCACAACAAGAGATGAGCAGGACCAGCAAGCATCGCTGGAGGGAAGGAACCTTTGCTGCACCAACAAACTCCCTGCCACTTCAGTGAGGCACCCACAACTCACAGGGAATAAGGAAGAGGAAGGAAAGAGCAAAGGGAAGGGAGATAAAGAGACAAAGAGAGGAGAGAAAAGTATAATTGTCACTTAGAAGCCACATGAGGAGAACAGGGCACGGCAGGATGAAGCCCTCGGGCTTAAACTCTGCCCATTGTGGCCACTCCCTCCAGGAGGGACTTTCGCTTCCCCCTCAGTGAGATGCAAGTCAGCATTTCCCTTTGCAAGGAGCAGGGGAGGTTCCTGTGGGTGCAGGGGCAGCGAAAGGGCACTGGAACTGCAGGGGGGAGAGCAGGCTTTGGGGGATCTGGAGTTTAATGCTCTCCTGGGTGATCTCAGAAAGGCCACACCGTCCCCCATTCCGCCATGGAATCGCTGCTGATGGATTGCCAGGCTGCCCTACAGAGAGGTGGGAATTAACTGGTGCCTCTCCAGCTCCTTGGGATGACAGGTAGTAGAGAACAGCAAACCCCATTATATCATCCCAGCAGCCCCCTGGGCCAAAAAGCTGCCTTTGCAGAGAAGATCCAGACCCAGAACACGTTATTAAGTGACGATGTCTGACAGTAGTTCAGCCACGGGGAGATGTTAAATGGCAATAATCATGAAGCTCCCCTCAGCATTTGAGGGTGCTGTACATCTTCAAAGCACTTCACCAAAACATTAACTGATTATACCCAGGATAAATTGCTTGCAGCTGCTGGAGATCCAGGAGGTATTCAAAGGCATGGCTGGGACACCATCCATCCCGGATCACACAGGGACTCACGTGCTGCAGCAGAATCAGGAGCTCAAAGGAAACCACTTGCAGGGAGTTGAGCTTCTAGGGCTCTTCTGTACCCCTCAAAATGTGGTTTGTTGTTAGAGAGAGCAGCTCAGGCCCGAGCTCCCTCCTCTCTGAGCAGAGGGAAAGTTGTGACAGAGCCAAAGCCTTTATTTCAAAGTCAGTGTCATCCTGGGAAACCTCCTGTTTCAGCCCCATCTTTGCAGGAATAGCCCCAGGCCAGACAGCTGAGGCATCTCTACACAAACCTTGTGCAGCAAAGCCCTCCAAGACCCCCTTGTGCCCTCACCTGTCTTAATTTAAGGGTGGGTTTCACTACTGCAGTTCCACGTGATGGCAAAGAATTAAGGCTGCCCCAACCCCTTCCCAGCCCACCTTTCCCAGCCCAGGCCAAGCAGCTGGAAAAGGCCCTTTCAGGTGCCCAGCAAAACACTCGAGGGCTTCCAGTGCCTCAAAACAGCACCAGGGCTCTTGTAGCTGAAATAATCCCAGGAGGATCATTCCCACACCCAATTAATGGCTGGAACAAGTTCCTGGGCTGTTCCAGGGAAGGCACCAGGAAGATCTGCAATAACCACTGAGGGCTCAAAGGTGGTTTGTTCCCAGAGCTGGTCCCTGCTCACCTCTGACCCACTTTGTGCTTTGCCTTGAGTCCTTGAGGAGCCCCAAACCAACCACCAATTTAACTCCACTTGAGCACAGCACTAAGCTTGGCCTGGTTAGTCTGTCCCTTCCAAGAGCAAGGCAGCTCAGCCAGCACCTGATCCCCTCCCAGGATGAACCCCTAATTGCTGATCTCCTCGCAGCAGGAGCACTGCACATCAGGCCAGATGTGCTGTAGGAGAGCAGGAGGAAGGGTGGGACCTGCCCAGGGCTGAGGGGCACTCAGAGCACCACCCTTGGCAAAACCCACAGCACAAACCTAAAGTGAGAGCTCCACCAAGGGCTTCATTTTGGGGCATGTGGGCAGCAAAGGGGTGAGATGGAGGTCAGAAATAGGTCAGGACTAACCAGATGCCAAAGGCCAAGATCAAGGCAGAGCTTCCATCAGACCAGAGAAGCCAAGCCTTGCTGGGAAAGGGGAACACAGGGCAAGAGTGAAGACACCCTGACACATGCAGAGGAAAGCAAAGCAGCCCCTCATTTGCTTCAAGATTAAAGCTCAGGGTGCAGGGGGGGGTCTCATTGCAGGGGGGTCTCACAGGAGGTTTGGTTTCAGCTTCCCCCACACTTGCAGGCCACGGACTGGAGACCCCCCTGCCACACATCATCACCATCTCCACGGAACCCTGAGGGGAGGGCCTTAAAACTGGAATCCCCAGCCCCCTCCAGGGGTCCCTTGGAGACAGAAACCCAGTGAAGGATGAGCTGTTTAAAAGCAGCAGCCTGTGAGGCTTTGCCAGACCCCCCTCACCTGAGGAAAGCCCCATAACACATTTCTCTGCCCCCACTCAGAAGAAGGAAAAGGGGGGTTTGTTTTGCAAACCACATTTTAGACGGGGGTCTGTGTGTTTATTGAGTGTTTTGGGCTCTACAAGAAGGGAATTCCACCCTCAGCGTGCTTAGCTTGGTCTATGTGGATTATTTTAAGGAAACTTTAAACAGCCCACACCAGTTTGGTGCTCAAGGGCTCAAACATGAAATGGGGGCTGAAAAGACCATCCCTGTCCTGTGCATGGCACAAAATATCCTCAGAAAATCACAGCAGCTTGAGGTAGGAGGTCTGGTCTGATATCAAGGGACAGGGCTGCACTGGGAAAGGGGCTGTGCTGGGAAAGGGATTGCACTGGGAAAGGGGTTGCACTGGGAAAAGGGGTGCAGGGGAAAAGGGGTTGCACTGGGAAAAGGGGCTGTGCTGGGAAAGGGATTGCACTGGGAAAAGGGCACTGCACTGGGAAAGGGGCTGCACTGGGAAAGGGACTGCACTGGGAAAAGGGGCTGGGCTGGGAAAAGGGATTGCACTGGGAAAAGGGGACTGCACTGGGAAAGGGGCTGCACTGGGAAAGGGACTGCACTGGGAAAAGGGGCTGTGCTGGGAAAAGGGATTGCACTGGGAAAAGGGGACTGCACTGGGAAAAGGGGCTACAAGGGGCACTGAGGATGTTGGTCCAAAAAGCAGCTCCCTGTGCAGCTCTGTCAGTCGGGCTGTGCAGCATAAACCCCAAGCCAGGCTGCCAGCAGGTTGCACTGGAGCCTGAAAGCACAGCTTAAAGAGCTCTGTGTGGGGCACCACAGTGGGAAGAGCCAAGACCTGCTGGGAATCGGCCCCGGAGTGGGTTGGCAGAGCTGGAGGTGAGGACGGGCAGGAAAAGGCAGATCTGAGGAGCTCCCAAGGGCTGCAGGAGGCTCTGGGAGGAGCAACACGGAAGGGCAAAGCACTCCCAGCACCTGCTCGGGCTGTGCCTGCATCCAGCCAGCTCTGTCATCCCCTGACTCGGAAAAAAAAAAGGCACCACAAACGCAGTTTCTCCCATGCAAGCGTCTCTCCTTCCCCCTGTGAGCTCACTGATGGCTCAGGCACAGCTGCAGGGTTGCCAAGTCCCCCCAGCTCCCAGAGCAGCAGGATGGGGATGAGACAGGGCCAGCTGCTGGGAATCACTGCAGGATCCAAACAGCCAAAGGGGAAAACAACAGCCCAGCAGAGACCCCTCACTCCTTTCCTTCTCCCGGCCTGGATGTTGTGGGCTCGGTCAGCACCGGCCCCAAAAGGCCAAATGAGCCCTGGCCAAAATGACAGCTCGTTAGGAGCGTTTCCAAAACACGCTGGGTGGGGACTGGGGAGCCCTGGGAATGGGCAGAGGGGGTTTCACACCTCTAAGGGCTTGTTTTGAATGCGGTTCAGGCCAATCCTAAACAGGACCAGTGCCAGGTGACTCCAGTGTGAGATTCCCTGGGATGGCAGGAAGGTGAGCTCTGTGCCTGCAGGATCTGCCAGTCCTGCTTTAGGAGGGCTCATACATTCCTGAATAAGCTCTGCCTCGAAGGCAGGAGCCCTTTCTGAGCACAGAATTGCTGTCTCCTGCAACAACCCCCACCAAACTCATTTAAAAAACCCCACCATTTTCTTGAAATTAGGGCACAGCAAAGCAGGCAACAACAGCCCTGTGGAAATAATGGGAAGCATGTTGTCTTCCCATGGGGGTTTGCACAGTGGGCTCCCCACCATCCTGAGCTGACACCAAACATCAGCCCAGGGACATGGAGAGGAGCAGGATGGCCACATGGGGACCAGGGACACAGCAAGGAAGATGGGATTGGGGGACACAAATCCCCACACCACTGACAGCAGCTGGGCTGGGAATCTGGTTTGTTCTTCCCAAAAAAACAAGGGCAGGGGAGAGAGCCGAGTAAAAATCGCCATGTCAGTGCCAAAAGCACCAGGGATACCCCTCACCAAGACAGGGTGGCACGAGCCTTGGGTGCCATAAACCCTGCTGGTGGTGGCAGAGGATGGCTGGGAGGCTGAGGCAGTGAAGAGCAGGGTATTTTCCCAGGATATCACCTTACTGCAGCTCCAAGGCCTCCCAGGCAGGGCTCCCCAGCTCCTGTTTCCAGCAGCTGCCTTGAATTTAAAGCCAGGACTGGCGGGTAAGGTTGTTGTCCCCCTTTCCTCCTGCTGTCTCAGCCACTCTCCCTCTACACCCCATTCCTTCCACAGCACCCACAGAAGCCTGGGAATATCCCTCAAGGTGCCTCTGGGGTGGGGAAGGGCCAGACTAACCTGCCCCACGAGTGTCCAGATATATCCTGAGCATCAAAACCCCCTCCAGGCTGTGCCAGCTCCCCAGCTCTGCTCAAAACACACGTGATGAGGCAAACCCAGAGGGGCTGCTCCCCATCACAAACCTGGAAAGGAGGAAAATAAAGCAGAGGGGACACAGTTTGAGGCTGGGCTTGCCCTCCAGGTGCCTCCTGAGCTGTTTCCCACAGCGTGACCCCAGTGTTAATTCTCCAGCACTGAATCCTCCCCAGTTTTACTCCCCTTTTTAGGGCAGCACATCAACCCCAGTGTGTGGCCATCCAAAAAACACCCTGTTACTCCTGATATTCCAGGAGGGAAAGGAAACGTCTTGCAGTTCTGCTCTTCCAGAGCCTCCCGGCTTTGCAGAGGAGCAATCTCTGCTCACAGAGTCCAGCAAACCCACAGGATCCCACATCCTCTCAGCACATTAACAGCTGACTAGTTCATTATTAGAGAGTCCAGGCCAGCTGAACTCCTCCCTTCCTGTCCTCTGCCTTCCAGAAAGGAGTTCCCCCTTGGAGGAGTCTCTCACCTACAGCAAAGGAGAGCCCAAGGGTTTGTCATTTTTGGTGGGACCAGGAGCCACCACAACCTCTCCCTGCAATTGCTTTTCTTCAGGCAGCCTTCAGCAGAAGAATCCTGACAGCCTGTTCCCCTCAGTCCACCCCACTGTCTCCAGGTGCATGACAAGCCTGTTCCTGCCTGAGCAGCACTGCTGGGCAACTGGCTTCTTTCTCTT
Organism: Scytalopus superciliaris; assembly: GCA_013400415.1. Taxonomy (NCBI): domain Eukaryota; kingdom Metazoa; phylum Chordata; class Aves; order Passeriformes; family Rhinocryptidae; genus Scytalopus; species Scytalopus superciliaris. Next base: position 38,731 of record VXBX01005283.1, read on the forward strand.
CCATTCCTTTATCCTCCAAGGCTTTGCTTTGTGCACAGAAGACGGGACAGACGTCCAGGGACAGCAATTGGGGGATGAGGTAAGGCAGGAGGAGGAAGGGGGTGCTCGAGGCTGAAGGGAAGGACAGCTGTGGCTGTTCCCAGGATCTGCAGCAAGTTAATTGATAAATACCAGAGCTGGAGCTGAAGGAAAGCTGGGCACTCACAGCCAGGAGAGCTGAAGTGCCTTGGGAGGAGCCCCTTTGTTGCACAATGTCTGTGGGAGGCACTTGCTGTGCTCAGAGAGGCAAATTAGGGGTAAGAAAAGTCACCCCCTCCTCACTCAGCTCAGCCCAGCCCTCCCACCTCCCAAAAACCAGCCTTGCACAGCTCAGCAATGAGATTCCAGCCTTCCCAGGGCTTAGGGAAGGCCAAGGCACACACCACCCTGTAATTCCCAGTGCCTTGGAGAGCCCAGGGAAGGCTCAGCAGCAAGCAGGACCTCAAGGCAGCATTAAATACACTGCTTGGTAAATAAAACCTGCAAACCCTTTATTCAGAACATCACAACCTTGTGCTTCTCTGGACCCTTGAAGTTACAATTCAACAAAAGAAAACTCCAGTTGGTTCCCACCATCCATAAGTTCAGCCAAATCCTGTCTTAGCACACAAAGGAGCAACTCAGCTCCAGCCAGGACTTCCTCTGTGGCAGCTCAGGATGTTCTGTTACAGAAAGGGCCTTGAAACAGGGAGGAAAAGGCAAGTATAACACACTCCCACCCTCCTCGCTGCTCCTCAGCCTTTAATGTCCTCACTCACTGCAAGCTCCTTGCCACAAAGCCCTCATCAAACAGGCCAGGAGAGCTGCCTGCCTCATCCTTTCCCTGCAAAACTCAGCCCCCCTGGAGCCTGATTTGGGTAACCTCGTGGCCTCCCCCACCTTTGAGGGCAGGTTAATTGGAGCCACAGGCTTGACCTCCTTCTCTCCTGCAGGTGGGACAGTTTACTTTGTCCTCCTCCTCCTTTCCCAAACAGCCCCAGATGGAACTGCCTTTGAGATGCACTTTAAAGCCTCTGGGGGTGATTGATGCCGCAGGATTTGGGAAGCCCTGTGTTTTTCCACTCCATCTCAAAAGCTTTAGAAGGCTTTCAGAGAATCGCTGAGCAAGAGGAGCTCTCTGAGCTGCACTGCACCACAACGTCCCCAAAACGCCACTGTTAATGAAACAAACAGCACTGTTAATGAAACAAACACCACTGTTAATGAACAAACACCACTTTTAACGAACAAATGCCACTTTTAATGAACAAATGCCACTTTTTTAATGAACAACCCCCCCTGCAGTGCCCTGGAGGGTGACAGGGACCTTTGGGGGTGTGCACNGCTCGCTTCAGAGTCCTCTTTGTCAGGAGAAGGTTGGGAGTGATGGGAGGAGATTCTCACAGGTGGGAAAGCTGTGTGAGGAGAAGGCGTTGCCCAAAATCCCAGCCCTTTCCCTCCTGTGCAGCCCCAACTCTGCATGGGATGAATTATTTCAAGGTTTCTTCAATCTGTTAAACTCTTAGAGATGGAGAAGGGCTGAGGGGCAGCGTGTCAGGGCACTGAGGGCACTTGGGGGGTTCAGCTGGAGAAGAGGAGACCAAGGGAAGACCTTATTGCAGGTCCAGCTTCCTCAGGAGGGGCAGAGGAGGGGCAGGCACTGATCTCTGCTCTGGGAGGGACCAGGGAATGGCTGGAGTTGTGTCAGGGCAGGCTCAGGTTGGATCTCAGGGAAAGGCTCTTCCCCCAGAGGGTGGNTGTGTTTTTCCACTCCATCTCAAAAGCTTTAGAAGGCTTTCAGAGAATCGCTGAGCAAGAGGAGCTCTCTGAGCTGCACTGCACCACAACGTCCCCAAAACGCCACTGTTAATGAAACAAACAGCACTGTTAATGAAACAAACACCACTGTTAATGAACAAACACCACTTTTAACGAACAAATGCCACTTTTAATGAACAAATGCCACTTTTTTAATGAACAACCCCCCCTGCAGTGCCCTGGAGGGTGACAGGGACCTTTGGGGGTGTGCACCCCCCCCCCNGCATGGGATGAATTATTTCAAGGTTTCTTCAATCTGTTAAACTCTTAGAGATGGAGAAGGGCTGAGGGGCAGCGTGTCAGGGCACTGAGGGCACTTGGGGGGTTCAGCTGGAGAAGAGGAGACCAAGGGAAGACCTTATTGCAGGTCCAGCTTCCTCAGGAGGGGCAGAGGAGGGGCAGGCACTGATCTCTGCTCTGGGAGGGACCAGGGAATGGCTGGAGTTGTGTCAGGGCAGGCTCAGGTTGGATCTCAGGGAAAGGCTCTTCCCCCAGAGGGTGGTGGGCACTGCCCAGGCTCCCCAGGGCAGTGGGCACAGCCCCGAGGCTGCCAGAGCTCCAGGGGGCTTTGGATGATGCTCTGGGGCACAGGATGATCCCATGTTGGACTCCCTGATCCTTGTGTGTCCCTCCCAGCTCAGCACATTCTGGGATGAACAGGAACAGCCTCTGGAGCAGCCCCTTCTCTCCTGGTTCAACACAACTAAAGCTTCAGGAAAAGGTCCTGTCACTGTTCCATTTATGGCTCTTGGCAAATGGGCTCTTCTCTTCCAGTACAGACAAGCAGCAAGTGACAGGTTTATCCTGGAAGGGGAGGAGCTGGGAAAAGGAGGAGGACCTGGGCTTTGGACTAAGAATGGGGCTGATATATGGGGAAGACAAAAAAACGTATTAATACCCCTTCATACAAAGGAAGGAACAGGATCATGGAATCCCAGAATGGTTTGGGTTGGAAGGGACCTGGGGACATGGGCAGGGACACTTTCCACTAGCCCAGGTTGCTGCAAACCCATCCAAGCTGGCCTTGGGCTGTAGCTGGTCACGTTCAAAGAGCACCAGGAAACTCCCAGCCTGACTTTTCCACAGCTAAGACAGGATTGCTGAATGGAAATCCAGCCCGGGCAGCAGCAGGGATGCTTTACACACCATTCCAGAGGCAGGGATGTTTCGACAGAGAAAAGGGGCGAGAAGTGGGAAGTTGCTCCCAAGGACTGTAAAAACAAAGTCTGGGGATTAGTTAATAATGTGTGGTCTGAGAAAACAAACACATCTCCCCATAAAGGCCCTGGTTCAGATTAACTGGGGCTGTTGTCATTAAACCCCACCATCTGCGGGGCTCTTTTCCACCGGGCCCAGTGGGAATTTAAAGGGAGAAATACCATCCTTTGGGGCATCTCAAACTCCAGGTGTGGCTGAAACACACCGTGGCTTGGACTCATCCCTGCAGCCCATTTATGGGGAAACTAAACCTCCAGAGCTTTGCTGCAGGAAGCCTTCCTTGTGTTCCCAACCCTGAAGGATCAGGATCTGGATCAGGATCAGGATCGGGATCAGGATTGGGATCAGGATCAGGATCAGGATCGGGATCAGGATTGGGATCAGGATCAGGATCTGGATTTCTCCTTTCTCTTTTCCACTCTCCCTGCTCCAGACCTGCAGAAACCAGGTCGGAGGGGAGTGGAGACCTCCCTGGCTCAGCTCAGGTCGCCCCTTCACGCCTGATTGCAGCTCATCAAGGGCCAAACCTCATAAGGGACCAAGGAGAGCTCCCCCTGACAGCTTAATTGATGGGTGCAATTAGCGAGTGGCCCACACAGCTTTTCATTAGCGCGCTGCACAGCGTCAGGACTCTGTGGAGAAACCCAGGTTAAAAACCGCATCCAACACCCCAAGCCGGGGGAGCAAAAAAGGCTTGGGAGCTTTGAGGGATTCCGAGGTGCCACCTGGGGATGTTCTCAGGGCACGTCCAAGCACATTTTGCCTTCACTGCACGTGGCACAGCCTTGATTTTTTTCAGCTTCTGCTCACCCATATCTGAGTCTCGGTGTGTTTCCTTCTCTGCAGAAGAGCCTGAGCCCGCAGGTGGCTGGTTTTTGGCTGGCCTGAGTGCTCAGATGTCCTCCCTCACTTGTGGTTGGTGGCTACTCGAGGTGTCTGCAGCGCTTCCCCTGCTTTCCTTGCCGCAAAATCAAAAATATTTACTTACAGAGCAAACCCCAGCCGTACCAAGAAATACACCGATTTTTTTTTTGGGGTAGAAACGGAGCCCTCTGGGCTCCCTCCCTCCCTCTGCCTTGCCAAGCAGAACCTGCTTCTCTCTCCCACATTTCTAACGGGATTTTGGGATTCTGCAGCTTCAGTTTTTCTTACTCCTGGGCAATGTGTGGCTGCTTTGGAGGAGAACTTGTGATTCTAAATGGCAAAGTGAAGGAAAAGGAAGTAAACTGGTTATTGTGCCAGAAGCACTCCTGGCCCTCCTCCCATTTCTGTTTTCCCTGACTTTATGGAGCTGGAATAAATCAAAGTGAGCAACACACCAGTGAACTGATGAAAGGGGAGCAGAATCAGCACTCTGGTCCCTCATCCTGGTATGAAAAAGGTGCAGTCCCACCAGTGGTGGGGAAAGGGAATAGCCCTGGAGTGTTTATTAACAGTCATAACCTTAATCAAATAACACTCAAGGATATGTAAAGAAATCCGTTCCACTGCAGCCTCCCAAGCCAAATAAAAGGAGTAAATGGGACTTCTATCAAAAACCCCTTTTAAAACTCATGCACGTTGGGTTCTTAAAAAGACAAAAAAAAAAAGAAAAAAAACCTTTCCCAGTTTCTTGTGGAACAGCCAAAGCTCCGGAGGAGCCGCCCGGGATGGAACCAGGAGCCCTGCAGAGACACGGTGGGACAGGGAGAGATCCTGCCTGACTGGGACAAGGGCAAGGAGCAGGGGGAGGAGCATGGAAAGGATGCTCTCCAGAAGCACCAAGGTCAGCTTGGACAAGGCCTGGCCCAGCCCATGGTGGGGGGGATGGAATGGGATGATCTTTAAGGCCAAAATAATTCCATATGATCTCCATCTGCCCGTTGCCTCATTGGCTCCTTCTGCCCCATCTATGGAGCTGCTTCACTCAAGGGTTTTATTATTATGTAGAATTACTTGGGGGGGGGGAGTA
>VXBX01005283.1:50446-74940 GCA_013400415.1 Scytalopus superciliaris
GGGGGGGGGGTCACAAAACTCAGCCCCAAGCCCAGCACTCGGTTTCCAAACACGCTGGACGTTGCTTTGGTTCTCTCTTTTAATTCCCACCGTCTTTTTCTTTCCCTCTTTATTTACTCCTTAATTTCCATGGGTCTTAATTTCCTGCCCCCCGAGCCCTGCTGAGCCCAAGCTCTGCCTACGTGGGATTGCACTGCCCAGCTTTTCCCTCCTCGGGGAAAGGTCAGGGCTGGAGGGTGGTGTGGGGAGAAGAAAGGCAGGAGCAGACAGACAGGGAGTCTCATAAAGCTCTGGCTGTGAAGCCTCTCTGAGAAAATGCCACTTGGGGAGGCTGTAACAGCTTTAATCTGCAGTACAAGGGGATTAAAAGCCTCGTTCTCACAGGACAAAAGGGAACGGAAGGAGCGGAACAAGGAGAGAAGGAGCCTGGAAGGGGAGGAAGGGAGAAAGTTAAAGAGCTCAGCCTTAAAGAGCATCGGGGTTTAAAGAGCTCGAGAAACGCGGAGTGCACGGCAAAGGGGCTTTGGCCGATGGCTCTGCTGGGCTTTTCCCCCTGAGCACACACCACTGAGGCTTGGCTTTGGTCATTTGCAGCAGCAAAGCAGTGCCAGGGGGAGGCACGAGGTTAAGGAGGCTCCTCCACATGCACAGCGGCTTTAAACAGTGCCTTGTGGGCTTTGATCCTCAGCCCTGGAGATGCTCAAACCCCTCCTTGTCCTCAAGGGCTGGGGAAGAGTGAAAGGGCTCTGGGAATGGGAAGGAAGTGCGTGGAATTGTAGGACACTCTGCTCAAGTGCTGCTCGAGCAGCCTTTTCACCCCCTCGGCGGGGCTGGGAGGTGGAGAGCGTGACTGAAAGGAGACTTGAAATGCTTTTTCAAAAGGAAATAATAATTAAAAAAAAAAAACCAAAACCCTCAATGCATCAACTGCAGGAGGTGGAAAGGCCCAAGGAGCCACCAGTGTGTGGACACCCAACAAGGAGAGCAGCTCGGAGCGTTGCTCGGGCTGGGTGACCTCAAAGCAGGGACATGGCCAACATTTCTAGGATAATATTCCTCTCAAAGATGAGAGGCTTTTCCCAGTTTAGCCTTCAGAAAGCTTTGAAGAAATGGCAGCACCCCCGAGCCCAGAGTTTCTGCCACGGACACCCTCCCAGCCTGAGGCACTGGGAGAGGCCAAAAGCGGCTCCCCAGAAGCGCCAGGAGCGGGGCATGTTCTCTCAGCTTTGATGTGCTCCATCTGCCCAGGCTCCCAGGCACAGTCCAATGGCTAGGGAAGGTTTTCCCAGCTGTTTTGGGAGCTGGTGGTGCTTTATGCAGCAGTTCCACTCAGAAGGAAAGGCTTTGTAACATAATAAGCAAGCTCCAGACAGGAATTAAGAGTGTAGCACATCCAGCGGAGACAGGGGCTGGAGTGGCATTAAGGTAGGAAGAATATAATTACCTGAGCTGGACTGTGGCCAGGATAATGGTATTAATTTATTTCAACAGAGCCACAAGTGCCAAAACCTGGATTTTACATTTTAAACCCAGCTGAAGGCAAATCACAGCACCCTGATTCCAGTCTTCTGACTTTTGGGTGGAAGGGACAGTCTTCCTGATAGGATTTCAGCCCTTGGGAGCTCAGCCCCAGCTCTCTTTGGGAAGCTGGTGCCATCCCAGCAGCTCCAAGGCAATCCCTGCACCTTGCAGGACACAGGAACATCCTCCCAGTCCCCACAGCTCGGGCTCAAATTCAGCCCTGAGTTCGATCTGGTATTAATTATTCCCTGTTCTGATGAGATAAATGTTTAATCCTCTGGCTGTTGACACTGGAAATGGCCCAATGCAGCCCAGGGTGGATATTATCCCAGGGAACTTGGCTTCCCCACAGCATGTGCTGGACAAATGCTTGCAGGGAATGGGGGTGCACAGGATCCTCCATGGCACAGCTAATCCACAATAATACATGACCCAAGCATTCATTGGATCAGGTTTTTTCTTCCTCCCTCTTATTTTTTTTCCCCCCCCTTCGACATAATATTTCAAATTTCACGTGGAATTTTTCCTTTTCAGACATTCCCTGTTTCCTTAGGGCTTTACCAGCTTTCCTGCTCCAAGGGGGGACTTGCTAAGCTGCACTGCCCCAGGGATGTGGGGATGGGTGTGCACAATCCCTGCTTCTCTGGGAGTCCTTCCCTGTCTCCCCACAGCTTCCCTGCCTTCACATTCCCTGCAAAGGCTAAGCCAAGGTGTGGCAGGGAGGAAGCAGCAATGCTGATGCTGCCAGAGGTGGGAAACTCTCCTGATTCCTCATGCAGGCCTGTGGTCTTTCCCATGTCTGAGCATTCCCAGGGTGTGCCAGGAAGGAAAACCACTGTCCCCCACGCACTGTCCCCCTGCCATGCACTCTGTGAGCCCTGGGAGATGCCTGTCCCCACCTTCCCACTCCCACCTGGCCTCTCCTCTCTGCTCTTCTCTTTCCAAGGGCTGCCTTAGAGACACAGTTGCTGATCAGGGGCGAATTTTAAACCCAGACACAGAGATAAGTTTGAAATAAAGTGTTATTGCACGCTTGGGACAGCAGGTTTGGTCCCCAGTCAACAACAAAACAGCTTCATGAGCCAATTCTACACAGGCTCCACCAGCAGCACCACAAACAGCTGTACAAAGGGTTGAACACAGGGAATACAGTGGGGAGTCAGTGCATGGGGGGGACTTTTTTCCCCCTAAAAACACAACTGAACAACCAAGCTGTGTCCCAACACAGGGGTGTTTAGCTTAGAGTGGTGCCCTGAAGCTCTCACCACTTTGGGGTGGTGTCCACATGAGCAGCTCCTGCTCCCAAGGAGCTTCCAGTCAGCCAGGGACAAACTGAGGCAGGGGGAAAGAAATTCCTTCCTCAGTGCCACAAACCCAGCAAGGATCACCCACAGCCAGAGGGATCTGGAGAGCTGAGCCCCCACCTGAAGCATGTACTGCTTTATATCTAACATGACACAGAGCTGCAACTCTTTATTAAATCAAACCTGGCTGCTCTCCCCACCCTCCCTCGAGCAAGAGGTGGCTGGAACCTTCTGCAAATTCCTTCTACAAATTCCTGCAGGAAAAGGGAGCTTGCTGGGAATACAACACATACAGAGCAAAGTATTTTGTCAACCTTGTTTGTTTTACCAAAGCAGTTCTTCTCTCTTAGTCCAATGCAAATAAACTTCCAGCCCACCTGAATGCAGAAGTCTGCCTTTGCCATCGCTGTGCTCAGTTTAATCCCAAAATTACAGTGAGGCAAAGAGCTGGCAGGAGAAAAAAGCTGAGCTTTTTATTGGATTTTTTAGTCCTTAACAACAAGCTCCAGAGAGGGGCTCTTTGCTCCTGGGCAGCTTCACCTCAGCTGTGAGACCAGAGCAAGGAGGGAACGGGAGGTTGAAGCCCAGCCAGTGAGAGCATGAGAAAGGGCTCAGCCTGAATGAGACAAGAAAGGGGGTTCTGGAGATTAAAACAAAGATCTCACAATCCAAACTCCTGGGGGCTGTTCCCAACTCCAACACTGACTTCAGAGTGCTTGGAAGTCAATCTTCTTCATCTCCCTCTGCCCCAGCAGCTCCCATGAACACGAACACAGAGGGGATGTTGCTGCTGGTGCAACCCCGGCTCACCATCCCAAACCAGCTCCCAAACTGGCAGGAATCACTGATTATTTCCTCAATATTCAGTCATTTGCATAACATTTTCACAGCAGGGATAACTTGGCCTTCCTGGCATAGGAAAAGCATCAGCTCACTCTGCCAGTGCCACATCCAGGGTGTGTCAGGACCGTGCTAGACTTTTGCCCCGACCCGGAGCTGGCAGTGCATCATTTTCAGCCCTTAATTGAATCCTTAATATTAGCCCTAATCAATGACACAGATCAGGGGGTCCTGGAGCTCCAAAGCATACAATTCATTAGGAAGCAATAGCAAACAAGCACACTGAGAGCATCTGGGAAGGCACCAAGCACAACAGGGCTCTGCTGCATCATCCCTGGCCCATGGATCCTGCTCCCAGTCCCGACAGCTGGGGCAGGAACTGGAAGCAGCAGGAAAAAGCAGGGAAACAGGAGCCTGGCAGTGAAAGACAGGGGGAAGTAGCTGCTCTCCAAGCAGGTATTTAAGGATATCTGGGAGCCCTCCTTCCCAGCTTGCTGCTTTGGGATTATCCCAAAGCATTCTCCAACTCTTGGCCTAACACACTTCACACCTCCCTCCTTTTCCGAGCAGGTGGCCCATGTGCCATCTCCAAGTGTCACTGCTGAGAAATGGCTCTGATGAAGTGATGCAAAAGGGCTTTGCTTCATTGTACTGGATCCTGCCTGCTCTTGGCATGTCCTTAGAGCTCCCTAAAAATACATTTGCTGGCAGCAAGCCAACCCCCCCCTGGATTTTCCCACAGCACACACAGCAGGAGCAGCTCACGCTGCTGCGGGGCAGCTCCTCTGGGAAGGGCACAGCAGGCATGCTGGAGTTAACATGCCCCAGAGCATCCAGGCAGCCCCTTCCCACCTGGTATTCCATGATTCCAGGATGGAATGCCCCATTTGGTGCTGTGACAGAGAGTATGCTGCATGACTGTCCCTCTGTGCTGAGACCTGAGCAGCATGAGCTCACAAACCTCTCCAGACTTGGACAACCTGGAGAAGCAGCTGCCAAATCCATGTCCATTCTGTGCCAGGTGGGACATGGTGACCTGACAAGCTTCCCAGAGCTCTGGGCACAGCAAACCACAGCAGGTGACAGGCTCAGCACCAGAGCTCAGGCCCTTTGCTGTGAGCTGCCCCCCTGGCTGCTCCTCACACACATCCAATATTCCTCCCAGGCTCCAAGGGGTTCCCTCCTCTTCCAGAGCTTCCCATGACAAGCACTTCTGTGTGGGAGCTGATTTTGTGTGGGTCAGCTCCTGTTCTCCTGGGCTTTGGAGGGGACAGCCCCAGGGACTAAAAAAGGTGACCCAGAAAGGGAATCCTACAGTCCAGCCAAGCTGTCATCCCCCCTTAGCCTGAGGTGAGTTCTCCATCCCAGGATCACAGTCCCTCTGCATCCTATTGATCAGGCAATGATACTGGACCATGATACCAATGATACTGGATACTGATACTGGAGCATGGCAGAGCAGTGGGAAGCAGCTGACCTCTGCCACCAAGGCAGGACAGCACCTTTGATTCCTGCACTGCTCTCCCCTCCCAGGTATTCAGCAGCTGGACACTGACTTGAGGACTATCCCCACATCTCCACACCATTCCCCTCCCCATCTCCCTTCTGGCACAGGGCAGGCTGCTTAGAGAGCAGGGACAGCACTTGCCATCCCTTCACCTTCCTGCAGGAACATTTACCAACAAGATCCTGTCACATCAGGTCTCTCTGGGCCAGTGCCAGGTGGAGCCCGAGGCCACAAAGCAAACCTGATGTGTTTTCTCTGCCTTCACATATTAGAGATGGTCAGAAACATGGGGCAAGGCCACAGGCTTTGTGAGCAGCCTGAATCTCCTTCTCCAGCTGCTCAGGCATCTTCATTGCAGGCTCTCCATCAGGTCAGCAATGGAACAGATGCACAGCACAACTTCAGCCCCTGACACCAGGTTTAATCCACCCCCCCCAGCCAGAACAGAGCAGCCTGGAAGCAGCTTCCTTAAGCCCTAGCTGGAAAAATTCTTTATAAGAAGGTCCCAGACATGTTCAGTAAACACTGAAAATCAAATCATCCCGTGCCTGTGGCTGCTTCTCCCCTCCACTGCTGGCTAAAGTGCTTTGTCCAGCCCACCACAGGCAGATGGTGGTGCAGCAGCAGCTTCAGGCTCCTCACTGGAGCCCTTGAAGACCAAGAACTCCAGCAGAATGTCCAAGAGGCAGAAAACCAGGTGCCTGAAAGGGAGAGGAGACAAAGCTTAGGCTGGTCAGGGCACAGGAGGCAAAGCTCACATGAGGAATGATCTCAGAGCCTGGAAGAAATGTTTTAAGGGATGGTTCAGCTTTTATCCCACCTCCCCCAAAGCAGGGGAGCAGCACAGAAAACACAAATACACCTCCTGGAGGGAGGTGGCACGTGTGTTTCACAGGATCACTGAGGCTGGAAAAGACCTCTGGGATCATCAAGTCCAACCTGGGACTGAACACCACCTTGAGCTCTGAGTGCCACATCCAGTTGCCTCCTCACCCAGGAATGGGGACTCCAGCACATCCCTGCAGGGATTCTCAGTGGAGAAATTCCTCCTGATGGCCAGTCTGACCCTCATTTCTCCACAGTCCATTACCAAACTCTGGGCACAGAAAAAAACCACACCTCCCCCCCAGATCTGCAGCTCCTCCAGAAACAAATTTAGCCAGGATTTGTTACTTCCCTGACATTCCCAACACCATAATTGCCATGACTCAGGCTGAGGCCCTGGACATGCACCCTCATCACAAAGCAGCCAGATGCCCTCTAACACTGCAAGTCTGGGACAAGAAGCTGGCCAAGTTCTGTGCCAAGCAGCTGGGAGCAGGAATTGCATGGCAAAGCCCTGAGCACAGCTCACAGAACCCATCAGGGTGAAGACTAAAAGCCACATACTTGTTTATCACAGGCTGGCTCAGGGACTCCAGCACCAGCTTCCAGCTCATCCGACACTTACTGGTCCCGAGGATTTCTTGGATCACATCTGGAAGGAGACAAAGCTTTAGGAACTGCACATTTCCATGGGTCACTCTTCTCCTAGTGGGTGCTGAGTGACAGTGCCCTGAGCCTGAGGCATGTCATGATGAGGAAACAGGGGACAGCCAGGCACAGGCCAGAGTGCCAGGAGAGGGTTCCACACTGGAAGGGCACATCCTGGCAGTGCTTTCTGACTCCCAAGGGATAGGGAGGGCCCCTTACACTGCAGCAAGGAGTTAAAAGTTCAGGCTGCACTCACAAGGATTAGGCAGCAGCTGCTTTAATGCCAAAGGTCCCCATGTCAAACTTCAAGAGAGGCAAATCCAGTGCAGCTGGGCTTGGGATTTCAGTCCAGTGGGAAAGCCCCAGGCTTTGCCTGGTGACTGCTCTGTGCCATGGGACCCTTTGGCAGCAGGGGAGGGGGGCAGAGTGTGTCCCTGGATTTCCTGAGCCCTTCAGGCCAGTGGGAAAGCCCCAGGCTTTGCCTGGTGACTGCTCTGTGCCATGGGACCCTTTGGCAGCACAGTGTGGATTTCCTGAGCCCTGCCTCGGGTGAGGTGGCTCAGCAGGAATTCCATCACCACTCTGAGCATGGAATTGTGGCCAGTCCCCACCTGGCAATCACCAAGACACATATCTTTCCTCTCTGAGCTGTGCTGCTCCCCAAATCCTTACAAAAACCCTCCAGAACTTGCAAAGTGGATTTTTGCTTGCAGGAAACCACTCCAACCTCAAGGGTTAAGGACCTTTCCCAGTGCCTTGGCACGAGCAAACCCCATCTGTGTGCTGACAGAGATTCCAGTGCCCTGGAGGGTTCTCCAGCCACTCCTTTCCCAAGGGACACACTTACTAGGCAAGAGCCCCATGAGGCTCTGCAGGGCCTGCTCTGCTGTTGCCTTCTTCTGCTCCTCTGTCCTGGGGGGTTTAGGCACTGCTGGTAAAACTCCTCCAGGCCAGATGGATTCCTGGAGCAACTGGAGGTACTGGATCCAACGCTGGGTGCAGGTCAGGTTAAACATCTGCACTTCCAGCCACCTGTGGGCACAGGGAGAGAGAGAAAGGTCAGGAGAAGCCTGGCTTGGGAGCAAAGTCAGACTATTTGTGCCCATCAGGAGTCAATCAGCTTGCTGCCTTGGTTAATGTGCAGTTCTCAAGCCTGCACAGCAAATGTTTTGGTGAGCATTAATGAGCTGAGTTTCCCAGGCACCAGGCTGATTGATCCCTGTGTTATGGACAAACAGGTGGAGAGTCTCAGGGCAAAAGCAAAGGCCATGAAAAGCTCCATCATCCCACTAATCCCTGGAATCCAAGTGAATCACTGGTTCCCAACTGAAGCACAGCTAAAGGGATACAAGTGGCCTGAAGCTCCCAAGTTATCTCCATGCACAAGCCAAGACAGAGCTGGAAGAAGTGGTGTTTCACTAAAAACAACCCCCAGGAAGGCCTGGAAGGACCATGAGCATGTTCTGGCAGCCACTGCTCCTCTCTTCAGTCCCTCTGCCTCCAAAACAGCCAAGGATGTCTTGCCTGGAGACCAAAGCACATTCCAAGGATGGTAAGGAATGAATATCCTGCTGCTTTGCTCTGCTTTGGTTCCTCTGCTTTCCTGCTTTTCACTCCTGCTCCATCCACTGGTAACAAGCAAAGGAATCACAGAATAGTTTGGTTTTGGGACCTTAAAGACCATCTTGTTGCCATGGGCAGGGACACCTTCCACCAGCCCAGGGTGCTCCAAGCCCAACCTGCCCTTGGGCACTCCCAGGGATGGGGCAGCCACAGCTTCTGTGCCCAACCTGTGCCAAGGCCTGCCCACCCTCCCAGGGAAGGATTCCTTTGTTCCCATCCAAGATCCAACAGAATTGCTGGTGGGCCCTCCTGCTGGATCAGGGCCTGTGCCAAAATGCTGCTCCACAAAAGATCTTGGGAAGCATTTGCAGGAGCACTGGGATGTGTCCCCACCACCCAAGTGCTGGGAATGTTTCTAAACCAACCTCTCTCTCCTGGATGTGAAATCCCTTCCCAGGTACCAGCAAAAGCCAGAGCTGTCAGTCAGGACCTGCCTGAAACCTTTCCCCCTGGAATCAGGAGAGGCCACGGCTGAATCCCTGGTGCCACAGAAAGGGATGGTCCCCCGATTTAGCAGGGCTTGGCACTGAGGGCTCCGGAGCAAAGACAGGAACACCAGCACAGCACTGGGGTAGGGAAAAGGCCCTGTGATTTCCCCAGTCCTTCCAAGATTCCCAGAGGAGAGGAGTGAGCCAGCAGGGCCAGGAGAGCCATTCCTCTTGGCAGCTGCTGCTCGTGCTTGCCATTCCGTCAGCGCTCCGCCCCGGCAGCTCCCGGGCCATCCGAGAGCACAGCCCTGCCAAGGCAAACTTTATTTAACCTGCACTCTGCCAGACTGTCTGCATTCTTCCAGGGACAGGCATTGGGGCCAAGGGTGCCTTTCCTTGGGACAATGGGAGTGGAGAGTTGGGAATAGCAGCACCCAAAGGTAAGCAGGTTGTTGTTGTCGTTGGGGTCGGTGTGGGGCTCATCGAGCTTATTATCCCATTCCCGCCGTCAGCAGGGAATGAGGGGCCAAGCTGCAAGTCTGGAGGGATGAACACCCAGGAAATGCCTGCTAAAAACATGGAGAGGAGCCTTGGTGCAGCAGGAAGGCCTGGTGTCCTCAGAGTAAGGTCTTACTGGGGTATGGGTGATAGTGGGAAGACACATAGGGATGCTTTAGGGTCATCACCAGGGACCCCCCACACTGATGTTGCTACAGGATGATGCCAGAGACCCGAAACTTCCACCTGTCTTAGAGGACAAAGTGTCCCAGCCCAGTCCTGCCTGGGAAAGGCCATGCTGGAAACACAATTAAAATGGCTTTAATCTCCAGCCATCAGCAGATTTGAACACTGTGGATCACGTTAAACCCCCCCAGCCATTCCCAACCAAATTAAAGTGTTAAACTCCGACTTCTCCAGGGGCAAGAGCTTTCATTAACGGGGCTTTTCATTAACATGTTTTCCTACACAACCTGCTTGCCTGGCTGAGAAAACATGTGACAAGCAACAGAAGTTCAGAGCCTTGGGGACAGAGCTGCAAATCCTCAACCTGCACCAAGGAGAGCAGATTGAACATTGACTTGAACCTCATTACAGCAAAAGCCCCTTGCCAGCCTTTAACAGGCTGCAGAAGGCAAAGAACGAGCTTCTTTTCCTCAGAAACGTTCCTACAGCAGCAAAAAGAAATCAAGCAAACAGTGGGCAGAGTTAAAGCTGAACCTAAACCAGCCCATGTTTCAAGGGCAAGCTGAGAACTGGCAAATGCTCCCACTGCCAGCCTATTTATTTCCCTAAAAACACCCCCATTAGGCATTAAGTAACACCTCTAAATCTGATCATATGTGCACATGCTGTGATTAGGCAAGTGCTCACAGGCCTTGGATCCCACAGTTGTGCAACAGCACTGAGGGATTTTCTCCCTTGCTCTGGCAGCTCCCTGCCTTCCACTTTGGGAAGCAAAGGGCAGGAGCTGGGAATGGCTCCCTGGATCTTGCCCCAATCCAGGCCACAGCTCCTGAGAAGGGGCCAGCCTGGCCCAGCACAGGGTGCTCAGACAGCTGGGGAAGAAGCACCCAAAGGCACCAAATACACAGCAAAAGAAGGAACTAAAAAACAGGAAAAGGGAACAGAAAGAAGGAGGAAACCAAAGCTGGGTGCAAATGGAATGAAGACCAAAGCCTCTCAGTGTTGGAGCCATTCCACAAGCACTGGGAAGAGAACTGGTCCCTCTAAATCCTCCCTGGGAGAGCAGCTGATGCTCTAACAAAGAATATTCCAACCTCCTCTCAACCTGGACATGTTTGGAGGGATCAACACCCACTGTGGAGGGATCACAACACACACACAGAGGGAGCACCAGCAGCATTTAAAGCGGGAGCAGCAAAATAACTCCTAGAATAGTCATGGAATTGGAAGGGATCCACAGGGATCACCAAGTCCAGCTCCTGGCCCTGCACAGGACGTGCCAAGATCCCACCTCAACCCCCAGTGCTGTTGTTGCAGCTCAGGGAGGGTCACACCAGTGTTATTGAGAATTCCTACCTGAGTAAAGCCCAGAAAGTGGCAAGTTGATCTTTCCACCAGGCAGATTTGGGGCACCAGGATGGGGATTGACAGCTCAGGAACTCCAAAGATCTGCTGGTTCCAAGCTGACCTTCACCAGCAGGTCACAGCTGATTTTTTGAGCTATTAAAGGCCCAAGCATTCGAGATCCATGTGCCACAGTGAAATCACACACAGGCTGCTCCCAGGTAGAAATAAATCCACCAAGAAACACAAATAGACCTATCTTTTTATATTTTTGGATGACTTATGGGTTACTATTTCCATTCTGCCACTTCATGAAGAAATAGCCTTAATAAGAAAGAAATTAAAAACAAACCTATCACTGAACCATCTCCTTACACTTCAGCTGAGACCAGAAATAGATGAAGTGACCTCCTGGGCTCAGACATCTGAATGCTTTGATAATGCCCAATGCAAAGAGACAGATTCCAAAGGCTATGGGGTCCTGGAAGATAATCTGGAGGTGCATAACTTGCCCATGCTGTAAGGGCCCTCTGTTGGAAACAGCCACTGATGGAGGAATGAAATGGCTGCTAAAAAAGAGCCAAATTAATGCCATGGATTAAGCTGGAACTCCAAGGTCAGCTGAAGGCATCCATTAAGAGTGGAACACCCTGGGAATGAAAAACAAGGCCTAGGAGGGGGGACACACATATACCTGGGCCTTCCTTCAGCATCTTGAGGGAGAAAGGGCTGCTAAAAGAAGGAGCAGCCTATGGAAAAGGCAGGAACAGGCAGGACACAGTGCTGGGGCTTGGTTTTACCAGGCTGGATGCACTCACTTAATTGGACTATCCAGAGGGATGGAGAGAGCTCAGCAAATAAAGGCTGGACAGGTGGGATTTGCTTAGTCTGGAAAATAAAGATGGGCCAGGAATGGCCAAAGAGATACTCTCCAAATTTACTACAGGCTGGTCAAACTCTGCTCTTCTTGTCCATCAAGGGGAGGGGAAGAACTGAGTTCACCTGAGCTAACAGGTATATCAAATTTGCTGATTATAATTAAAACCTGAAGCTACAGCAATTATAATTTCCCCAAAACCGGGGATTTTAAGGATTTAGACCACATTAGGAAGAAGACAAAGATGAGAAAGCCCCTCTGCTTTAGCTGGATAAATACAAACAGCCCCATAAATACAGCAGCAAGTCCTGCCCAACACTGCCTTCCACCCCTTTTCCCTGAGGAACACACCATGGCTATCCAGGAGCTCCAAAAAGGCCTCTGAGCACAAGGTAGGGAAAAGGACTGAAGAAAAAGGCAACATCTGGAAAACACAAGGCATTCAAACATGATTCTTTCTGAAATTAAGAAAAGCTGGTGCTTAAATCACCAGAGCAAACCAAAGAGAATATACTTGTCCCCCAAATTCCTCCCCAAATTGAACCACAGGAATTATCCTTGACTCAAGAGCTCATGAAAAGCAAAATTTCAATGCTTTGAGTGCAAAACCTGCTTGATTTTCCTACCTGCAGAAGAGCTGTGGGTGTGCAGGACACCTTCCTGTGGGGCACAGAGGGGAAAAGCCACATCATTCCCTACTCTAAGGACTCATTCAGCCCTGTAGGGATGAAACCACACCTCAGTGCTGGCATTTCCATGCCATTTGAGGGGCTGCTCCCTCAAAACACACCAGCTGCAAGAAGGAATGATGGAAACATGTAGGATTCCCAGTGTCTTCACCCAAAGTGCTCTGGTTTTGCTCTTCCCAACTTGGATCTCCCTGCCTTGGGGCTCAGGGAAGGGGCGGGGGGGAAAAGCCTGTGGTTAAAACAAATCGTCCCCAAACCTCCTCGATTTTTCACAAAGCATCCTGGCTTTTTCGATAACATCTTCATCAAGTATTTATTGAGCCAATTAAGCTCTCAGTGGTGCCCCAGGGAGAGGCCAGGCTGTCTCAGCCAGGCCCTGCTCAGAGCAATTGCTTCATTAGCCCACTTCAGAATGAAAATACACAAAGCCACGATTAACCCTTCAAAATCCAGGGCAAACTAACCCCAACAAGGACACATTAATTCCTCTGCATCCTTTTTTCCTTCTTTGTTCTGTCTGAAATAGGAACTTGCTGTGGTTTTTTTTAAATCCAGAAGAAGAAAAAAAAAAAGTTGGCGCACGCAACTGTTGAAACAGAATCCGAGTTAAAATAATGTTGCAATTGTTATCAAAGCACAGAGTGCTTGCTTCATTCTAGTGGCTGTTTTTGGAAGAAGGCTGCTTCTAGAAGAGGGAAAAAGATTTTGTTTGGGACAGAGATTCAAAGCCACATCCAAAATTTCCAGGTGCTTGGAGACAACTGAATCGAGGCCCATTTCCAAGCTGATTTGTATTTACTTTACATACACACAGAGCCCTGAAATCCCTTTTCCTCACATACCACAGGCCTGTGATTCCTGCTGCTCCTCACAACGCAAAGAGCCAAATCCAGAGAGGAAGGTTAACATGCCATGAGGTTGGTTTCCCTATTTACCAGGTCTGGTGCTGCTTTTTAGGCTTGGTTTTCAGGCCTGGTTTTCAGGGACAAGGACTTTGCTGCCACAAACCTGGGCCTGCCAGCACAGCCCCTCCCTGTGCAGCCACAAAGGTCCTTCCCAAACGTGCCCAAACCAACTCCCCCAGGTAACAACCAGAGGAAGGAGTGGGTTTAGTTGTTCCAGCTGCACCGATATTGCAGTTTTTGGCTGCTTGTTTCTGCCAGCAAAACTCTGAGGTCCTGCCCAAGGCTGGAGTGGGAAGCTACTGCTCCAAAGCCAAGGGAAAGTGGGACAAGCCACAGCTTTAGCAAAAACCTTCCTGCCTTCTCTTGGCACCTGAAGAGCACGAGGATTCCAAGCCTTTGGAAAGACAATGCAGGGAGGAAAGTGGCAGCTTCCACATGCCAGGCCACACCTCTGCTGGGTGACATGCAGAGCCCACCTTTGGGCTGGCCCCCACCCCAGCACCTTGGCTGTCAAAGGTGGTCCCTGCAGGACTCCAGGGCTGGGCAGAATTGCCTGCCCTTGGCATTGTGCTCCCAGCACTCCCGTGCCACAGGTGATGCCCAAGCACACAGGGTGACTCGGGGACACTGAAGAGGGTCAGGCGCCCGGTGGCACTTTGAAGTCAAGGTGGCTGCCAAGGGTCTTTGTGCCTGTTCTGTTGGCACACACATCAAAGGAGAAGAGGGGAAAATCAGATAAAAAGCACCCAGCAGGCACAGCTCCCTGAAGCTACACAGCTCCTTGACTTACAGCAGCAGTTGCACAAGTGTCTGTGGCACCTGGGCTGGCGGTGACAGGCCAAAGAGCCCCAAAGCCAAGGTGACAGCAAGAACTTGCAAGAAACAGCTCTCAAAAGCCTGATGGTCACCTGCAATCAGTCTCAAAGCATCCCTGGCTCTCCATCTCCAGCTCCCAAGGATGGGAACATCCCCTTCCCAAACCCACCCGCTCTGCCGAGGGATGAGGGGACAGAGAGCAAAGCCTGGAGCAGCCCTGAAATCACCCAGTGCAAACAGCAGAGCCAAGCAGTGCTGAGCTCCTGGGTAAGGCAGGCATGATTTGCATTTATTTTAGGTCATGGCAGTGGAACGTGACACCATCAAAGCTGCCTGAGTAGTTCCACACGCTCCTCTCAGGGACAGGCACTTCCGAGCCCGGCACGGCCCCTGCACCGCGGCCCCGCTCGGGTTTCAGGGCACAGACAGCCCGGGAGAGCCAGGGCACCTTCCCCCACTCTGCCCTCCATGGGAAGGAGCTGGGAAAAGCTTCCAGGCTTGGATCTGCCCCTCAAACGCTCCCAGATGCATCCCTGGGATGCTGGCACTCTGCTGGGGGTCCTGTCTGGAAGGGGGAGCGGGGGGAGCTGGTGTGCTTGCTGGGTATTTTTAACGCCTCTTTGACTCACAAGGCTCTAAAAAGCACCCAGATTCTCCAAATGCTTTTGACTCTTGCACCAGACCCCCCACCCCAGGGCCCAGAATAGCCCCACACACTCCCCTCTGCAAACAGGTTCCTGCTGCAGCTTCCCATGGGAAGAGAGAGATGTGCCTTTCCAGCCCGTGGGAGGGGAGCAAGGGCCGGACAGGGGACGGGAGAGGAGCTGCAGAGGGGCAGTGGGTTTGTTTACAGGCACAGACCCAGCACACAGAGAGGCTGCTGGAAGCAATCCCTGGGCCCCCAGGGTTGTTCCCACTCCCAGAGAGCCTCCCAAGCCCCTCCAGCTCCCCTGCAGCAGCCTCTCCTCCGGGCTCCAAAAAAGGCTCTCTCCTGTTACATAACGGGCTGAGCGCTCCGGGCTCACACTCACGGCCTCCCTTGACTCAACAATACCTTTTTCGGTCATGGAGCCTTCCTCTCTCCCACTGCCATCCAAGTGACTGCCAGGGCACATGGAGAAGTGCCTGGCTCCTGCTAGCCCAGCCATGGACAGAGGAGCATGGTGGGATGCTCTGGGAATGGAGCAGGTAGGGAGGTCCCAGAATCAGTAACAGCGCGGTCACGGCGATGCCACCACAAGGTCCCCAAGGGAGAGGGGGTTGGCTCTGAGGGGAAGCTGGTTCTTGTTCTTGCCTTGTTTCTCCTTGGTTTGCAGGTTTTTTGCTATCAGAATCATCTGGCAGCTGCAGGGAGGCAGCAGGAGCAGCACCCACTCACCAAACACAAACTGGCAGAGGAGCATCCAGCAGCAATCCCCCTCCTCACACTCAAAACTCTGCCAGGGCACCTCCTTTCCATCCCCACCACCTCACCCAGTGCCAGGAACAGGCAAGGAGCTCATGCCTTGAAGGGATGATGCCCTCACATAGTTTGTGACCAGCAATGGATGAATGTCCCTCTGCTGTCCCATGTCTGCCTGTTCTCAGAGGCAGGAGCAACCACTCCTTGAATAGCAGATGCTCCCAGAAGAGCTTCTGGTATTTTCTCCACCTGTAAAGGTCCCCAGACACAGTGCCAGCCACAGTGACAGTGCCAGGGCTGGGCCAGCAATGATCAAGTTGCAAATACTTAAATGGAAGAGAAATGCCACCCAGTCCACACTGTGGCCCTGGACTGGCAGGTCTGAGCTGGAGAACTCCTGCAGCAGTGGCCACCTGGGCCAGGAATGACAAGTCTCAGCCCCCCATTCCCAACTCTCCTCCACTGGGGAGGTAACAATGGGCAGACAATGTTCCCCACAGCAATCCATGAGCAACACCATCCTCCTGGCAACAGCTCAAGCCCCTTCCCTGTCTCCTTCACACCAGACCTGTGGACTCTTGGCTGTCCCAGAACAAGAGCAGAGCCAACCTCACCACGTGGATTTCAGCAGGGTTTGTTTAAAGGGCTGTCCCGATGGTGACACCACAAAGCCACCACATCCCCTCCAGGCAAAGCTCTGCCTGCAGAGGGCTCACCCAGACCTCTGTTTGTAGCAGAGCAGCTACAAACACATTCCCCTCACTCTGCTCCACCAGCACAGCTCCTGCACCTTCCAGAGCCAGGCATGTGCTGTGTGTAACCCAGCTTTCTAGTGGAAAATACCAATGCCACGTGTGGCTCCCCTGGGGGAGCAGGACACAGCTTATTGGGGGGTGGTGACGTGCCTGTTCAGGCTCTCATGCCTCCCTGCTGACACACAGGGATTGGGTTCCACCTCATTTCCCAGGAGGGCAGAGCCCATTTTGGAGAAGTGGGAGCAACACCCACCTCCTGCCACCCAAGGGAACAGCCCCAGGAGTGAAGGCAGCAGTGCCTGACCTCAAAGCACTTTGGCAACCTCTCCTGAGGGCATTTAAGTTACCAGCCTGGTTATAATGTGCTGCCCTGCACATTCTGATGCCAACTTTGGGTGCCTGCAGGAGAAGAAACAGTGCAGGAGCAGGAAAAGCTCTGCTCCAAGACTCTCCCAAGCCCAAGTCCTTTAGGGAAGTACTCCAAAGAACCACATCCTCAGCTAGTGATAGCCACCAACCTACTCCAGAAAACAGGAATGCTGTGTTTGTGTGTCTTGGCCTAGAGCCTTACCACCCAGAGGCACTGGCCCCAGGACAGCTTGGCAAGTCCATCCCAGCTGGAAAGGAAGCCTGTCCTCACTCCATGTGTGGGTCCCTGCCCCAGGCACAGGCACTGCTGGCCCAGGGCACAGCAGAGGTCTGGCAGGCCACACACTTTTTGACAAGTTGCTCTTCCCTGGGCCTGTTTGTTCTGCTGTTGTAGACAGAACAAGCTGAGGCACTGGGCAGTGAGACCAGGAGGCCAATCCTCCTCTTAGAGCCAAGGAACTGCTGCCCTTTCCTGAGGCAACACTCCCAATTCCCAGGGCTGGATCCTTCCTTTCCCTGTTATTAAGGGACAGGAGGCTGCCTGCTACAGTTGCATCCTTGCTCAGAGAGAAAACAGCTCCTACTGCAAATCTCCAAGAGGTCTCTTTAACATACACACAGCCCTTTCTTTACAGCACTGGGTTTGATGCACAGACAGCACTGCCCTGCACTCCAGCACAAGCTCCATTTCAGACTGTGACCCCAAGGACTGTGCCCCTTGGTTGCTCACTCAGGCCTCACCTTTGCACAAGGGTCCCAAAGAGCAGGTTGAAGACCTTCTGGATGTTCTCTGTGCACAGCCAGCTCCAGTGATCCACCAAAACCAGGCGAAGCACATCCAGGGCCAGATCAGCTAAAGCTGTCTCAGAGTCTGCCAGGAGGAAGAGGAAGGTCAGATGAAGAAGCCAAACTCACTCTGCTCTCCCCAGCCACACACAGATGAGCTGCTGCAGCACAGCCAGCCTGGGCAGCCTGCCCTCACCCACTCCAGGCAGCCCCAGCCTGCCCACAAAGGGCCACACCAAACCAGAAGGTGGCTGCTCCCAGGGCTCAGCTCCTGCTCACTTAAACAGGGGATGGCAACCAAGCAGGTGACAAGGAAAGCAGTCACTGTAGGCAGAGAAAGGCACATTGCTAAGGGCTGTTTTCCTGGTCTCTCCCATCACTTTCCCCTCTTCCAAGAGTTTTCCAGTGGGTGGCTGCTTTCTCCCCTGTTTTGGGCACACTGCCATCCCCACGAGTGGACTGACAGTTGATTATCCCTCTGTTTCACTAGGGAACAACTGAGCCCAAAACAGGGGGAAAGCAGCCAGCAAAAGGTACACTCCTGAGGACAGTTCTCCTGGTCTCCCCCATCACTTTCCCCCCTTCCCGGAGTTTTCCAGGCACAAGGCTCCGGACAGTGGCTGCAGGCTGCCATCGTGTGGCAGATCCCAGTCTCGGCAGGAAGGTGGAGAAACCACACGGGTCAGTCAAAACCCAAACCCACACACCTGCTGGCACGGACCTGGGAGAGCAAAACCTCCCTCCCACCCTCAGGAAGACGTCAAGGCCTTCAGTGTAAACACTTGCTGCTTGCCAGAGAATCGCTTTTGGCCCCAAAGCACTCGAGGTGTTGCCCTGAACAGGGTCATGAATGTGCCACAAACCTGCCTGGGACAGCCACTCTTAGGCCAGCACCCTGACCTGAGCCTAAAGCCAGCTGGGCCAGGTGAGACCAAGTGCAGCAGCTTTCCCTGCTCTGGATTCCCTGATGCCTCATCTTGCAACCACTCTGCCTACAGACAGGATTTAGTGCTGGAAATGAAGGGAAGAGGGATTCTGGACCTTCTCCCTCCCTCCTCTTCCTCTCCCCACTGCATATGAGAAGGATTAATTAACTCCAGGCCACTTCACTTGGAATACACAGGGCATTTGGCCCCTCTTGCTCTGGGCCATGTCTAAGCTACTCCTCCCTTGCTCTGCCCTCTGAGACTTGACTTCCCAGTGCAGAATCTGGATCAGGCTGTCCAGCTTCCCCATAACCCCACAGAGGGAACATCCACAGCAAGCTCTGTTTATTCCCAGAGCATCCAAGTCCTCTTCCTCAGAGAGCTGCTGGCCAACCTCTTCCCAGAAGTCACTCCATGAGCAGACAGGGACACAGGCTGCCTTTTTATCCAGCTGCTCCAGACGTTTGTTCCCCTCACCCTGCCAGCCCAGCCTGAAGCATCCCAGACCTGCAGGCATTTGCCATCACTGACATTCCATTTCCCTCAGAGTTCAGTTAACTTGGTGCACAACCCTGGCCTCCAGTTCCAGGCCTGCCTCCCCAAACCCATGTGTTCCAAGATTAAAGGCAGAGCTGGTAGCACAGGCTCTGAGGTTTCAGAGCACCAGACCCATCCTGTCACAAGCACGTGTTTTCAGTCAGAGCTCGCCCAACTTGAGCCACTGGAGAGGAATTTTTGGGAAGTTCCAGTTGACACAGCTCAGCTATTCCAAGAAAAAGATCAGAGAACATATTTTTGCTCGTGTTCAGGATAATCTTGTAACTGTTTGGAGAAGCTGTGGCACCCCTGTGCTTCAGAGGAGGGATCGAGAATCAGAAAGGGAACATCATTCCTTGAACTGGGATTCTTTTTACTACACCCATCAAATCTATCCAAACTTGATCTCAAAAGGTCCTTTTATAGTGCATGGACATATCAAGGCTAATTTGAGATTACCAAGGAACTGTAATTTGGCCATTTTTCAGTTTCTAAGAGCCTGATTTTATAGCACTGCCAGTTTAAACCCTACATCCTTCAAAACCTTTGTGCAGTGACTGTGCTGAAGAGCCAAGAGGAGCCAAGGCTCAATCTGCTTCCAGCAAAGCCCAGAGCAATCACCAAACAGGACTGGAAAAACTCAGTTTGCTTTCCCTTCCATCCAGGGCAAGGCAAACAGGTCCTGAAAACCCTGATGTTGGAGCTGTTGTGATCCTGAGGGAGAGAAATTACAGCAGTGACAGAGGGCTGAGCTCACCAGAGTCCGTGTCCGGATGTGTTCCCTGATCCAGTGTGTCCAGCCCATCTGCATCCTCCTTAGCTTCTCTGCCTCCCTCCCCTTCAGGAGCTTTGCTGGGCACTGCTTCCAGCAGCTTTTCCTGCTTCTGGATGAAGGATTCCATAGCAGCCAGTGACAGGGTGCCAGAGACCTGCAAAAGCCGTGGTGTGTTAGTGCCACAGAGCCCTGGAGCCCACCCAGCTCCCCGTTTGCTCCTGGGTGTGGAAACAACACTCCCAGGGCACCTGGCACATGGGAACAAGGCTGGAGCAGCCACAGCCCTCATGCACATGGGATTGTTCCAAGCCAGCACTCAACCAGGGCAGTGATTGGGATGGTGGAAGGATCTGAACTCACAGTGTTGGCCTCCCTGATGGAATACACGATCCTGTCATGAGTTTCACTCACACTCAGCACTGGAGTGATTTTACTGGATGAGAACCTCAGCCTGGACCTGAAAAGGAGGGACATGGCACAGTCAGTTTTCTCTGCAAGCTGTGAGTGATGAGTTTTCCAGCCCTCTGCCAAGACCCAGGACCACATATCTTTGCCCAGTGCCACATCCAAGCTAAAAAGCTGTTCAGAAGCAGCACCAGCCCCCAGGATAACTAAGAGGTAGCAGTAAAACCAGGCACTTCTCCTGACCAACATTCCACACACAGGCAGGTGTGTGGCACAGAAGCTGACAGGCAGGTGTCAGAGAGTTGTGAACATTCCAGCACACTCAGGGAAGTGTTCAGAGAAGCCTCTGAGATGAAACACACTCAGCAGGATTGTGAAATCCAGCCATAAACACACACACAGAAAGGAGGGTACGAAAGGACGCTCGGGATTGTGGGACTAATTGTCAAACAGCCTGCTTATCATTAAGGAATTTCCTTTTCAGCCCAGATGGTTCCAAACTTGTACTTTTTTGGTTTGTCTTTTTGTCCAGAGCAGCTTTTTCCAGCAAAACATCACTTTTTGGGAAGAAAAAGCAGTATTTGTGCAGAAACCTTCCCTTCTTCGGTGAGGGAAGAACCACTGATGAGCACAGCAAAGTTTGGCATTGCCAGCAGCACAGATAAACACTTGGTGAGCAACACACATGCAGTGACCTTAAATCCTACTCCTAAATAAACATTCAAATGTGTTTGGGGCAAGGAACACATGGGAGAGGAAGGAGGGAACCTTCAGGTAGATAATTTATAGCTGCATTTTCCAGTGACTCACAACACCTACGGGTCATGCAGGTGTTTTAAGGTTAAAAAGCAATTCCCAAGGAGCATCAGTGTCTCTGCTGGCAAATGGCAGCACCTCACAGCTCCCTGAGGACAAGAACCACCATCTGTGCAAACCTGAGCATTCCTGGGAAATCCTTTGGATAACCAGGAACTCACAGCGAGGAAAGGAGAAAGTAATAGGGTTAAAGCATGACAGCAATGTACTATCCAACACATAAAGCACCAGGTCAGTTCTTGCCCACAACAGGCTCAGTTGATGCAGCAATTCCTTGTTCTGGGAAGCTGGAGGAGCCCTTACTTGGTTGCCTTCTTCCCATCTGCCTGGGACTTTGCATCCACTTCAGACTCGCTCAGCTCCTCCGTGGGGCTCTGGGGCTCTGACTTGGGGAACGCCGTCTTCAGGGTGTCCACAATGGCACTGACAACAATCTGCAAGGCCAGCAGTGCCTTTAATTACTCAACAGGTCCTCATTCCTTAAATATATTAACAGTTTTTCAGACTTGCACTGTATTTTCTATTCAGGTTCTTTGAGACGTGATCTGACCCTCCCCAGCTGAAGGCAAGCTGAGCCCAGCTCTGAGTGTTGGGAGTTTTTTGGCTCCTTGCAGACACTGAAGCCTGAGAGGGATATCCAGGGAAAGCTGCAAGGGGCTCAGGGAACCAACTTCCCACTCTCCTACCTTGTCAATCCTGGAGACACCAAAGGGCTTCTTGACAAAGGCGATCCTGGCGTCGGTGTTGAGGGCGAGGAATTCCTGCACCTCCTCACTGTTGGCAATCTCAGGGACTGCACACAGTTGCTGCAGGGAGGGGTGGAAACTCAGGGATTTGATCATGTAATGTGGGAGAGATCTGATGTCACAGAGCTGGCCTGAGCTCTGCTTTTACCTCACCTTCAAGAAAGATTCCAGCAGGCTTTTCCTGGCTTCCACTTTATCGCTGTCCATGTTTCCAAAGGGGAGATCAGGGAACAGTTTCTTTGGGCCTTTGATGTCTGCAAAGGAAGCAAAGCCATGAGCAAGCTCAAGAAAACTGCAAAAAAAAAAAAGAATCATCTCAACTTGAAAGATTTTGAAGTCTTAAAAATTAAAAATTTCCAAGATTAAAAACTAAGATTAAAACCTTAATGCTCTCATGGTTAAGACCATCACCAAGGCAATACACCCCTCAAACCAGGGTTGCTGTATCAGGCCTTCAATCCATATGGAATCTGTGTTCTGCTGGATTTCACATCATCCAGGCCTTTAAAGTTTAAAGCAGCAAGAACAGCAGAAGGACCCTAAATCACTCCAAAAGCCCAAATATTCTCAACAAAGCAATTTTCCAGGCAATCTGTCAGAACTAGGGAATTATGTTGGGATGTGCTAAACTCAATGGAGCTTTATACAGCTGTAGCATTAGAAGAAATACTGTTTTCTTCCCCAGAAAAGCTGATGTTTGACACGTATCACACTATTTTCCTCTATGCAAACAAGATTCTTCCAGACACCAGCGTTCCTATTCCCAGCTGAGGTGCAAAGCTTTAAAAAAAAAAAAAAAAAGACTATTCTGAAACACTGGAATTTGCTGCCAGAAGACACAAACCCTGCAGGCAGCTCTGCAGGGGACAGAGGCTGTGGGCACAGGCCACCCTCAGAGGGGGAGAAGAGGGAGAGGATTTGCTCGGGGAGCTGAAACAGGCACTGACTTTTGAGGAACTTGCGGAGCTCGGCCTTCTCCTCCAGCCGCGTCTGCAGGTTGAGGAACTCTCGGTAGCGGCGGTTCACGGTGTGATAGGCCACCTGCTGGAGGCTCCCGGCACCCTCACCCTCCAGGGCTGTCTCATACTGCGGAGGAGAGCAACAGGAATAAGCCTTAGACATGCCCAAAACAAGCCCCATGCGCTAGCCCCACAATTCCCAGGTTCCCTCCGTGCTCGTGTTAAGCCTTCCCCGAAGATGAAGGAACCATTCCCGATGGAACAGCTGGGGGAAAAATAAGACTCAGCTTGGCTAAGAGTGGGGACCCCTGTCACACACCTGATATTCCCTCACTGCCAGACAACATTTGTGGAGACACAGAGCAAGTTCTCAGCTCCAAACGCCACCCAGTGCTCCCAGTCAGGGCAGGGATCCGGGAAAAGGTTGTGAGTGCCAGGGCAGGGATGTGGGAAAAGGGGTGACAGCTAGGACAGGGATCTGGGAAAGGGGGTGAGAGCCACGCAGGGATGTGGGAAAAGGGGTGAGTGCCAGGGCAGGGATCTGGGAAAAGGGGTGAGAGCCAGGGCAGGGATGTGGGAAATGGGGTGAGTGCCAGGGCAGCCCTTACCTTGATGGTGTACAGGGTGTAGGGATGGAAGCCAGTCCCGCTGTGCTCCCGGGCAGTGATGGTCCCAGTGATCCGCAGGTTCTGGATCACCACGGGCCCGTCGGGGCTGCTCAGGGGCTCAAAGCTGAAGGTGCTCATGGAAGCTGTTGGGGAGGATGAGAGCAGGGGCACGGCCTGCCCGGGCTCTTGGGGGATTTGTGGTGAGCTCTCTGCTGCCCCCAGATCTCGCCCCAGGCTGAAGGGTCTCTGACAGGAGAACCTCCTGAGGACAGCTGGGCTTTCGTCCTCCTTCTCCACCACCGGCTCGATCTGGATGTCAGGGCAGGAGCTCAAGGAAGAGGTGGAAAGCAGCCCAGAACTTGAGCTGGGGGCAGGGCACTCCTCCAGGTCCCCCGTGCCATCCTCCGAAGGGGCCAGACTCTCTGGCACAGAGGGGTCCTGGGGGGGCTCATCAAGGAGCTCCCCGGTGGGCGATGGTGCCAGCAGGTCTGTGTCCTGGCCCACCTCAGGAGCGGGTGATTCCAGCTCCAAACCCTCGCAGGGGAAGAGGGATCCCAGGGCTCGGGGGCGCTGGAAAGGCTTCTCTGTGTGGCTCGACCTGCTTGTCTCCTCTCCCTCCTCGCCAGCAGTCCCTGCCTCCCTCCTGAGCCCCTCCCCGGCCCTCGGGGAGGGGGGTACCCCGGCAGGAGCCGTATCCATCTGCGCCGGGAACGGCAAGGAATCCGGCACGGGGGGCGCGGGGTGAGCCTTCCCACCGCGGGGCTTCTTGGAGAACATCCCTATGAGCAGCAGGTTGATCCAGTCGGGATCAGACATCTTCCTGACGGCGGGCAGCAGCACGTTGCAGGCCACCAGCTCCACCACCACGAAGCGCCCCGTCCTGGTCTCCAGGTGGGGCGGCGGCACCAGCGCCCGCAGCAGGGTCTCCACGGCGGCTCTGGCGCACCCCACCTCGGCCGCGGGGCTCAGCAGGGCAGGGTGCGGCCCCGCCAGCCGGCTGTACTCCTTCCACAGCGCCCGCCCGCCCTGGGGGTCGTCTCTCAGCGCATCCCGTGCCTGCAGGAAGCTCTGGAGGTGCCGCCCGCACAGCAGGAGCAGCCGCCGGGCCAGCGCTCGCCGGTCCACCGTGGCCATGCGCCTCCGCAGCTCCGCCGCCAAGCCCAGCATGGCCCTCTCCACCTCGGCCTCGAAGGCGGGCTCCCTGCTCACCGTGCGGTACCAGGAGGCCACGAAGTCCCGCAGCACCTTGCGGACGGTGCCGGCGATCTCCCGCTGCAGCCGCGCCTCGTCGGCCGCGCAGCCCCCCGCGGGCCGCAGGCAGCTCACGAAGCGCTCCAGGCGAAGGCGGCGGCCGCGGGGCAGCAGGGCAGGGGGGCCCAGCCAGCCCCCCAGCACGGCC
>VXBX01005283.1:84672-95328 GCA_013400415.1 Scytalopus superciliaris
GTGGCCCTTGGTGCCATCCCAGATTGGTCCCACAGCAGGTGCCAGAGCAGGATGTGGCCCTCGGTGCCATCCCAGAGTGCCCACACAGCAGGTGCCAGGGCAGGATGAGGCCCTTGGTGCCATCCCAGAGCGGCCCCACAAAAGGTGCCAGAGCAGGATGTGGCCCTTGGTGCCATCCCAGATTGGTGTCAGGGCAGGATGTGGCCCTCGGTGCCATCCCAGAGTGGTACCAGAGCAGGATGTGGCCCTTGGTGCCATCCCAGAGTGGTGCCAGAGCAGGATGTGGCCCTCGGTGCCATCCCAGAGTGGTGCCAGGGCAGGATGTGGCCCTTGGTGCCATCCCAGAGTGGTGCCAGGGCAGGATGTGGCCCTTGGTGCTTTATTTCCCAGCCCAAGCAGCTGCTTGAGGAGCTGAAGCAGCTGAGCTGTGCCAGTCAGGCAGGGCTGTGCCTCGTGCCCTCGTCCCTGCAGATGCTTCTTGAGTTTTCTTAAATGTCACCAGAGTTTTTATGCTTGATTGGCACTGGGCTGGCATCACCTCCCCCAGGGCTCTTCCACCAGGTGCTGTTGGTGTGTGGTTCTCTATTAAAGTGTTGCTCTGGGGGGGGGAAATCAGCCCTTTTTTCACCTGCAGGGAGGGAGTTTTGCTGGGATTTCCCTGCCTTGGCTCTGTCCCTGTCCCCAGGCCCGGCTTTGGGGCTGGGCTGTTCTCACCCAGCTCTCCTGGGATGGCCAGAGCTGACCAGTAAAGTGCAACATGACTTTTTCTAAAGCTCTTTTCTTTAGAATAGTGGCCAAAATAAACACTTTTCGAGGGAAAACTCAGCCCCTTTTCCCTACATTTTCCTCCCTAAGCTCCACTGGAGTCATTCCAACACATTCCCTTGGAAGCTGAGGCGTGGTCCTTGTCCTCCCCTCACCTTGGGGGTGATGGCATCACAGTGGTGGTGGCATCAGGAGCAAGAGGAGGCTTCATCTTCCAATCTTGCTTTCCAGAGGGATCCCTCCTGGTGTTTGTGGGGGGAAAGAGCCAAGGAAAAGCCCTTGGAAGCTGCCAGCTCTGTCTCTCTGCTCTCCAGGCTGGTGTCTCTGGAGGGTGCCAGGAGGAGACTCATCCTGATTGGAATAAGAAAGAGGTAGCAGCTCATCCAAGCAGACCCAAAAGCCCTGAGGTGAATCCATCCTGGATTTGGCTCCCGTGAGAAGGGCTATATAAGGTGGGTTTGGGGTCTTCTCCTGCCTCCAGGAGGTCTGAGCCAAGGTGGTTTGTGGCTGGGAAGGCAATTCATGCTCTCCCGAGGTCTCTAAGCCCCAGTGGTTTGTCAAACCCTCGTTGGTAGGTCTGTGAACCTGGAGGAGAAACTTTGGCTGCATGGAAAAGACCATTGTCCTCATCAAGGAGTTGATGCTCCAGATTATTGAGGTCTTGAAAACATGGAGCTGACCAGTCAACGTTGCTGGATGGCATCTCAAAGCTGGAAACCATCCCAAGCTGTGGAGACAGGAACGTTCAAGGCCAGGTTGGAAGGGGCTTGGAGCAATCTGGTCTAGTGGAAGGGGATGGAATGAGATGGGCTTTCAGTTCCTTTCCAACCCAAACCACCTTGGAATATTCTGACATGAGGGTTGTGATAGTGGAAGGTGTCCCTGCCCACGAGAGGGAATGGAATGAGATGGGCTTCCAGTTCATTTCCAACCCAAATTGCCTTGGAATTCTTTGCCATGAGGGCTGTGATAGTGGAAGGTGTCCCTGCCCATGAGAGGGGATGGAATGAGATGGGCTTTCAGTTCATTTCCAACCCAAATTGCCTTGGAATTCTTTGCCATGAGGGCTGTGATGCCACAGCACCCCAGTGAGGTCCAGGAGCCTGACAGGAGCTCCCTGTCCCCCCTTTTCCAAGGGGCAGGGTGGTCGTGGGGCAGGACAAATGTGCTGTGTCTAATCAGGAGCTCAAAGTCTTGAGCTCTTCTAATTAACACCTTGCCTGATGCGTTGGCCCCGAGGAGCAATGAAGATGTAATCGCAGCTGGAACAATTCCTCCCTCCCAGCCCAGGCAATTTCATGGCTTTAATGTGGCCCCGCCACTCCCAAATCCCTCCACGCAGCAGAATCTCCATGAAAGCAGCCCATTTCCTGCATGAAGCCCGTGAAATTGGGGAAGATAATATTTTTCCGAGTTGCTGGGACCCTGATTGCGTGTTTGTTTGAAATGACAGCTTATGTTGTCTCTCTCTTTCATTAGGGAGGTTCAGCGCTCACGATGTTATTAACTAACAACAGCACTCACTGCATATAAACATGATTCCGCAGAGACACTCCAAGGAGCACTTGAAGGCAGAGGGGAGGGAGATGCAGAAGGAAGAGAGATGTGAGATTTCTTCCTTTTTTTTTTTTTTAAATTCCTTTCCAGAGGAGTGAAGATTTTTAAACTAGATTAGAAGCTTGGAAGAGGTTGAATTGTATCGAAGGGGAACATCACACTGAGTGCAGAGTGGGATGTCTGGAATTCCTCAAGTGCTGGGCTTTTCCAGGGATTCAGGCAGAATGTTGGGAAGGTGTTTTCTGTATAGACCAGGTGGGACTGAAACAAAACCTTTCCATCACACTGGCCACCCCTGCCACACGTTAATCCCTCTATTAAAATGACTCGTGTTCGTGTAATAACGATGCGGTGACGGATTTTATGGAATATTCAGAGTGGGAAAGGAGCCACAAGGATCCAGCCTAAACATGGTGTTAAAACCAGACCTAGTGAGGTGCAGGTGCAGGTGTATCCACCTCCCAGTGCCCGTAGCACCTCCAGGAGTGGATCCTTCCTCCATCCCGATACTCCTCCCAGCTCCAGCTCCGCCAGGGAAATGCTGTCACTTAATTCCCAGCCCGCCCCATCCCAGCAGTCCCCGGCTTGGAATTGGAATTTTTTCCTGGGCTGGGAGCTGGGAGTGCAGGGTTGTCCTTCTCCTGATCCCATTTAGAGGTGGGAATCAGCGTGGACTAATGAAACTGTTGCTGGAGGGGGAGGGAAAAGAAGAGGGACCTTTCAGATTTTATACGTTCAGGGTGTTATTGGATGCTGGAATTCTCATGGACAGGGCTAAAAATTCCAGGAGATTTCCAGGAAACGGCATCTCCCTCGGGTTCTGCTGGCACCGTGGGCTCCATAGGAAAAAATATATCCATATGTGGAGGTTCAGCGCTGGAATTTGCCTTTGGAAATCCCAGAGGGCTGTTGGATCCCTCGGTGGGAATACTGGGAAGGTCGGAGCTGGTTATCCTGTGGGAACTGGGGCTTGCTGGGGGGCTCCGTGCTGGTGGAGGAAGAAAATGATGGGCTTGGTGGTGGATGCGCTGCCTCTTATTAAATATAAAGAGCTGTGAAATGGGCTGCGGGAGAAGGAGAGGGGGGGGGATTTATCCCGAGGTGTGGAACTTGCTTGAAATGAAGCCACTCGAGTTGTTTATAGCCAGCGCTGCCCGTTGGAAGATGCAGTTTGCAGCGAGTTAACTCTCTGCCAAGCGATAATTGTTCAGGCTAAAAATTTCCATGCTCAAAGTCCGCCTGGGGCTACATGAAATTGGGGGAGAGAGGGTGGGGCTTATCTGTTTTGTTTTTTTTTAAATAAAAATAAAGTAAGTTAACGGAGCTGAAGAGATCCAGTCTCTCCATGAGATGGAGGCAGAGACTTAGAGTTTGGCGGGGAGATGCTGAGCCTGGAGGAGCGGGGATTGAGCGCTGGGAAGAGCAGGAGGAGATGGGTCTGGTGAGAAATAACTGTCTGTTTTCATCCCTGCCGCTCGTAAAGAGAAGATTTGGTGTCTCTCAGAGCTGCTGACGTGTTGAGCTGGTTGGTTAATGTGGCTCTCCTGGCTAGAGAGAGAAAAGGTGCAGGGAGATGGTTAAAGGGGCTGGATGAGAGGTATAAAAATTTGGGAGATGGCAGAAGGCTCCTTTTCCCACCTTAATTTGCCCATTGGCATGGATTTGGTCACTGTCGTTGTCGGGAAGGGTTTAATTGGGTGTTATTTCCTCTCCTGCGAGTGCCAAAACACCTCGCCGGGTTCTGCTCTGTCCATCCTGCCCGCAGGAATATCCAGGGGCACGAAAAGGACGGGAGAGCCCTGAGATGTCCTTGGGTTGGGTTAGGGAGAGTCCGGGATGGAGGTGTGAGATTCTTCTCTTCCTCCAAACCCCTGAATTTGATCTCCCCCTGACTTTTCCCACTCTTGCTCCCCTGGTGCAACAACTTTGAGTTAATTGTGTGAGAAAACCGTTCGGTTTTACACTTGAAGTGTGCAAAAAAACCCAGTGCTTAAACTTCAGAGCCCCGTGGCGCTGGTGGGGAAAGCCAGGGAGCTGCATCCTTTCCCTCTGCCAGGCAGGAATTCTGGGCTGAGGAGGTACCCGAGCCCCTCCCCGAAGGCTGGCACTGCTGGCTGGATCCCTCCCTGCGTGTGCCAGCTGATTAGAAAGCAGAAGAATGGCAAGAGAAAATGAAAACGGGAAGGAGCTTGACAGCCCATGGAGAGGTATTTCAGCTGCAACACAAAACATTTGGTGGTAATTATAGAATAACCTTCATTTAAATGCAAATAAGCCTGTAATTAAGATAAGGGCTCTGTCATTTGCCAGTATTCCTCCTTCCCTCCCTTGCCAGCCATGGCTTTGGAGTTGTTCCCCACCTCGCTGTGGTGCTGCGTGTTTGTCCGGGGGCTCTTGTGGTGAGGGAGGAGCGACAAAGGAATCCAATTCTGCTGCCCTTGGAGCCCATCCCAGGCAGGCAAAGGAGTCTGGGATGGGCTGTGTCCTGCTTGGACCCCGCCATGCCAACTTCAGCTAAAACCCTCTCTCTTAACTCCTCTCAGCTCTGTCTTGAAAGGTGGATTTGGGCTGAGTTTGGATGTTGTGGAGATGAAGATCCTCTGTATGGGCCGGGCTGGGGTTGTGATGCTCAACAGAGCCTGGGAAGGGCTTGGGGGATACTTTTGGAGCCCAAGGTCAGGGTGGTTCTCAGCCCTTCTTGCAAAGGTGAGGTGTGAGCGGTTGGGAAAGGCATTTACAGCCTTCGGTAGTGAGGACTGGGAGAAAAAAACCACTAAAAAACCAAGATAAAGATGCCTTTGGTAGGTTGAGTTGGAGCGAACGGCGAAGGTGTGTCCTCACAGGGCTGGGGGCGGTGTAACAATGGAATAACAACATGGAATAACATCCTGGAAGCAGCAGTGTCTCAGCACCGCCACAACACACATGATGACCCTGGAAGGGAGGAGATCCAACCCTTGGATGGAGAGGCAGGATCCTGCCCAGGTTTCCAGGGAATGCTTGGACAGGCTGGGCTCCCACTTGTTCTCCGACTGGGGAGGGAAACGGGAGCGCTGGAAACAGCCATTGCTGGAAAGGTTAACCAGCAACCTTTGCTTAAACTGTCTCAATCTGTGTGAAATGTTATCTCTCTGCCTGCCTAAAGATATGTGAGCCGAGGGAGCCGAGATGCTCCCGGATTGTATTTATCTAGGCCTTTGAAAGGGCGTTGGAGGAATTAACTCGGCAGTTTAGGAGAACTTTAATGTTCTGATAAGTGGCTGCGTCTCCACCTGCCGTGGAGCATCTCCCCGGCCTGCTTAGGAGGAGGAAAACTCCCCACTGGTGCTGTAGGAGCTGCCAAACATCCCAGTGCCTCTTTCTTCCTGGGCTATTCCCTTCCCATCCATCCCACTGGGAGCAGGGAATGCTGGCTGTGGCCCCGTCGCTGGGAATTGGGGGATGCTCGGGCTGAATTGGCCTCCCCAAACCCATCTGCTTTGCAGATTCCCATGAAAATGATGCCTGCTGTATTAATTTATTCCCTTTTTTCTTGTCCATCCTTCTCTGGAGGCTTCTGCAGGTGTCAGGGAGGAAGAAAGGCAGGCTCAGATCCCAGCTGGAAGGGGAGGTGACTCCACTCTGCTCCAGGAGCAGGTTCTGAGGTGCTTTCTTGGGATGCTGGTGGGATTTGGGACTTGCAGCTGAGGCTTTTCCATTCAGTGGCTCCTGGAGCTGGAGGTCGAAAGGCAACCAGAGCAGGAGACCTTGTCACTGAAGAGGTCACAGTTCCCTTAAATCCTGGCAGCAGGATTTGCTCCTGAGGTTGCTGTTCTGAGCAAGAAAGGTGGGAGAGCCTGGAGAGTAGGTTTTCCTTGCTGGAGAGAAGGTTTTCCATGCTGGAGAGAAGGTTTTCCATGCTGGAGAGAAGGTTTTCCTTGCTGGAGAGAAGGTTTTCCTGGCTGGAGAGAAGGTTTTCCTGGCTGGAGAGGACCACAACTTTACATCCTGCTGGTCCAGGGGATTTCTGGGCTCTCAGCAAGGTCCAACCAGTCTCCAACCAGAGAGGCAGAGTGTGGAGGTGCAAGACACAGCAGGAGCCCCTCAAGCTGCTCAGGAAAGTCCAAATTAAAAAGGAAGAAGGGCAATTTATTGGTGGAAGCGCTGAATATACAGAGAATATGTCAATATAAGTCTGCATTTAATATTTGATACTGGCCTATGAATAATGTACCGCCGGCTCGGTGACTGCTGGGGCAGCAGGGAGTGCCTGGACTTTGGGATAAACGCTGGAGAAGGATAAAGAGAGGGAAATAAACCCCGCTCCTTAATGTTCCCGGTGCCCACGAGGTGGCAGACAGTGACCACGAAGGCACCCGAGCACCCACCGGCTGGGCAGGGGGTGACACCACACCTTGGTCCCACATCCCACACTGGCCAAAAGCCCAGCACGCCCCAAGGCAGGAGTTGGTTTTACATCCCAAAAGGTAAGAGAAGGGGAAGAATCGTGGAATTCTTTGAGTTGGGAGGGATCTTAAAGCTCCTCTTGTTCCAACCCAAGATTGCTCCATGTCCCTTCCAACCTTGAACACTTCCAGGGATGGGAAAAGAGAGAGAGAGGACCTTCCATCACCTTATTTTCTCCAAGATGGGAGCTGATGCTCGTTCCCTGTTGTAGGGAATGCTGCTCGGGAATTCCGTGCTGGTGATGGATTTGGGAGGGCAGCTGGGGAGCTTTCCCATCATTAGCTGTCTAATTGCTCTCCCAGGCTGAGCAGAGGACTCAGTGTCAGCCTCCCGACGCTTTATCGATTCCTGCCACTTGGAACTCTTCGTTTCATCCCTTCCCTCCCGGTCTCAATCAGCTGCTGGGATTTCAGCTCCCTCCTCCCAGCCCCTCGGAAATCACTTGGGAGGTTCGTTTGTGATTCCCTAGGCGTGTTGAAGTCGCAGAAAAGAGGGATTCGCCCCTTCAGGTGCCTGCAGAGGGAATGTGGGGGGGATGGACAGCAGGATGTGGGTGCTGTCAGTGCGTTCGGGATGCGATCCCAAATCCAACCCCCATCCCAAAATTAACCCCGGAGCTCAGCAGAGGGCAGCAGGGCCCTGCTGAGCCGGCCCATCCCGCTCCCCCCTCGCTGCCCCTACAGCTCCAATAGTTCATGTGCTACAAACAGCCCCAATTACAGTATTGATCTCCTACACGCCGGGAACCGATGGTGGGTCCCTCCCCGGCCGCCTCGGTAAACAGAGCTCTCCATCAGCAGCCACTCCCTGAATGTCACGGAGAGGCTTTCTGCTCATCCAGAGCGTTGTAAGGGAGCAGCAGGAATAATTTGGTGTCCTTCCAGAGCCACCGGGAATTTTTTGTGGTCTTAAAACTGGATTTCTTTGCCAGAAAAGTGTCCGTGATGAGGTGCTGTTTGTGCCGTGGGGTGGGGACTTGCCTATGGCTTCCCATTTTCCATGGATTACTGGGAAAAGTGAGTGCTGCCCACCAGAGGAACCCTTCGTGGAGAGGGGGAAGAGTCACAGAATTATTTCGGTTGGAAAAGCCCTCTAAGGGCAAGTCCAGCTGTTCCCCCAGCACTGCCAAGGCCATCCCACGGCCCCAAGTGCCACAGCCACATGGCTTTTAAATCCCTCCAGGGATGGGGAATCCACCACTGCCCTGGGCTGGACAAGCCTTGGAGTGCTCCTTGCTCTGGGTTAGGAGGGGAATGTGAGATGGTCCATGGTGCAAGTTGGATCCAGCTTTTCTTGCCTTGCATCACCTACCTGGGAATCAGTGACCTGCTCTCCCCTCACGGTGAGGAAGAGGAGAACCCCACGGGTGGGTTTGCTTTGGGGTGTGCCAGCCTTTATTGCTGAGCCAAAAGAACTCCTCACTTGCAAAGCAGGTCCTTGGGGGCTGGGGAGCTGAATATCCTTCCTGGAATGCTTGAAGTTCAGAGCAGACAAGTGTGATGGATAACGATGGGCCAGGAGTGGATGAGACCTGCATTTTCTTGGGGCTGGCAAAGCAGTGCAGGGTGTGGGATGGGGCATGTTAATTGGAAACCTCCTCGTGCTCTCAGGAGCTGCATCCCACCTCAGGAAGGTGCTCTTGTCTTTTGCAAGCCCAGGGCAAATGGGTTTTTATTCATTTCCTCGCTGTGGTCACCCTGTGCTGGTATGGATGGAATCAGGAGGGTGCAAGAAAAGGTGATTCCCTGCTCTGTCCCCCTGCTGGAGGAGTGGAGATGTCCAAACCCTGGTGGAGATGATCTCATGGCACTGAGGATCCACCACAGCCAGGGAAAACCATGCCCGTTAAGAAATGGAGTTCACAGCAGTGTTTTCTCTGACTTTAATTAAAATATTGAGAGCCTGGGGGCTTCCTGCTCTCCAGGAGGTGAGATGCTTGAGGAACAGGGAGGAGAATTGGCAGTGCAGGGTGACCTGGGACCTGCTGGTGGGATCAGCCTGAGCTGTTGAAGTCTGAGTGTGCACAATGTGACAAGGACAAAGGGGGAAAGGGACAGGGAAGGCTTTGCTTTCCTTTCTTGGCTGAGTGAAGCTGTCCCAAGGTTGGTTCTGCTGTCTTACTGGAGCATTCAGCCTCACCTGGAATGGGTTGAGCTGATCTTAGCCTGACTTTTGGTGAGCATCTCTGGAGAGAAGTGTCCCAGCAGGTGTGAGTTGTGCATTAATGCCCACTTGGGAACAAGGTCGTGCTGCTGGTCCTTTGGATGGGAGTGAGCTGAGAGTCTCAAAGGATGCCATTCCCCACCTCTCCCAGGGTTCTCAGGACTCTTCTCTGGCTTTGCAGGCTCTTTGATTAACCACAATCCAACCAAGCCAATGGGACTGCTCTGGTTTTTTTGGGGGGGAGGGATTTGCCAGGAAGGCTGGCAAGGAAGCAAAATTCAAACCCTATTTGTATTTATCCACCATTGTATTTTGCAGCCAAACCAGGAGACTTGGGTGCCAAGAGAAATCCAGAGTTGCCATAACAACCAACAAACTGTAATTAGTCCAAGAGTTGAGGAGGGGGGTCCAAAGAACAGGTGGGAGAAGGAGCTGCTCTTTGAGGGATGCTGACAGAGATCAGAAAGCCTGGGGTTGTGGGACAACTAATCCCTCCAGAAGCTGTTCTGACTTTGGGTCCTCAGTAGAGTCGTTTGAAGTGGTGTAAACTCTGGGTTTTGTGATGTTTTTACTTGCAGAGGATTAGAAACACCCCGTGTGCCGAGGCTGTTGCTGTGGCTGCACGACTGGGTTCTGCTGGTGGAACTTTAAAGGGGGTTGCAGAGTTTTGCCATGACCTGGAGAGGTGGGATGTGGGATGGGACGAAGGGCAGAGCTCGAGGAAGCAGGTTGAGCTGCAGGAAGGGCAGAGAGATGGAGAGTGAAGGTTTGACGCTGCTGAGCAACCAAAACCTGCTGCAACACGGAGAACTCACCCCAGCAAAGCTTTATCCAGGGTATTTCAAGCAGGGGCGTGGGATCCTGGAAGGGTTTGGGTTGGAAGGGACCTTAAAGCTCATCTGATCTGAGCTCCCTTCCACCAGCCCAGGTTGCTCCAAGCCCTGGCCAGCCGTGCCTGGTGGAATGAGGTGTGGGCAGGGGAGGAAGGCACAGCCTGCCCTGTGCCCACTGAGTGTGCCAGTGTGCCCCTTGCTCTTTGCTTCCCTTGGCAGTTGTGTGGCTTGTCCAGAGTGCCTGGAGCTCTTGGAGCCCTTGATGTGTCTCCCTGTTCCCTGCTCTGAGACTCAGCTCAGTTCTCATGCTCAGGGTGATGGGGGACCCTCCTGGGCTCACCCAAACCCCTCTGAGATCAGGTTTAGCATCCCAGTTTAACTGGGGGATCTGGCAGGGCTGGTGGGATTGCCAGGCTCTTCTCTCCAGCAGCTCATGCCCTTGGTTTCCCCAGAACAGCCCTTTTCCTCTTTGATTTCACTCATTTGGGACTTTGTAAAGGTGTTGTTAAGACTAAAACCTGTTACTAAAGTTCTAGGAAGTGGCTCTTCCCAGCAGAAAACAATCCATTGGCAATTTAGGTCGGGATTAGCAGAGAAGTCCTTTCACAGCCACCAGAACAGAAATCCTTGGTTGCTAATAATTTTGGGGATATTATTTCCAGTCTGGCCTCAGACCCGTCCCAGTTCTGCAAAGGGAATTCTGGCAATAAAACCACGTGTAATTGGGGAAAGCTGATTAATTCCACCGTGACCCTGAGCTGTGTTGTCGTGGTTCCTGCCCTCTTACCCCTTCACATGCTCATTTCTGAGGGTGCTGCTCTCATGTGTGAAGCAGCATCCACATGGGGGGAAAAAAAAACTACCCATGGAACAGCTCACAGACAATATAGAA
>VXBX01005288.1:8772-24524 GCA_013400415.1 Scytalopus superciliaris
TCAATGATTTTTAAAACACTACCTAGCACAAATTAATTGTACACCAATGGCTTTTAAACCATGTTAGATAAGCTACACAGTCAAGGCTAATCTTGTTATAGTGACATGGTAATATTAGAGCTGCATTACAGAGAATTTAATTCTGCTCCTATGTGGCTTATTTGGGTGCCCATTATCTTAATTTTCTGCCCTACAGAAGTGCAGTAAAAGCTAAAAACAAACCCACTTACATCTGTCAGTTCAACTTAGTCTTGATTTTGTAGTGTAATTTTGATCGTAGGCAGAAAAGAAACACAATCAATGAGAAAAAGGCAGGTTCTATCTTCCATGCACCTCTGCCTTCCCAGCCACCATCCTAACCTCCAAACTCTGTGCTGAAACAGACAGAGAGAAAAAAGTTAATTTAAAAAAAAAAAAAGCCTAAGTTTGGATAAAAGTTAGAAATCAGCTAAGAAAAACTTGTAGCTCAATACATTTATAAATTTGGAAATGAAAGGAACACAGTGAAGGCATAAAAAAGAATTGATCTTTTTTGAGATAAAATGAAGGCGGGATTGTAAATTAAAGAGGAAAATGTAACTTGGTAATAGAAGTGCCCATGGCAACACTATCAATTCCACATTGTTAGGGCAACATTAAGGTAGAAACAAATATAGTCAATGCAAAGAAAATCTTTTATATTTGCTTTTGATATTAATTCGCTGTTTTGTTTTTTCACTTTAGCATTGTTAGCCCATATTGAATTGCTTCTTCAAAGGTCATACTCTACTGAATGAATGTGAGAACAAATTACTGGAAAGAAGACAGAACAGAACTGGGATATGGCAAAATGAGAGATGATCAAAGAATAAAGAAAAGATGTAAAAAAAGTTGGGGTTTGTGACATATTTGCAGGGAGTATGTCAAGATACTGGTTTTCAAAACACAATTGACAACAATCAACATGGTTTCCTTCATGGCAAATCATAAATGACAAATTTCGTGACCTTCTATACTGGGGTTACAGAGAGGGTGAATGAGGGAAGAGTTGATATAATCTATCTGGACTTGTGCAAAACATTTGATGCTGTCCCACATAACACCCATCTCTACAAACTGGAGAGACACAGATTTTAAGGATAAGGAATTGGCTGGATGGTTGCACTANTATGATGAAATTCGCTGTCAGTGAACTAGCAGTGCAGGTGGGATTGACAAGATGTTCCCTACTGCAACAAGAATTAAATAATATTGAGGTTTCATGTTTCTTTGCATTTTGATTAGTTGGCAACATATAATTGGTCTGAGTAGAAAATATTGTGCTCTTCTATTTCTAGTGTCTAGAAGGCAGCTGAAAAATAAGATTTGGAGAGTTGCCATCATATACCTCACCCCACAAACTGGTTAGATATGGTCAAACATAGGAGCAAGTGCTTTAATGGGTCTCTTTAAATGACACGAGTGAACATAATTATTGCTCTCAAATTTACATGCAAGCATATAAAGTATTGCTTACATATGTAATACATAGGCATCCATGGGACCTGAGGAGTGGAAGAGTTATTCTGTTTATCTGGCTGTAATATCTCTAATAGTGTAAGAAAGAATATAAGAAACAGCACACATGGAAAAGTTATTTCCTCAAGATATTTTGTTGTAGACAGAGAGTAAAGGATTTTGTAAGCTGGATATTACAGTCAGTTGATTGTTTTGGAAAAACTGCAGATGGATCTGTCCTTAATTTGGCTTATACCTTTTTGAAGGTGTTTTATGCTTTTGGACTCTGTGCAGTGACTGCTTAAATTTATTTCAGTGTTGTGTAAAGAAGTCCTGCGCTGAGGCACTAGATGAAGTAAATTTCCTCTCTCATAGCAAGTGACTATGAACCTGAGTAAAAGTCTAGTTTCCTGTCTGTATCTCAGCTGTTGACCCATGCTCTGGACATTACAGCAAAAACACACGTAGCCCTATACTTTCAGTACTTTTGTTTTCTAAGTATCAGGAGCACTTTAAATGCCATAACATCTGAAAATATCAAAGATAATAGGAACTTTAAAAAGTAAATTGCTAATACTAAATTTATCCCTTGTGTCTCTCTGCTGAAACCAGTGAAGTAACATCAGGGAGGAATTTGGTCAATGATTTTTAAAACACTACCTAGCACAAATTAATTGTACACCAATGGCTTTTAAACCATGTTAGATAAGCTACACAGTCAAGGCTAATCTTGTTATAGTGACATGGTAATATTAGAGCTGCATTACAGAGAATTTAATTCTGCTCCTATGTGGCTTATTTGGGTGCCCATTATCTTAATTTTCTGCCCTACAGAAGTGCAGTAAAAGCTAAAAACAAACCCACTTACATCTGTCAGTTCAACTTAGTCTTGATTTTGTAGTGTAATTTTGATCGTAGGCAGAAAAGAAACACAATCAATGAGAAAAAGGCAGGTTCTATCTTCCATGCACCTCTGCCTTCCCAGCCACCATCCTAACCTCCAAACTCTGTGCTGAAACAGACAGAGAGAAAAAAGTTAATTTAAAAAAAAAAAAAGCCTAAGTTTGGATAAAAGTTAGAAATCAGCTAAGAAAAACTTGTAGCTCAATACATTTATAAATTTGGAAATGAAAGGAACACAGTGAAGGCATAAAAAAGAATTGATCTTTTTTGAGATAAAATGAAGGCGGGATTGTAAATTAAAGAGGAAAATGTAACTTGGTAATAGAAGTGCCCATGGCAACACTATCAATTCCACATTGTTAGGGCAACATTAAGGTAGAAACAAATATAGTCAATGCAAAGAAAATCTTTTATATTTGCTTTTGATATTAATTCGCTGTTTTGTTTTTTCACTTTAGCATTGTTAGCCCATATTGAATTGCTTCTTCAAAGGTCATACTCTACTGAATGAATGTGAGAACAAATTACTGGAAAGAAGACAGAACAGAACTGGGATATGGCAAAATGAGAGATGATCAAAGAATAAAGAAAAGATGTAAAAAAAGTTGGGGTTTGTGACATATTTGCAGGGAGTATGTCAAGATACTGGTTTTCAAAACACAATTGACAACAATCAACATGGTTTCCTTCATGGCAAATCATAAATGACAAATTTCGTGACCTTCTATACTGGGGTTACAGAGAGGGTGAATGAGGGAAGAGTTGATATAATCTATCTGGACTTGTGCAAAACATTTGATGCTGTCCCACATAACACCCATCTCTACAAACTGGAGAGACACAGATTTTAAGGATAAGGAATTGGCTGGATGGTTGCACTAAGAGAGATGCGAACAATGATTCTATGTCCAAAATCAGAACAGTGAAAGTAGATTTCTCAGGAGTCAGTATTGGGACCAGCACTGTTAACATATTTGTCTGTGACAGGGAGAGTGAGATTGAGTTCACCTTCAGCAAGTTTGCTGATGAGACTAGGCTGTGTGGTGTGGGATGGGATGGGATGGGATGGGATGGGATGGGATCCAGAGGGACCTTGACAGTCTTGAGTGGTGGGGCTGTGTGAAGCTCATGAAACTCAACAAAGCCCAGTGTAAGGTTCTGTACATGAATTGAGGCAATCTAAAGTATCAATACAGGCTTGATGGAGAATGTGATTTGGAGCACTCCTAGGGAAAAGGACTTGCGAGTGGTGGTGGATGAGAAGTTTGACATGAGCCAGCAATGTGCTTTTGCAGTCCGGAAAGCATTAAAAGCTGCATGGCCAGTGAGTCAAAGGAGGCAATTCTACCTCTTTGGTCCCCACTGGTGAGACCCCCACCATTCAGCTCTGGGGCTTCCTACATAGAAGGACATGGACCTGCTGAAACAAGTCCAGAGGGTGGACAGGGAAATGATTAGAGGGCTGGAGCACTTCTATGAAGACAGGCAGAGTATTCAGCCTGGGGAAGAGAAGGCTCTGGGGAGACCATACAGCAGCCTTCAAGTACCTCGATGGGACCTTGGAGAAAGCTGGAGAGGGACTTTTACAGGAGCACGTTGTAATTGGACAAGGAAGAATGGTTTTAAGTGGAAATAGCACAGGTTTAGATTAGTTATAACAAACAAATTTTTTCTGTGTTGGTTGTGAGACACTGAAACACTGGCCAGAGAAGCTGTGGA
Organism: Scytalopus superciliaris; assembly: GCA_013400415.1. NCBI lineage: Eukaryota > Metazoa > Chordata > Aves > Passeriformes > Rhinocryptidae > Scytalopus > Scytalopus superciliaris. Next base: position 12,871 of record VXBX01005288.1, read on the forward strand.
TGCCCCATCACTGGAAATGTTCAAGGAGAGTTAAGATGGGGCTTTGAGTAACCTGGTCTATCAGAAATTGTCCCTGACCGTGGCAGCTGGTTTGAAACTACATGACTTCTAGTGTTCCTTCCAACGCAAACTATTCTATGACTCTATGATTGTTTAAAGGAGTTCTGAAATCCTATCTACTTTGCAGTCAGGAGTTCTGGTCTTTACCTCATTGCTCTGGATGTGGGGTAACACAGTGTCAGAATCTCATCTCAACTCACTTTTGATATACATAACATTGTATATTCTGTATTTTTTGAGTATTTGCCATCTTTTTTTTTTTTTTTTTCTTCCCCCACCTTTTAATGTAGAGGTGTTGAAGAGGAAGAGGTAACACTAACAAACGAAGTAGGTTTCTGACATGTCTGGATTAGGAAGGAAATACTAGGCATTTAATCAGCAAAATAAATTCTTGAAGTGGGGGAGGAGCTTTGGAGGTGTCTGGTGCAAGCAGCTGATTGCAGCAGTCAGTTATAGGGTCATGCCAGGTTGCTCAGGGCTTCATCCCATTTGGACCTGAGAGCCTGAAGAGTGTTGGAGTCTGCACAGCCACCAGACAACTGATGTCACTGTTGATTTATCCTAGCACTTACTGAATGGAAAAAATAGGAGGAGGTACAAATATTCTGGAGGGGTTGGGGAGAAGGTTTGTTATTGTTGGGTTTTTTTGTTGTTTTGTTTTCCTCACTGCTTCTTAAATGTATTGATTAGATGAAACTGATCATTGATTGCTAAACAGAAAATGCAACTTGAAAAACATATAAACATATAAATATGTAGCTATACTTTTGTAAATGCTGTTCCTTCCCCATGCCTTCCAAAGATAGTGTTCTTCAGCATGCTCATCTTGTATGTCTGATGGCATGGTGTTCTGGCTCCTTCTTTCATTCCTTTGATGCAAAATGCCCTATGAATCTGTCAGAGAATGACAATTCAAAGGTTCCTAAGCATAGAGGACCTGTGGTTTAGTGCAGAGAGTAAGGAAGATCTCTCTGTGGGTTGTCAGGTCCTCATTTTAAGGCAGAAGGAGGAAGTTGAGTTGGGACTGCAAAAAGCATATTCTGTCTATTCACAGACATCTGACATTTTCCCTGGCTATTAGAGTAATTAACTTAGTGCATCTGAGTCTGTTGTCACACATCTGATTCTCTTCCTCTGAGTAAGATTTTCGGAGGAAGTCAGAATTATTATAAAGAAGTAGTAGATTTCAATCAGACTGCAGGCTGATAGAGAATAGCTACATGGAACAGTCAGCCTAAAGTTTAGTAGTGATCAAAAAGCCAGCCTGAATGTTACAGATTACTAAGAAATGAATAGTGGAAATTATTAGACTGTTGAATGCACACCAATAGCTTGAACTGTAGCTTAGTTTCTTACATCTTAAGGACACTGTATTAACATGAAAAAAGTTTCAGAGGGAGGAAATGAGGAACACAGATGCACTAACAAGTAACCGAGCAGAGCAGCTAGTTCTAAGGACTCTACATTTACGTTGTATATAGCTTGGAAGGTTTTGTTACAGCCAAATGTTTCTACTGTGCTCACAGTTCAAAGCTTTCTACTCGGTGCAAACTCAGTCTGGTTGATTATTTTGTCTGGAAGAAATATAGTTGTTATAGTTGTTATAGTTAGCATCAAAACTGTTCAAAGTGCAGTGAGTGGTACAAATACGGTATTTGCTTCAAATCTCTCTTTACTGCTGGAATCACAATGTTGTAGATGCAGTGGAGGGTGATCAAGGGTGTGATGTAACTTCCTCAGAGGGAACAGTGGAGCTAAGCAAGCAGCTGGCTGTCCAGTAGGGAACCTGAGAGACTGTTAAACTCTTGTAGAGAATGAAAAAAGTGATTTATTATCCTCTAATACTTCTGATAAAAAAACCCCTTGTGAGGTACTTGATAAACCCAGCAGGGAAGTAGTGCAGAACTAACAACAGAAAGGGACTCTTCTTACTTCAACACAGGCTTGTATGGATTCTGGAATTCTACATAGACTGATGAGGTAATAAGTTAAATTTATGGAAAATAATCTATATGTAGAAAAATTAACTCCAGGTCAGCAAGTTTCTTAACTGAAAATAGTGTAGCCTCTGGGATTGTTTGGGAAGCACCAGGTTCTGTTTGCCCTCTACTAGTGCACTTCCACCACTTACACTTCTGCCCTGCAGCGTTCTTAGAAAGTGGTTACTCAGTAAGACAGACCTTTGATCTTACACTGTTTGGCTGTTCTTACGGTAATAAGAGTTGGCATTTGATGTTTTTTCCATGTCACTAGTATGGTACCCATCTAATTCTTTGGATTCATCAGTGCTCTTGGTAATGGCTTCTGATCCTAGTGATCACTCAGGTCTGAAGTTTCACTTTAATAAGACAGACAAATTGTAAAAAACAAACAAACCAAAAAACCCAAGTATCATTTAATTTTGTGGTGTCTGAGATTCAGACTTAGACTGGATCTAAATTCACATTTATTGGACTGGCATTAAACAATAAGCTAATTCCTTCAAACTTAGAAAAGTAGAATTACATTATCCTAGTATGTGTGCTAAAACACTGGAATCAGAAAATAAAATTAGCTGTCTTTTCTTCCTCTTGTAAGAAGTGCTATTTTTTATGCCTTGGACCATTTTTTATTCTTTCGTGGAAAGCTTTGTTTTGTTAATTCAATTATTTAAAAAAACAGTTGAGCATGGCACCTCCCTCTGAATATTCTGTTTTACATTAGGATCCCAATCTGTTTGTGTTAATTAAAAGGGATTGTTTTCACTGTATGTGTACAAATAAAATCCACCATGTTCTGAAATTTTACAGTTACTCGAGAAGTGCAGAACTTACTGCATGAAATTTAGGTTTGTCATGATTTTTTCTACAATTGGAATATTTTATCCACTGTTTCATTTATTCTCTGGTATCTTTCAGGATAGTAAAGGAATAAGTATTTATTTGCTGTTGACAGTAGAACTCTGCAGTCATCTTATCATAGAAGTTTAGTTTTGTTTAGTTTTAGTTTTTTATGGTAACAATTTATGTATATTGACAGATGATCCGTGAACATCAAATAGTTCTAAAGCTTTATTTGAATGAGATGTAAGGGATTATTAATATTTGTGAAAGTTAAAGGGTCTTACATGTCTCAGCCTTACTTCAGAGTAAAACACACATAAGAGAATAGCACTTAGCTCCTGCGTGTTTAATACTCTTAGCTGTCTTAAGGCTTCTGGGGAAGACAGGGATCAATGATTCTTGGTACCACCCAGTAGATATTGGTCATTATTAGTTTTTCTGAACAGGTGTTAACAAATATAGTTTTTACTACACAACCTTAGTTTGCTCTTTATATGTGCCCTGTATGTGTAATTAAATATTAATAATGTGTTTGTATTTAACTTATATTCTTCCTTGTTTTTTGCCAGAAAGAAGTATCTCAACTGTTAGCAGTACAAAGGAATAATAGGAATGAATGAGATGATCAATATTTGAATAGTTAATATGCTATAGTCATTTCACATCAACTGGACTGACAACCAGAGTTATCTGATGCAAAGCTAGCACAGTATGCTAAACATATGAAGTACTGAGCAATGTAAGATTTTAGGTAAAGGTGGTGATATGAAGCCTGAAGTTAGTGTAGAGACACTTTTTTATCTCAAGAGGCTTTGGGTCATTAGAAACTTTTCTACTCAAACATATGAATTGATTTTCATTATGCAATGATGTAAACACATTTTAATGAACTGTATGAATACTGTAACAAATCATGAGCTTATAAAGAATCCCCAGCTGATGGCCATAAAAATGGGGAAACAGCAGTAGTGCAAAGAGGAATCCTAAAAATAAAATGCACATTTAAAAGAAAAAAAAGACTTATAGTTAAATGTTCTGTATTATTCTGTAGACATAATTCACAATTTGATTATAAGAGTCAATGTTAGTAATATGCATTACAAATTTGGACTGAACACAAAAGTCTGCTTTCATTAAGAGCCTCTGTTTTATGTCCTAAGGTGCGAGACTGCAGCTGAAGTGATTTACAATCAGCAGAAATCCCCTCGGGGTCAGTCCAATTAGATCCAATTCCACAATTATCTATTAATATCCTTTCTTCTACCAGACAAAAAAAGAAGCTCAGTGTTATGTTTTGAGATAGATTTACAAAAATCAAAAACCTGTTTTAAAAACTGAGATGAATCACAACCCTTCTATTTATTCAAATATTTACTGGCTAATCCTGAAAAGGATGGGTGAAATATGAGAATTGATGCGAAGTGGAATGCACTTGTTCAACCAAATTTCCTTCCTGATTTGTCACATGATCAATTTTTGGCATGTAAAATGCTGAAATGAAATTAATGGCTCCATAATCAAGAGAAATATACTGTCCCTCTACTCCTGGAGTACTGCATCCCACTCTGGGGTCCTCATCACAATAAAGACAAGGGCCTGTTGGAATGGGTCCAAAGGAGGGCCATGAAAATGATCAGAGAGACAAAACATCTGTCCCAAGAGAAAAGATCAAGAGAGTGGTGGTTATTCAGGTAACAGAAGACTCTAGAGGCACCTTGTTATGGTCTCTCAATACTTAAAAGAAGCTAAAAAGAAATATGAGGACAGAAATTTTAACAGGGCCTGAAGCAATAGGGCAGTGGTTTTAAACTAAAAAATGGTAAATTTGGACTAAATCAATGGGAAAACTTTTTACAGTGAGGGTGGTTTTTACAGTGAGGGTGGTTTTTTCAGAGAAATTGTAAGTGCCTCAGCCCTGGAACCATTCAAGTTCAGGTTAAGCTGGGCTCTTAAAAAACTGGTCTAGGAGAAGATGTCCCTGGTCATTGCAGGGCAGTTGGACTAGATGACCTTTATGGGTCTCTTCCAACAGAAACTATTCTATGATAGCTTGATTAAATGAAAAAAATCAGAGCAATCATTTTTTTGTTCATACACAGCATTTTGAGTGTCATGTTATGTAAAAGTTCTCTCCATAGGAAAGGTACAGGACATAATAATCTATAGATTGCTGTACCAGATCAGAACAGAGTAACCTAGTTTTGATGTTTATTGTAAGCTACAAGAAGTAAATGTGAAACACCTTTCAAAATCCAAATTCTTTCAGAAACCATTTTGGTACACTTTTGTTAGGTGCTATGGCAGTTCCCTTGCACTGTAGGGGCCTGCAATGGAAGTATCAGGGATCAAAGCACTCACCTGTTGTCAAACATCTTTGCTTAGAGTAAGTAACACATAAGTTTCTTACCTATGTTTTCATAACACTTCTGAAGTACTCTGGAGGTTTAACCCTGACTAGACACCAGGTTCCATCAAAGGCACTCTATCATTCTCCCTTGTCAGCTTCGTAAGGGATCAAAAATATAATGAAAAGAACAGACTGCTGCAGCATGGGTCCTTTCCATGGGGTGCTGTCCTTCAGGAACAGACTGCTCCAGTGTGGATCGTCCTGCAGGGTGACAAGTCCTGTCAGCAAACCTGCACTTTTGTGGGCTCTTCTCTGCATGGGTCCACAAGTCCTGTCTGAAACCTGCTCCAGCATGGGCTTCCCACAGCCTCCTTTGGCATCCACCTGCTCTGACATGGATCTCTGTTCCACCATGGATGTCCACAGGCTGCAGGTGGTTAGCCTGCCTCCCCATGGTCTTCACCATGGTCTGTAGGGGAATCTGCTCCAGTGTCTGGAGCACTTTCTTCCACTCATTCTTCATTGACTTGTGTGTCTGAAAAACAATTTTCCTCACATATTCTCACTCTGTCTGCAGGTTTTATGCTGCAGGTTCTTTCCCCTCCTCCCCACCTGCCCACTTATTAATTATGATATTTAAGAGGTGCTAACGCCACTGCTGAAGGGCTTGGCCTTGGCCAGTGGTGGATCCAGCTTGCCAGGTACTGGTTCTATGGGACACAGGGAAATCTGCTTGCAGCTTCTCACAAAAATTACCCTGCAACTCCTCTGTTGCCAAAACTTTGCCACACAAATGTGATATATTCCATGCTTACACTCTTTGAATCACATATTTGAAATTTATTATTAAAATCTATATTTATCCCACAATTTTCACAAACTTCATTCACATCATCTTAAAAAAGATCCCCCACATCAAAGTCAAAAGAACATAATGACAATACTGAATAAAATTGGACAAATTACATAGAATCCACTCCTCATCCCTCACAATTGCAACAACCAAAATTGCCCACCATCACTTTGCTCTCTAACTGTCCATCTTTTGACCTTTGCATCTCCCAGTTACTATGCTTCTCTCAAATACTTTGAGCCCCATGTTGGTTGCAAAAAGGGACTGTGTTGACTCTGGCTAGATGCAGGATGCCCAGCAAAGCTGCTCTATCACTCTTGCATAGTTATCCAATATATTTCCTACTTAATTTCTCTTGTATTTTTTAAACATAAAATTCATAACCCTTAATCATCCATAAGCTTTAAAAAGCAGCAGTTATCTTCTTGTGTGGAATTGTTACAAATTTCCTTTTGCAAAAGGAACCAGAAGTCTGTGGACCTTGTGAGAACAGACAGAGAGTGAATCTAGGCAGGTTTGCAGAGCAATGAGCTCTGAGTCAAGTGAGTACAGATAATTATGTCTGGGATGTTATCAGAGCTTTTGATCTTATCCAGATTGAAGCAAATTGCACTGAGATCTCAACCATGGCCAAACTCAGATTTCTCAGTTGGCAGCTTATCATCTGGTACAGAATCTAGGATATAATTTAGAGTCTGGCACTGATGTAGAGGTCAATGGGTTGGCCTGGACCCTGTGGCCAAGATTTGTTTCTAGGACAGTGATTTTTTAATGGAGCTAAAGTGAGGTTGAACAACAGAATTTTGTTGCCTTGGTTTATGTTTAGGAGGTTTGAACTTTCTTTTTGTAGTGAGCTGGGTTCCAAACTCCTATTACAGAGACGTTAAAGTATCAAAATACCCTAGGCAGGGAAATATTCTCTAGAGCACACTTGGATATTTCTGTGACACAATAGTTTAGTAAAGTCTAAAGCAGACAACTTCACAGCAGTGGTGGGAACCAAAGATTATTTTTCAGTGAAGTATGTTAGGCACAATGGGAGACAACATTTGAAATTACCTTCTGAATTGCTTTGGACTGACATGAAGTGCATAATGATGGTGGTGTAGTTACTGTGTTCCACACTGGGCTCTAAAAGAATAATTGCAGGTCAGTTGTGCCTATAGCACACTGTTTATATAACCCATTTTACAAGTTAACAATAAAAATCTGCATTCTCAACTTTATTAAAAATAAAAATCAACTGCACAATGCTTTAGTGTTGACACAAAACATATGTCTAAATAATAAAACAGAACAGAAAACTAGTTTAAAAGGCCTAATATACTATGCTGTGTGGTGTAGAATACTTTATAAAGTTTTAAGTGAACTGTGAAAAGTATATACCTGTTTTTCAACTGTTCTCCAAGAGAAATTCTTACTAAAGTTTATCTGTAACTGTGTTATGATAGAACTCACAAAATAGACTTTTCTAAGTTCAGTTTTACATCTGAAATCTTGCTTGTGTTTTTTACTATAGCATATAGAAGGATCTTAAAAATCACCAATCTAAAATTAAAATACAGAAGAGAACTTTGCAAATGTAATATATTTATTAAACAACTGCAAAAAGTAGACATAGCACACTATTTCTATAGATGCATATCTCTAAAGTATTAAGTGGTTTGATACTTTAAGTCAGATACTTGATATAAATGCTATAAAAGAGAACATCTTAAATCTGCTGTAAGTCTGGTTTGGTTTTTGTTGGCAAACCAAGTATACAGTCAATATTTGTGGACTTCAGCTGAGAATTCAACTTTCAGCCCTGACAATTCTCAGTGAAAAAGAAAGGGTTTGTAGCAAAATGGTCATCAAAAGTTCTTGGATGTACCTCCCAGGGGTATCACAGCAAGCCACCAGCATTGTGCATCCAGATATGTCTGGACCCTGTAGAAAATGAAAAGATTTTGTTTCAGAGATGTTCACAGTCAAATTCCATTGGCATGCTGTATCTGCTGTCAACTGTGAAAGCCCTGCAAGGTGAACTGGAAAAAAATTTTACAAAATATTACATGAGTCAACATCCATACCTAGGTGACCACTGCTGATCTCATATGTTCAGAGAAATTAGAAGTATGGTTTCCACTTCTTTCCATTTCCTCAGACTGAACATTGGATCTTTTACCATCATACATCATACTTCCATCGTATTTCTAGACATATCCTTCCTTTCAAAGTTTCTTTCTGCTTTTTGTGCTCAGATTCTTTTCCCTTTCATCACACTCCTGCTCCACCTGATCGTAAAGATTTCTGAGAACAGTGTACACCTTAGGAAGTTAATTTGATATTTAGATCACATGACTGATTGGAACAATTTATGCTAGATCTACCAAATTTCCATTTTACCCAATGGAAATTCCAGTCCTTACTCAGCACTGTCTTGAGCTTTTTGAGAGCATTCTAATGACTTTCTGTAGGCACCAAGAAAATTTGTGTCATGAAGAGAGGACCAGTGCGACTTGGACTTGAAACAGCCTTGCTTTCAAGATGATAGCTTTTCACCAGGTGTATTTGTCAGCAGGCTTTGAACTAGGGAGTGCCTTCTAGTAGTCTCCAAATTCTGCCAATTGCATCCCTCTTATTACTGTAAAGAACTGAAACACTAAGTTTGCCACTGCATATTTACTCAAGTAACCCAGAAACTAGACTAAGCTTCAGAATAGGCTTCCACTGAGTTTGCTGAAAGAGAGGTAGATTAGGTTTATAAAGTCCTTTCAAGGGTATCTGATGATATATTGATTTAGGCTGACTTCTTAAAGCATCACTGCTCTGTCTGTCATCTGTGTATCAGGCGGTGCTGGCACCCTTGGCCATTCTCTGCCCAGCTGCTCCACCACAGCTGAATGCCTGCAGCATATGACAGCAGCCTTAAATGCATTAGTCAATACTGCTCACCTACCTGCTACTAAAATAGATGCTTTTCCACTGTCATCTGCAGTCAATCCAAATAATCACAGAGACTGAGGCTTATAGGAGAGCTTAAAGCTCATATTTTTCTTCCAATATGTAAAAGTAAAATTAAATAGAAGATTTGCAGAGTCTGTCTGTGAGGCATCCATATTTCTATCTTCATCTTAGAATCAGTTAATATCAGTTAAAATCAATCATTTCCATCTCAGTATCAGTAGTAACATTTTAGGGAATAACGTCACAGAATCACAAGACACTGTGAAACTGATGGGATAGTCAGTTCCCTTCCCAGACTCTCCCAGAGCCCTCCAATTAAGGAACCTACTATTTTTTCTGCCCTTAGGAAATTTTTGATCTACTTCAATGGAGTGGGACTCAAGAAGTGTAAAGGTAGTGCTCTGAAAATGAGCCTCCAACACAGTGCTCATCTGGATAATCCCTGCCTCAAAACAGCCCATCAGCTTCCAAAGACTTGTTCTATATTCAGAAATTTATTGAATCCACAGGCAAATATTAACTGTGCAGAAATAATTGACCCCTTTTAGGGATGTGTTTTGTGTATTAGCTAACTGACCACCTTGTAACAAACGTTTTGAGCCCACCTCTTTCATATCATGGCAATTTAGAAGGAATAATATGCAGAGTTGATTGATTTGGATGTAAAAATCAGCAATAATTTATAGAAAAAAAAACTTGAGAGAAGTTAAAGTGCAAGTTTGTTTTCATTAAAATTTTAAATATCATCAATACTGATATGTGAGAAGAAATAAAGGTCACTTGCAGGGATGGAAAATAATATTCTAGTAGTGGTGAAACTGAAGATCCATGAAAGTACAGAGGCGCAGCTGTCAATAGCATTGGCCTTCTGAGAGTACAAAGCCCTTCAGATGTCAAGTCAAAAGCAAATGAGAACAGATGGATTACAAAGATATTGGAAAGACGAATTTCAAAGGAAGACGAGAGAGTCATCTCATCAGTAGGAAAGATCGGGTAGACATTAGGAGACAAGAACATTTGAGCAGAAGGAATAAGAACATGGAAACTGCAATTTTATTTTTCTTTAACAGATTTTTTGTTTTCCATCTTGATACAATAAAAAAATAGTAACCTTTCCATATGCTTTCTTCCTGCTTAATTCCAAAAATTCCTTCAGTTGCTCTTTTAAAACTTTTCACATTTTAGAAATTGAACCTATTTTGTCAAAAACATATCTATATTAATATCATGAATATAGCTGGAATTCCCAGTCAGGCAGGTTTTTCACTTCTCACCTACCTTCACAGCTTACCATCTGTAACTGTTACCTTGAGATGAAGTGAAAAACACACAGCTCATAGCCTACCTTTAAAGATCTGAAAATGAGACAAACAGTAAACAGTTTTAACACAGTGCAGTTAAACAATAATGCATTTCTAAATGGAAGAAAATTTTCCTAAAGTATGGGCTCCATGTATTAGATTAAAACACTTTTCAGGCACATGATTACTGCAAAAAGGATGGCTTTTGCTACCAGTTAGTCCCTTCTCTCCCCTCTTTCTAATTAGAATTAAACTTAATTGTAGCTTCAGTGTCTTAACTAAGAAAACCGCATGGAATAGGACTAAGCAATATTTGTAACTATTTCCAAGGTTTCAATGACCTCCAAAAAGACAATTTAGGCAGGTACTTTAGGGCTTGATCTAGAAGCTTTGGAAATCAAAGTAATATTCTAGGAGATCTAGTTAGTTTGGGATGAGGTGTCTCACGTGTGAGAAGTGGGTAAACAACATGGGCTTTATAGATTTGACTATGTTTAAAAGCTCTAACTGTAGTCTTCTGATTATAGCCAATTCCCTTTTTATCTTAAAATATGTAAGGTATGGAAAGTTCCTGCTTGATTATTATATTGAATAGAGCAACATTACAACATTTCCAACAATTTTATCAAAATTCATCTGCTTGTCCCATCATTAGCTAGTTGGAACAGTTTTGATTTTATAGCTGCCAAGCAGCTCTCCTTATGTGTTGGCTGTTGGTTTTCTAAGTCTGCCTTCCTTATCTTATGTCTCACTGCAAAAGCTATCCATCTCTATCAGAGTCTAAGCAGCTGTGGCAAAAGCTTTTAATTTCTCTACTCCCTGCCAAGCAAAAATAGAAAAACGGGAAAAAGAAATAAATTTTCATTTCACTATTAAAATTCTGCAGACATGTATCAGTAAGTACTCCCACTGTGTGTAAGAGAGGGACATATGTGAGTATGTGTGCATTTATGTTGCAAGCTATTGAACAGAAAAGATACATAATACTAGTAGACAGTATGACTGTGTTTGTGCTCTGAAAGCATTATTTTACTCACAAATATAGCACAGTACTTCTTTTTGAGAATGAAATACATCCATTTCAAACAAAGACTGAACTCTGATCTTTTCTGCATGGAAGTTGTTTTAGGCAATTACAAAATAATTTATGGAAACTTTATATTTGATTACCTAACTTGAGTTCTGTGGTAACTATATTTCTGGAGTGAACTTCTGGGATTTTAAACATAAAAACCTATTGCCAGATAGTGTAGAGCTGGCTTTTCTAATTTTTGTGAAACTGAAATACCCCTCCTAAGGGATTTAAATGGATGAAGAGCAGG
>VXBX01005289.1:6374-25757 GCA_013400415.1 Scytalopus superciliaris
TTTTTTTTTTTTTTTTTTTTTTTGTCTCTCTATAGAGAGCCAAGCTCTATTGATATTTTATACTACTTCCAGTGGCCAAAATCTAATGTTAGAAAATCAGGATTAGAGTTCCAAAAATATCCAGGCCCTGTAACAATTTTTCCATGCTTATTATAATGTTTGTTCCTGAGCACAGATTGATTTGTTACTATGAAAAAAAATCAAAGGGTGTTTCCCATAGCATCTAGCTAAGTGTATATAATTTATATATACAGTTTATTAAACTATTCTATGTACAACTAAAATATAAACAATTCTGAGGTCAAAGGTTATCAGTGCATCTGACAGTATGTGTTTAAATATTTATAGAAATTGTCACAAAGAATGAGCACGTACCCAAAATCTTGAAAAGTACCCATACAAGATTTAAATATTCACATCCTTCCTTAACAACCAGGGATTAAGCTTGTGGTAAACTCCTCCACCTTCCATCCCTTACAGAGCTCCAATTACCATCACAACATATAACCTCCTAAATTTATAGAAAAGGATGTATTTTGCAAAATGCCCTGAACGTCAATCAGCACACTAAGGCTTTTCTAGTAAGGAATGACATTAACAAAGGATTTACAGACACCTGCCTTTTCTCTTTAGAGTGAAAGGGGATGCCTTTTTCATTTTAACAACAAAAGTATGACACTGGAAAGTCATTCTCTCATTTAGGATAGTCCAAATTGTCCTTTTAAATTCAGTCTGGAGCCAATACCTGTAGATTACAAAGCAGCACGACCTTGTGCTATTACACCAGCATCTATTAAGCAGGCGACATCCTTCTTTATCAGTCTGTTCTGCTGGAGTTTGGTCTAACCCGGGGCGCACTGCAGCCACCTTATCTGGAAGTGGCAAAGGCTCCTGGTCCACATCAGAAAGAGACAATTAAGCCCTTTGCTGGGTACAAATCCGACTGAAAGAAGAATCCTGACTAAACATCCTAAAAAAAGGTGGGAAACACCAGGCTGGCTACATCATGTCTTCCCTCCCCTAAGTCCTCCACCCCCTTCCTTCAATATACAGCTATACTTTCATTTATATTAGGAACAGGTTTCAGCCCATAAAGGTCTCTCTCTGACCTCAGACTTACCCCACACTCAGCTAGGCACAAAGCGCTGCTGGCTGGATTAGACACAGAGTTGTTTTAAAGCTGGGTGGCATTAGCCAACAGAAAACCTTTCAGACTCTACCTCCTAATTAAGGGCTTCACTACACTAGGAAATCTACCAGTGTAGTTATAGTGGCTTAATTATAACTGTTATAATTGGGATATAAATATAACTCTCTTATTTCAACATTCATATAAGGACTATGAGTGCTTATCTCTGGTTTAGTTTATGTCACTATAAAAGCTGTTTAAGAAGAAAAAGATATCTTTACTTCATACTAAATATATCCAAAAGGGGAGTTATACTGGTCAGACTGGTGTAATTACAACTGATATAATTATACCAGTATAACCAAGCCAACGAATGTTCCCCCACACACAGCAGAGTCACGTACATGGTGAGAGGATGAAAAAGCAGCAGGAAGCTCGTGGAGTCCCACCTGACAGACTCTTTAGGAAGGAAATGCCCTTCAGCACTTACTGAGATTGTGCAGAGGGGGATGAAGACTGACAATTGAGGGAATATTTAAAATTACAGTGGGTGATACAGGTAGTACCAGCTACAAACACTTTGCTTGGCAATTATACTTGTGCAAAGCGCCAGCATTCAATCAGAGTTGATCAAGAGCTCTACTCACTTCTCAGTGAAATAGTAGCACTTGTAATAGCTGACCAGCACTGGCTCATGGCAGGGAAGAATGCCAGCTGACCAGTGCTCCCTGGAGACCCTTGTGGAAAAACATAAGCTTATGTGGTTTACCTAGGAAGCAGCTCTAATATTTGACTTCCTCAAATTAGGAAGCATCTACAGTGTGAACCTGGCATCTCTAATATTTGTTCCTTTCACTAATAAGTTCCTGACATTTCAGATCGTTATGTACTGACATGACCCTCCATGTGCAATTAGTGTTCCTCTTCTTTTTGATAGAGGTGCATGGAAACTGGAATAATTTTACATTCATTGAACATTGAGAAACTTACAAGACTATTCATTCCAATGTTTAAAGAAATGTGTTTAAGCTAACATTTCACCGGGCATTATCCACTATTCTTCTCAGCAGAAAAATAATCAGAAATAATTGCAGCTATACTTTCAAGTCAATTTTGAAGAACACACATTTCTCTTTATAACAAAGTGACAACACTAACAATATGCAGTACCTCATAAGCCTTTCACAATAAAGAAAAAAAAATGAATTGCTGTTGATTATTTAGCTTAAGCTGTGGATATTTCACTTTATTCCATAGGATCAAATAGATCTCACCTTATAGAGAGTTGTCAGAAAATTAGCTAGACCATATTTTCTCAGCAGAAATAGTTTAACAGCTGTGTTCAAAAGCCATTTGCTTATATTTGCATGATCTCAGTTGCTCTTGATTCCTAAAATTTAAGAACTTCAACTTAAAACAAATTAATTTCAACCAGACAGAAACCAATTCCACCTGGAACAAGGACACAGGACCCATGGCATGGGTGAAGATAGAATGACATACTGCTAACTTTGGAAATCCAGGAAATAATCTCCTGAAAACTCAGGAAGATTTACGCCCTTCTAATCCAATCATAATTCACTTCTACAAAACATGGAATGAAATCCACAGAGAATCATCCAAGGAAATTCCTTGAGCAGACATATGGGGAAATTCCTCAGTTAGGTAGAAGGTTATATATTAACCTGAGACAACTGAATAAAAAAAAAGGAATAATGATGGTCTCCAATTCTTACAAGAATTCTCATTTTCTGAGAAAAGCATAGGTGAAAAAGGGTGAAAACACAGCAGCAGCACAGCTATACACAGCATTTCTTCTTGCAATTGTGTCAGCCAGTAGGTCAAATTCACTGCAGTTGAAGGAATTAACACAGGAGGGCAAATCTTAAGAAGATCCAGGAGGCTAACACATGATTTAAAGCTCTGCTAAGAGAAACAAGCTCTGAGTTGCAGAAGCCCAGAAAGAATGATGTTGCAGTTGTCAGTGGCCACTTCAAACACCCAGGGCTTACAATGGAATACAGAATCGGGCCCATATGTGCTTTTATTTCCTGCTAAAATTGCTCTAAGTAGGTGTCATTAGTCCTTTCCAATACAGCTTCCAGCAAACTCAGTAGAAACAGAAGGAAAACCAGCATTTTGTTAGTCAAGCCTCAAGATAAAACCAATGTTTTTTTCTTTCCATGAAACTAAAGGAAAGATGAATAGACAAACAAAACTTACAGCACTGTACTCTATGTTGCATTCAAGAACATAATTTGAAAGTGCACCATGGAATTCAATTACCTTTGAATGGTCCTGCCAAGCCAATTCAAGTACGGCACAAGTGTTAAAAAGCACATTCTGTGAATGTATAAATAGGAACTGAAGCTAATTCTCTCCAACAAATCCTTGAAAAACACCAAGTGAAAGCAAACAGAACTGAAAAAAGAGATACTGTTCTTTGAGACTCCTCAATAGATGTTCTTTTGTAATTATAACCCCCCAGCCCATACATTCAACACTTTAGAGACAGACCATGTAGGGAGGATAGATGGAATGAAGTGTAAGGAGCCTTGTTGTACAGTGCATGGACAGAGGGAATGCTGCCACACTCTTCAAATTCATCAGGAGACAAGGATTTACATTCTCTGTTGAAGGCTGGAGCAGGAGATTCAAAAGAGTTATGCTGTCACTTGAGAAGCCAGCTTGAAATATACATGGCCCATAATATTCCATGAATTATTGCACTCCAGTGCATAGGTATAGACTAAGTTAAGAGGGTGTAATCAGAACCAGAAAGTAAGGATGTTCCAAGATGACATGTTGCTTATCAATATCTGCATGAGTAAAATAATGCTCTTTAAGACATAACTATTTTTCAGAACTATAATATATCCAAATATGTATATACATACACACACACACACACATCCCCTATAGCACTGTTGAACTGATCTTTCTGATTCTAATGGTAGCAGACTATATGTAAACTCTAAAATGATTCCTTGAGCTCTTTTTTTCTTCAAGCTGATGCTAGGGTTTGCTGGGTTGTTGTCAGTTTTTAGGATTGTTTTTCAAAACTCACGGAAAAAAAAAAAAGCATGTAGGAATAGAAACACAAAATGGAAGGATTTAAAAGGACCTAGAGCCCTATAAGCAGAAAAGATCCATCATGATAAAACTATGGAGAAGAAACAGATGTGGAGTCTAGCAGTCTCTAAAGACTAGAACAAAGAGTGATGGGCCAATTTTATATCCATTTCTCTCTTCTGCTTCATGAATACAGTGATTGTGCTTCTTCAGTGATTATTCAGCCATTAAAAAAACCCCAAACCTGATCTTCTGATATGTTAAAGCATTGTCTGTTTGATAACCACCCGTTTTTTCATATATATGAGTTGCAAATGTCTTCCAGAAGATAGTGCTGGTAATAGAAATTTATGTTTCTAGAAGTTCAGTAACAAATGGGCCAGGAGGCTTCGTGGGAGTATTTTGCAATGTTTCACAGTTACTTACTTATGTTAAAGCTTTAAGAATAGTTTAATACCCTCTCCTTTTAGAAAGCAGACTTTTTAGGATATTACACTTCAAGTCTTACACCATTCAAGATTTCTTTCTTGGAGAAAATAGGACATCTCATAAGCATAATAGACATGACATACTTTAAGAATTAATTTTTTAAAAAATGAGCTTCCTTATTTATAGAACTGATACTAAAATAAGATACTTTAGATGAAGTACTTTATATGCTACAGCTAGAGTTCATTAAAGATGTAGAGAAGATACCTGTACTCATACCACTGTTACTTCTATTAAGAAATGGATAAGACTCTAGTAGCATTTGTGAAACGTATAAGATTTTACACTTGATTTCTTATTCTGTGTTGATTTAAATGGTCAGCCTATCTTCTCTCAAGACACTGCAGTCTAATAGGCTGAACATGGAACTGATAATAAGATTCTTTGGAGCCATATCTTCACATTTCTTGTATAAAACTGGCTGAACAGCTGAGCTCTTCAATTTTATTTCATTATTTGATGAATGCAGCATTTCTGGGGCAAAGTATTTACAGCCAGGTCAAGCACCAGACTACGCTTACTTCCTGACTGAAACACAAGTGCAAAATCTCAAAGGATTCACATCCTGACCTCTCTGCATTTCCATGTCCCAAACCACAAAAGAAGGACAATATGGGAAAAGAATTCAAGAGGAAAATCTCTGCTGAACGAAGACCAAACCTAGCTCAGCAGGTAACTTGTCTTTTTGTTTACTTATTATTCAGAATTTACTCAGAATCAACTTCCCTCCCTGTTCCCTTGCCTTCAACTGCTTCATCTTTCAGTCTGTGCTGTCCTTGCCAATGATCACTCTTAAATACCAAATGCAGCTTCTGATCATATGCCTTGCTTGCCACAAACACAAGTGTGCACCAAGTTGTCTTTTCTGCAAGTTGACACTGAGGCACTGCCTCCAATAATGTATGGTTGTGTCCTTCTGCATAAAAACTGCTTTATCCTAATGCCATGAAAATGCTGTCCAAACAAAATTTCATTTCACTCTCTAAACCAAAAAAAGCTGAATCTTATATGCCCTCCCTATTTATAGCCAGCTTTACCAGTCTACATAATATTTCCAAGAAAGTGGCATGAATATTTCTATTGATGACTACAACAGGACAGAGGGGAAAATGTGTCTTTCTTCTCTTTGAAGAGGCCATAATCTTTCCTCTCCATATGCCACTCTACAAGGGACTTTTCTTGTGTAAGACTGAGGCAAAAGCTGGGCAGGCAGGGAAAGCAGTATAAAGCATATAGGGTGTTTTACTGTTTGCTTTACCCAGAGTATTTACTTTTTTTACATTAGGGTATCCTCCACTAATCTTAAATCTGTCAGATGCTAATGAAGATAAGGTTGCTGTATTTGGAAAGGAATGGGCAGGACAAATTTCCAGGTTTTCTGCCATGAATATCAGAATGATAAAGCCTTCTTCTCTCAAGTGAAACAGTTAAGAAATTCATGGTTTATCCTAATCTGAAACAGCACTGCCTAGAGGTCCCAAATGCAGAGCAGAAAATATGCAACAATCTTTGGTGTATTAGGAGTTGTAGATCATTTACATGCTTGGCAAGGCAGTTTAAGATCATTGTTTACTGTTAAGAAGTTCTCAAGTGTTTATTGAAAAATATGTTAAATGTGAAAATTTTAAGTATCTTCTATTAGAAATAATCCTTCAAGATAGACAGATGCAAATACATAATGACTGCCATATGTCAAAAGGATTTCATGGTTAAAAAGTGGACTTAAACAATGCCCCTCTGAGTTCTCATAAACCCAAGGTTTTAAAGTTTGTTTTTTTCTTTTAAATAAAATCTGGAGGTTTTCTGCCAAGAAAAGTTTTATCAGTGGAAAATAAAAATTCTTGACCTTCCTATATCTCACACAATATTTATCTTCCTACAGAGATCTCTGTTTATATCATTACTAGTGGACCTAAAGGATATTAACTAGATATCCCTTATTGAGTCCATACTTGTATGCATTCAAGTGTATCACATTAACTTCAGGTTTTAAGCAAAATTCAAAATACTCTTTGTTTACTGTTTCTCCAGAGAACAGATTTCCTGGGAGTTCTTGAAATGTGCATTTAGACTTTGAAAGACTGAAGAAGAAAAAGCAGGAATAATGTCTACTTTAAACCAAAATGCCTTTCTGAAACCCACACAGATCTGCTGATGAGAAATCACAAGTCTCCATTAGAGCCTTTATCACTAGGTTTCATGTTCTGCTTTTTAAAGTCTTTTAGAGATAATGAAATTACAAATTAATTGTGCCTCTGTTATGGTTTTGATGCTTAGAAACTAGCAATGTAAATAGATATTTTTTTTTCCCCTATTATTTCACTCACATCACTAGACATGAAACAGATGTACCTAAGCAGCTTCATTAACTGTAAAAGATAATAAAATATTGTCAGGAACTTGGGATTCTATCTTAATTATTGTGCATATCACAGTAATGTCTCAGAGGAAGTATTAGAAGATTCCAGGAATGCAGCTGTCTGCTTATAAATTAATTCACTCCCCCCCCCCAAACTACATGGGCAAATGAAAAACAATCTTTCACTTTCCAGCTGAACCAAACTGACCAGTTCCAAATCACTAACAAAGAAACAAAACAAAACAATTCTGTATTTCCTGTTTCAGGAGTCATCTGCACATTTGCATGTCTGCCTGAAGCATTCTCGATTAGTTCAGCTATCCCAGCTAGTCCCAACTAGCTTCTCTATTAAACATTTAGCACTCTGCCTAGGACATTTAAATAGCTGATTCAAAACACTTCTTGCTATGAGCTGAAATCTGATCTTCCCTTTCTCATGGAAGTGAAATACCCAGCATGTTAAAGCAGCAACCTAAATCCTAACATAGTCAAACAAACCCAGCATTAACCACTTGAACTTCTGGTGTTAAGGTTCAAATTTGACTCAGAATTGTCAAGTGTAACCTTTTCTTACAAGGTTGCTTTAAACACATATAAGTGTAGTTCAACGCCACATCTGGAATGAAAAAGCCAGGTTTCCAGTTTGATCTTACAGAGGCCCTACTAGCTGTCAACTCCTTATAACCTTTTGATAAAAGAATTCAAGTAAGAGATAACCAGAGTCTGCACTACTTGAATGAACTGGAGCTCAGCTCTTCAAAAGCATCTTGGATTTCGCAGCACTGACATGACAAACTGGAAATTCAGCCTCAATTCCACTTAATGTAGAGATAACAAAGGACTTACAATTAATAATGAAAATATGACAGGGAACACAGTTGCTTTCATGCCAATTATTCTGCTTCTGCATTGATAGTTTCAATGCTATTTTGTCAATTTTGTGTGAATTACCTAAAAAGCTCTGCATAGTCAAGAATGCCCCACATGCTGCCAGAAACTGTTAGCAGCAGAGCAGAGAAAAACTTGAGCTTTTGACACCTGGTGAGCTGTTAGAGGGTAGAGTGACACAAACACAATTACCTGGATACTCCTGCCACAATGCTGAGCAGTCAAATCTGCTAATACTGTTGGAAGGGAAATTGTCTTCTTAAGGTTTCAGCATCTCATCACTTGGATGGGTGGATCAACCCACAGCTCAACTAGATATTCCTAAGTAAGGCACCTTGAGACTTCGGAGAAAATAATTGAAAAATGTGGCTACCATCCTCTAACTACTTTTTTATATTTAATTAAATGTGCCTTTTTAAAAAATAAAGAACTAAGGGAAGCCTCAGTAATTAGGTATTTAACATATGTTAATATAACACGGGCATGCAATGCTTTCACAATTAAGTGCATGACTTGTTTACACTGATTCCAGTTTCAACCAGATCTAATTCTGCAAGCAAAGTTTCACTTCCTTAAAGTTGACCATTTAGCAGAAATCTGGCATTGAACAAATGCTCTGTAAGGGATACATTTGCTTTGAAATATATTGCATACATTTTCTTAATACTAGTTACTGAAGAGTAATATAGCTTCGTTTTACCATTTTTAACCTGGATCTAAAGGAATCATAATGGAAAAGTGCTTCTTGTTCCTGCTCTAATCCAAGGAAAATCAATGGGTTCTTCCTAGATTAAATTCTTTAAAGCATCTGCTAGGCAGAACTGTGGACTTCAAAAATAGTTTGTACTGAAGTGCAAATAATAAAATAACATTTGAGTGGTTGACCACTGTTACCATGGGAAGAACAAAAAGAAGTCTGGAAGAGTGGGAAACATATCCTTCCACTCAGAAAATCATAAGAATAGACTATGACTTGGTATATCCAAGTTGTAACATCGAGTTCCAAAAAGTATTCTTGGGAAAAAAACGTAAGACTGACTGTTGAAGAGGATGTAAATCCTCCCAAGGAATTATAGCAAGAATATTACTATGTTGGCAGAAATATGATCTGAGCCTAAGGGCCAAAGGCTAAAGACAAGAGAGAAGAAAATTCCTTCAGACTGGATTGTGATAAACTCCAGTGAGATATTCTGAAGATTTCACCATTTCACACTCTGCAAATACATGGGAGCTGGAACCTGTCAGAGAGAATACACTGCTATGCAGCAGATGAATAGCAAGTCAGCTAAATACGTACTAAAATCCTTCAGAATGATGGGTAAGAATTTGAACAAGTAGAAAAAAACCCCACCATATTATTTGGAGTATCTTGGACAGTTCAGGCAAAACAATAATCAAGTAGGAAAATTAAATAAATGTATTTTCCAAGGTTGAAAGGTTTTGATGCACTCTTTCATAGAAAACTTTCCAATTCTGAGTGCCTCTTTACATTAAATTTGCACGAGTTGGAATTTCTGAGGCACAGAATGTCTCAAGATACAAAAGTTCTTGGAGGCCATAAAGGGCTCAGGAAACACATGGAAACTGGAGTCTTCT
Source organism: Scytalopus superciliaris (assembly GCA_013400415.1). Lineage (NCBI taxonomy): Eukaryota > Metazoa > Chordata > Aves > Passeriformes > Rhinocryptidae > Scytalopus > Scytalopus superciliaris. Next base: position 15,908 of record VXBX01005289.1, read on the forward strand.
AGCCACAAACCTTCCAAGCCAAACTTCTATCTTGCCTTATGAACCCAAAGGGCTAAATAGGCCAGTGCCTTGTTCTGGGGCTCCTGCTATCAGAAAACTGAAAGAGTCTCTTGAAGCCATTTAGGCAATGAAAGAATTACTGCTGCTTTTAATATCTTCTTGCCCTGGGCAACCACCTGTGTCACTGAGAATATATATATTGTGAAGCTGGCCTTGGCAGCAAAACACAGTGGGTCAGGCAGCCTCAGTGTCACAAAAACAATGAGAGGAGATAGCACAGCTGCAGAAACCTGCCTGAGGCTCTCTGGCTTACAGGATTTTAAAGGAGAGTTTGCTGCACTGACAGTTATGGACAGTTTTCCCACACAAAACCACTAGAAAATGGTGTGTCCGTGGCCAGTCCTGAGCCCCCAGACAGCTTTTACTTTATCAAGATTAAAGGAAGAGGAGGCAGCTGGGGCTAATAAGTTGCAAATCAATGCCATTAGCAAAGAGAGTAAAGAAGAAAAAAAAAAGATCCAAGCCCTGCAGAAGCAAAGCTTTCAGCTGTGCCTCTTGCTGTGTAGAAACTGTGCAGTTGTCCCGGTTCTGCTTGGATTTGTCCTCCAACTCAGGGAGATACAGAAGATGTCTGGATTTTCTGTTTATTACACATGTGTGTAGTTTATGTCTGTGCAACTGTATGTATGCATATATATATACATGTTTTGCTACTGACAACATTGGATTTTGCATCAGACCTTGCATAATAATGTTAGGATTCAAGAGGAATAGCACCTAGGATTAGTGAGGTTATGGGATTTAATTCCACCTTCTATTCCCTACCACAGGTTCTGGTATGACAGCACAGACCCACTTCATGGTGTGGTACCTTCGCACCTTCTCAGTGTTTCAGAGCTAATGATGACAAACACACTGGTGAACTTGACAGCAGTCAGGAACATTCCTCTGCATTAACATGGGATCAGCTTTTCTGTGAAACTGTTTCAACCAGCCCCTGGCATGTTTTCATCCCATGTCAGCAAGCTCTGTCTCATAAAACTCATAATCATAATTTCTGTGCTTGGACACAGGCTGTTCATATTGCAGCCACTTCACTTTGGAGGAGGGATCTTTACTACTGCAAACACACTCCACTGAGTCACTTGGCCTTGTGTCCATTTCTCCTAAACTACTGGCTTTATCAACCTGGATTCACACTACATCAGAATCTTCTAAAGGAATAAATACAAAATTAAAAAGATGTCTTCATTAGCAAAGAAATAGCAACATAAAAGTGGTTTCACACTTGGCAATTTATTTGGATTATTCCCTTTTACACAGTAACTTGTTTGTGTACATCACTGAATTCTGCCTTTGGAAATTTGTCTTAATGTGTGGAAATGAACTGACATTTCCCTGAGCAATATTCATTTGCATACCAATATTTTAATCTCTTTCACAATATTAATTTAGACCGTTATATTTTAATTTCATTTGTCACTCCCTGGATCTTTTATTTTTTCAAAAATTAACAGTGAATTGTTATTATGCATTTTCATCTAGGTTCTGTAGAAATAAATTTTATCCTTTAATGTATTTCCTTCCTTTATAAGCAATAATGATTTATACATCAGACAGATGTATGCAGAGCTTTTCAATAGCTCTAATGAGAAAGATTTCTATTTTCGCTTTCTACTAACAAGAAAAGATCACCTGGATTGTGTTGGTTATAAACATTCCCCCACTGAAGTAGCACTGCAAAAGAACAAGCATCAGACATGCAAAAGCATTATGAGGCTGCAGTGTTGTGCATTCTGGAAACTCAGAAGGCAAACCAGAAACTAAACCACTTTATTTTTAATGTATTGACATGAATTTTTGAGAGAAGGATGAAGGGTAAGGGGGAATGGAGCTCAGAGGAAAACCAAAGAACGGCAGGATATCTCTGTGGATCCAAGTAGAGAAAATGCCTTGAATTTCCAATTAGCTCAGTAAACAGAGCATGTCGCTGGGACAACAGATTGATTGAATGTCAGCTGGAAAACTATTCCATAGTGAGTGATTTTGAGACCAAGAAGCAAAGGCAGAAAAGTCTGTAGGAAAACACTCCTAAGAAAAAGGTGAGGAAAAAAAAATTATGAGCCCAGACAAAGACCTGTATGGTTTCAGCATCAGGGGAAGTACCAGTGCATTTGAACCCATCAAAGCATTGAAGTGGAAATTTTATTTTACTAGTTCTTCCTCTTACAAGCTGGATAGTATTCCTTAAAACAAAGCCCTTTCAGTGGCCTGGCTCCCTATTCCCAGCTAAGATACACAGCAAATCTGCTTAGCGTTTATCTAAGGCTAAAAGCATATTTACTCCCAGCCAGGAAACAGCCATCTTCAAGCACCAGTGGCATTTTATTTTGCATTTAATGTATTATAATTTTAGGAAGCCATGTTATTTTTTATAGCATTCTACTTTGCACAAAACTCCAGTGATAAACTGAAAGATTAATATAGTTCAAACAGCGAGATCTTAAGTAAATATACCCACAAGAGGGACACTGTTACCAACTGCAAGAGGAATATACTCATTTTTATTTTCTAATTCTTCCTTACAAAGAATAATATAAGGCCTAGAATAAAAAAAGTGATCTTTGCCCACTGATGAGGAGCCTCAGTGAAAAACAATAATGAGTTCTGCTGACATAGATGTAAGCCAAACTTTCTCTATTTATGAATGTTCTCATAAAAAGCTTCTCCAAGCTGACACGATATCTAAAGGTCAAAACTCTTAACAGAAGAGAGTCATCCTTTTATACAGGCTATCTTGCACATCTTCCCATAAGCTGAAACAGATGAAAAGTCCTTTTGCCATCTGCAACCAAATCAACTAATTTGATCTAAAGCTTTCCCAACTTAGGGACAAGGTTTAATAATGCTTTGGCTCACTTTCTAAATGCAGATAAAATGTTTTATGGCAATTTCCAGAAACCAAACTTGACTTTATTTCAGCACCATGTATTACCAGATCAGCGTCATACACACACAGGTGTTTCCTTAACTTGTTAATAAAACTTACTTTGCCTTATTGCAAAAGCTCCACATTTTCTTTGAATCTTTTCAGAAACAGGCTAAAAGCATAATAAGAGATCTTCTGCTTATTTTATTTTCTTCCCATCCTTCATTATTGAAACATACGTATTAAGATACTTAAAATACACTCTGAAACTGTGATTTTAATATACTTTATTGGAAAAATTACACAGTTTTAAATTGTTTTCAATGGGACAAAGCAATGGTCACCTCTATCTACCAAGTCCTTTTTTGATGAATCATGACTACCATATGCCAAATTCACATCTGCATGACTTGCAAAGTAAAAAGATAAATCTTTTTTCAACATATCTTTAAGAATTTATATCACCAACAGTTTAAAATCATGAAATGCTGATGCTCTGACTATATTTCACGTCCTCTATGTTGCACCATTTCCCAGTTCACAGTTTATCCATGTATTAGCATGCCAATCAAACACATCAGTCAATGTCACCTTGAGAAAATTGTCAATAGCAGAGGAAGAAGAACAAGAGAGGGTTTAGCACTAAGGCCTGAGACACCACCACATTCTCTTGCATTTTCCTAAAGAAAACAAACAAACAACAAGGGAAAATAAATACAAGCCATTAAACTCAATTATAATGCACGATTATTTACCAATCTTCTTAGTCATAAGAGCATTGCTGCAAACAACAAAACTCATGAACTAAATGCAGGCAGGAATAGAGATGCACATTTTGAGCTGAACAAGTTTAGACTGTAGACTGAAAGGAAGCATTCTCAACAAGGACCACACAATCCCCTCTCCACGACATTTTAGGTCTCATTCTACACTGTGTTACACCATCAGAGGCATGAAATAAGGTTACTCCAGAGTAAAAAGGATGTCTATGATCATACACTGTACAAGCCACTGTATTCACATCTCGGTGTCTATCAGGTCTCCTTGGCATGTACAAAGATACTGTGCAGAACACAGAGTAGAATATGTGTGGCAGGGGGATCATTATCCTTTCCAAGCACTATTATGTGTAAACATAATGACTGTTGCATGACAGTTGAGATACGGATGCCAGTTTCTGAAAGAAAAAGCACAAAGTTCCCAACCATCTCTACTGAGGAATCTTGTGGTGAGTGCTTGAGCCAGAGTAAGTTCTCAGATATTCCTGGCTGCCAGTTTGTGCTCTCATCCTACCACGTTCTCTTACATGATACAAAACCGTCTGCAAAAGCAGCAAGTCAAGACACTATCTGCATGAGTAAAAAGATTTGCAGCACTTACAATGTCGCATTCCCCTTACTACTGAGTGTTCTGAATGTTTCCTGACATTTCATCATGGAAGACAGCTTTCCTATTTAATTTTTTAAAAGTAAATAAAACATCTACCAGAGTCCAAAAGAAAGGAAAAGTAGATAAAAACTTACTTCAGGGTGAAATCCATGACAAGATTCTGGGCGTCTTCTTATCTTCTGAGATTTTAAACGTTCACATTTAAGGGATTCATTATGTACAAGGCAGTTAAGGAGAGACATTCTGAGAACTGCATTTTTATGGGAGTGTTTTGAAATGAATACAGTGAAAAATCTTTTAGCTCCTTCCTCCCTCTCCCTCAAACCCCCAAGGTGATATGTGTGGTCACCACACAAAAAAGAAAGTGATTCTAGTGGTTTCCCCTCTGTGGTCCGTAGTTTTGACAGTATCACAGGCACTTTCAGTGCTCACCTGTCTTTCTGCAGGTCTGCAACAAAAGCCCACTGCAGGCTGCTTTTGGCAAATTGCAGCTTACGGGAGAAAAATCCTGAACTACAGAGCAGCACAAAATAGAAAGTGCGACAACTGAAAGGCAAGTGATGTATCTGCTTTGTTACATTGCTACATTCTTGGAAAGCAGGATTCTGAAACATTCTCAATGCTCCAGTGCAACCCTAAAATAAAGAGATATCTCTATTGTAAGGAGTTTTATAAGTTCCAATATCATGAGCTCCATTCTTATAAGGAAATTGCATAGTTAGGGCCTAATTTGTAACATATTCACCTATCTAAAGATGACTGTGACTTTATGGTATTTAAAGATCCACATAAGTGTGCTTGCTTAATTCATATTGGCTGTTCAAAAAAGAAAAAAAAAAAAAAGCAAATTCTCATAAAGAAAAAGTCAGGACACATTCTCAGTTGGCTTAATTTCAAACAGCCCCAGCACCTTATGATGGGTGATGATGTCATGCAATGCAAGTTTTACATTATAAGAGATCTTTCAATATTTGCATCTTGATTCTCTCTTTCTGACAAGTTTTTAAATAAAAGGATATACCTTATTTCTATAGGTTCCATGGTAATTGGTGGGACAGAATCACAGAAGCATTCATTATCTACTACCACCATGAAGAGGTTGCTGCTTGGGATTTGCTGGATAACAAAAGACCTGCAAATTAAAAAGAAAACAAATAATGACATTATCTGCATTTATGAGCCACAAGTTCCGTTAGGGTTTTCTGAACATGTCAACAGCACAAATCTCATTGACTTGTAAAAGTAGAGGGCACTGGGCAATTCTTCGCTCTGCTCACAGAATACACCTATGTATTTATGGTCTGAAACAAAACCGAATCTGCATTAATAATCCACATACTGATAGCTCATGGTCCCAAACTTTAGCCTCCACAATCCTATTTGGGCCTTTATGCACTCTGGGTCTTGCTTGAAGCAACAAGAACTGCTGATGTCAGCTTTCATCTGTCCTCTTGAGAGCCATTTTATTACTGAGCCAGTGAAACAGAGATTAAGCCTCAAAATCTTCTGAAGTGAAGAGGTTTGTTTTAGAATAATGGTGACTAAATGGTACAAATACGGTGATAACTCAGCACCACATGCAAATTAAGAAAAGCAGGCAACTCAAAAGGACAGTGAAAAATAAAGACATTGCTTATAAGAAGGCAAACACACAGGGGAGACCAGTGAAGGATCCTATGGGCACAGAGGATGCACAGAGTTTCAATAAGCTGAACTCTTAAGCACATGCCAAAGAGAAAAGGGACAGAAGGCAAAGCCAAATACACACTATTTAGCCTTTTCTTTGAACTTCAGGACACAGTACTAAGAAAGACCTTAGGGTTCACACCCCATTCTTGATGAATTTTTAAAATAATCTGCTAGAATTCATATATCATATCAGCAGAGTATCTGCCATATCAAATATAACTGAAGCCTGGCAATTCCAGGAATTAGGTGTTTTTCAGTGTGGTTTGCTGGTAAATGTACAGAACGTTAAGTGAGGGTTTGAGCATCAAGAAGGTGTGGAGAGAAACATATTTTTCCTCAGACATCTTTCTTTAAAATGCATATTGTCTTACTAAAATAACTCCTTGCTTTTTCCAAAGATCACAGAAGATGAAATTGTGGAGAGGGGAGGGAATATTCAAACCTAGCCTAAGAAAAAAAAATATTGGAAAACTTACTATAAAAATGTTGCCAACGGAAAGATTAAACACTTTTCAGTATTTTTTAAACTTACTGAACCTCCATTAAAATTACACTTAGAGTGATCTGCAATATGTTAGCTTTATGTTTATACATGAAATATACATTTATGGCATAACGTAAAAGGCTGGACTTTATAAATGTACCTACCAAACAGCTGGAGCATGTAGCAATACTGACATCATCGTAATGGAGCATCTGTGGCTTTGTGGATTTGTGTGTGGGAGAAATGGGGCCAATAAAAGGAAAGGAGGGAAAATCTTTAGCAGACAATAACACCAAAATTGTAATGTATGAATTTTTCAAAACAGCTATGAATAAATCAAACACTAAAGGGTAGAAAAAGCATGATTTTTATTCCCAGAAATTGGCAGAATTTGGATTCTGTGCAATCTGAAACTCATATTTATTGCATCTTTAAAAGTAGCTTAGGAAAGGACCCAAAGGACATAAAGTGCTGTAACGATTAGTTGTATGTAAAAATATTAATTTCTCTTTTTGCTGAGAAGGGGGTAATTACTCTTCTGTTTTATCTGTGGTGTGCCCAAATCCAAGTCCTTTTGTGATATCCTTTTTTGTGACCCCCAGGTGAATACTAAGCCTGTGAAAAGCATGTACCATAGAGCCAGGCTTAAAGGTGCCAGTTTGTGAAAGGTGGGCATATTTCCCTGGGGTGCAGTAAGGGTTGTACAGTACAGGCTATTGCTTCCTCAAAGCTGAGAGGGGGAAAAAAATTCCTATCACTTTAGGTAGCTATGATGAGCAAAGAAAGTACTTCAACCCAGAAGGAAGTTTCAACTACAGAACTACGATTCTGAGTAAATTACCATACAACTACAATACCAAGTCTAGTAAAGTTTTCTGTATCACTTAATTACATCATTTTAGACTTCTCTGTCAATTTGGGGGATGCAGTCTATGAATGGATTGACAGGAATTATGGATTGAAGGAAATGCAAAGAGCAATATATTGGGTTATTTGCTACTTTAGGAATTACACCATAGGTATCAACTACCTACACTCATTCAGTCTACCAAACAGTGAATATTAAAATCTACAGTCTGTTTATGTAGTACAGATGATTGTGAAGTGTCTAACCCTGTGGTGACTGCCACAGAATATAGGACTGCCATAAAGAGCCATAAAACAATGAAACTTTGTCTCACTGAAGCATTTTTTTTTCCTAGAGCACAACAATTAAATAACATCTTGCAAAGTGAAAGAACTAGCTTCTTATCCATCCATTTAGAGAAAGTGTTTTCTTCCACAAGTAGGATACAAATATTTTCCCTTTCACAATTCTCAAACATAATCTTGAAATGAAGTTGTAAAGCCAAGTGTGAATCCTCACCAGTCTCTGACTTGTGAGGCCACAGGCAAAGCATTAACCTATCAACAAGTGGAGACACAGGATTGAAGACTGAGATCGAGCTGAGCAAATAAATAAGGGCAAAAATGTTCATATTATCTTTCTTTTCTATTAATAGTTTGCACAAACAAATTATACTTCTTTCAGCTGCTTTAATTTAAAATAATTTCAGAGGCATGAGATATTCTTACCCTCACCAGATCAACGGCAAAGCACTTTCTGCCAGTCATAACCCCCCCAGTTGCTGTGTGGCTATTCAGATAATTCACATGGCACTGCTTCCATGCCCACACTGGATAAAGCACACAATCAGCCCAGCAGCAGCTCTGCTGCTTGAGTTGGCCCTTCAGTTTCCATGGTGACATGCATATGCATCTTTGAAATTCATTTTGAACATTCATGCCACTAAGTCTCAGGAACCAAACATTCAGAGAAAACAAAAGGTGCACGAACACAGTCAGACCAAAGCCTTTCAAAGACTGAAACATTCCACCAAAATGTTTTACTGTGTACGCCAAGGTTCAGTTGCAAGGGAGAAAAAACTCCAGCAGACAGCTTCCATGGCCACAGTGGGAAAGAAAGGTGCTGACAAAGTAATGAAAATGGTATTGTCTTTTAGTGAGCTCCACTGGGAGGCTCTAAAGTTTCTATTACAATACCCATTTCTGAACACCTGCTGGCTTAGGCTGGCATTGGTGTCACTGGCAATATGGAAGCCAACTCCCAAGGACTGAGTAAAGGGGTTTGTTGAACTTCTTTGTTGGTTTAACAATCAAAAGAAAGTCTATGTTTAATCACCTAATTATGGAGAATGTTTCATGTTTAAAGCTCTTTTCATGCTAAGTGTGAATCTACTGGTTTGAATCTTTTTCCTTTGCACTAGTATCATCACCACTGTTTGACAGCGACACAAAAATTGCCTTACATATATCTCCAAATATAAAACAGAATAAACTGTTTGGGTTCCTGCTGAAGCCAAATTGGTTCAACAAGAAGCTTATTAATAATTTCTGCTCCATCTTTCATCCACTGAGAAACTAATTTGGTTTATTTGATGTGCAGGTTCAGAGGCTAAAGACAGACCTGAAAACAAACTGATTCTTGACTTTGCAGGGAATGTGAGGAAGGAAGAAGTTTAATATTTGAAAGGGGTAGAGAGAGAAGGAAGAAGAAAATCTAGTCATGCCAAACTATTTCGCTAATGAGGAAAAAATTACAGAGTAAATCTGCAAAACAGTATTTTGAGTCAGAGCATTACACGACACTTTTGTCACACACCTTATCTGTTTCTTTCTAACCTATTTCTATATTGTTCCATATGAAAACATCTATATAAATACGCAAATTAATTTTTTTGGGAAAAAAAACCAGCTTCATGTTTTACTTCAAAATAGTAAATATTTGCTCAAAACACAATACTTAATCTGCTTCTTGAAAATCAATTTCTCATTGTGGAATGAAATAGGAAGAGACCTGGAATTCAAGTACTGCTGCAGTTACAATTATGCTTGGTAAAGTCATGGTTATGAAGACATGATAAGAAAGCAGGTGTGTCTGGTGGCTAAATGACTCTTCCCACAGAGAATCAGTTCTTTTACACTCCTTAAGACAGCCTAGAATTTGGAAAGCATTACAATAGGATTGTAGTACAGATGTTGGAGGGCAGTCACACCAGCTGCCTTTATGCACATAACTCAAGTTCCTACATTAGAAGGGTAATCACCTCCAACTCTGGACAGAGCACATGCAGAGACACGGGCTATTGAAGGATAATTCAGAGCAGGAGCTTGGCTTTGGTGATCTGAGTCATCCTCTGCAGGAGGGTCCTTCTCTCTAATGGATGAATACTGATCCTGCAGAGAAATGCATCCTGAACAGGGTGAAACATGATACCTAAAGCTCAGTGCAGGCTACAGCACCTGTTCTAAAAGAGCCAGCAGTCTACATTCAAATCTGGTTGGTGTTCTTTTTTTTT
>VXBX01005289.1:25805-91696 GCA_013400415.1 Scytalopus superciliaris
TTTTGCATGTATGTATAGAATTTTTCATACAATTATAGCATAGAATCTACTGTTATCATAACAATTTCTTCCACAGACTATGTTTAAAAAAACCCAACCACCCAACCAAAAAACCCCCAATCAAATTCCAAAAAATTTAGTTCTTTTTCTTACTATAAGTTTCTTTTTTTACTATACTTTTTCCTGTAAGGAGAAATAATTAGAATATATACAATAGAGGAGCAGGGACTGAACTGACACTACCCTTGATGCACCCTCTCTTCATACCATGCTTTGTCCTCTTTCTTTCATCTTCCAGTCTCTGAACCTCTGGGATGGCAAATATTAGTAAGGCAACTGGGGGAGGGACAAACCTGCCTGGAAGAGAGGGAGATGTTCCAAGCTGAAGGAAAGGACAGGGATAACAGGACAAGTGGTGCCCTGTGGGAAAGGGATAGAGGGAAGCAGGTCACATGGCTTCGTCATGAGGCCTCTGCAGCCTGTCTCCTTAGGGATTTTGGAGCATCTCCAAACAGGCACAGCAGGAGCAAAACAGAGATGTGTCCTTTTACTTCCTGGCTGCTGTATCTCCTGATGTACAAAGTCCAGTGTACTGGTCAACTTGAAGATCACATTTTTCTCTAAGTCACTTATTTTGTTCCTTAATGCAGGTAATTGCTTCACTACAAATACCTCAATCATAAGGTGCAAAATCTGTAGGTGGTAGGCTTAACATCTTGTCTCTGAAATGCTGTTGGTTTCAATTTTACTTTCCTAGCATAGCTGGATTGATAACAGGCAAAGTTGAGGCAATTCTATTTCAGACACTCAGGAGATGTGTCTAGCCCAGCTAAGCAAACTTAACCTTTACATTGTTTACTCTTTACTATCTCACTGTAGCATCTGCTATTAAAGGAAATCAGTAATACTGTTAAGCAGCCTAGTGTCTGTATTTCCATGCAGAAGAAGTAATCCATTTCCTTCTCCACTAATGTTAAGTTTTGGACACAATATAAAGTGGACACAGACCTGAGGTTTCCCTACTAATGAGCAGCCACTTACATAGTCCCAGACACACTCAGTCTTAAGGAAACATATTTATATGGGACCGGGGGTAGGCAAGGCAGCTGTAAAAGAGGAAACAGTCATATTGGACTGTCCAGACTGAGCATCCCCAATACAGTATTTCTTGGTCACTTGCATTGAAGTATTTTTCTTTCCCTGGCTTGCAGACATGCCTCCATTTGCTGGTGGCCAGTGAATGGACACCACTACATGACTTGTTTCAGCAACAAAGAATTGTAATAAACCTCCTGAGAGCATTCAGAAATCTCTCACTTTCAGAACCACATTTCCCTATTTTCTTCAAACAGTTGTAAAGGCTGAAAAACATTTGAGGGAACAAAATGAGTGCCAAGCAGCATGGAACCCTGAAGACTCTTACAGAATAAGACTATGCTTGTGGAACCAAAAAAATTAGAGAATATATCTTCCCATTATCCTGAAGAATGAAAGATATTTCTTTGTAATTTGAGGAGGATTTGAGCACAGCAACAACATAAAAGCAATTCAAGTTGTCTAAAAACAATGCTGTGTGTTTCTTGTTAAAAAATTTATTCTTTTCTCACAGAAATACTTCATTGTTGCACTTTGCTACAAAATACCCCTGTTTGTAAGCAATCATTATTAATCTATATGCTGTATTTTACAATCAATATTCTCTTTTAATTTTACAAAAATACAGTGCTGTTAATCTGTGCTCATGACAACAGATGCTCTATAGTAGAATATGTGGTCATGACAAACACATGGCTTACGAGGGATTTTAGTCATATAAATATTTAAATGGCTGTTCAGATTCATTTTTAATCCCATGCTCAGGAGTTTTAACAGCCTGATTTAAGGACAAAAAGAAATAATCCATATGTCTATTTTCCATTTGTTTCCTTAATGACCACAGGAACACTGTTGTTTAAAGTCACAGTGATGACTGTGGGACTTAAATTTAAATTATGATTAGAGTAGTACCACATTGTTGTGTTAGCATATGTCACTCCTGCACATATATAATCATACCAATCATTTATAGGTGATAATAGAAAAGATCCTTTAAATACCAATTGTTTTGCTCATGGAGATGAATCCTACAAAGAATGGAAAAGTTTCATTATGAGTAGTTTGAACTGAAACAAACGGAGGGTAATATTTTCAAATATTTCAAATAAACACATGCACAAAGATGTGAAAAAGTAGCCTGAATTTCCATGGCACTCAACTTCAGTAGCCCTCGCCGGGTGCTCTGGTACTTGAGCATCACTGGAAATTCAGCCATTTCCCTCCAGGCCTTTCAGTGTATTTTTGGCATCCAAACCTCCATTAATGAAGTTTGAGTATTTTGGATTAAGATGAGTTGTTACTTTGGGATTACATTTCACATCTGTCAAATTTGATCTTTCCTATTTTTTAGAGAAAGAAAAAACATACCAGAAACAGGGTACATTAAATGGAAAATATTGTGCACTCTGCACTCAAATATGTTACTCACATCATGTTGGTTGCAAACATTCAAACCCTAATGGTCTGGAACAAACTTTAAGTATTCAACTGAAGTGTAGATACGCACTTTGCTGTTTCCCAACTCCTATCATGTGCTTTCCAGGCTGCTGGCCACATTTCCAACCCACATTTCTCTCACTTATCACATTTTTTAAATGAATGAATGAAATGTTTATGTCACAGTCAAGTTACGTTACTTGTTTTTTGTGTTGGTTTTTTTTTTTTTTTCTCCCAAATAAGTTATGATAGAGAATGGAATATCTTTAATGCCATTTATAAAAATAACACATATGCCAATAACAACATTTCTGAGAGCTGGAGCAGTACATTAAAAAAAAATCAGCTAGTGGTTCTCTCATATGAAGAGGCAGATAAACTCCCAGCCTCAGGCCTGTAATCTGACCCTGACCTCCTGCTAGCAAAATATTGCTACCACATACAGCCTGACTGTAGCACAATTTGATGTCAGTACAAACATACTCAGAGCAAAGTTTACAATCAGGGACTTAAAAGAGCAGTGTCATCCTCACTGTTCCTGTGGCTGCCGAATGCCTGCAGGTTTCAGACAGGGAACCCCAGAAGTGCTGATCCTCTTTCAGTCCCAGTCAGTGGCTGCTTTCTCAAATAACTGATGCTCAGATATGAGTGCCTGACCAGCTGCATAACAGAAATGTTGCAAACATCCCAGAACTTTGAGCGTACAGCCTTTAGGATGCCAAAAGGTACTTTGTGCAATGAGGAATTGGACTGTGTTCCAACATTTTCAGTCCAGTGCTGTCCATATGAGGATGTAGGATAATGGGAAGCTTCAGACCTCTAGGTTTAGAATGGACTGCAAACGTTTTTCAAAGAAACCAAGCCCAGAAATCCTGCAAACTTTAAATATGAGTCAGTGTTCATACCCTTGAGGTGAATGTGACATAAGTGGGTGTCCATGGGCAGAGTGGGTGCTGATTCTAAGCTCACAGTGAACAGAGGAGACACAGCAACTGGCACAAAGCAAATCATACCAGGGGTCTCTTAGAGGTTGGACTTTGCTTTTTGGCAGTAACACCCAGTTAACAGGACAACAACAGAGAGGTCAGAGAAGCTATCCACTCTGGACAATGCAGTTCTACCACAGCATGTTTAGGAAAATGGGGGTTTAGCAGTTTTTTAGCCCTATTTAGTAGCTGTGGTTTGTATTGAGAGCCATCTCAGATTATGTTTTTGAAATACATTTGAAATACATTTTGAAATACAATTGCATGATTTCTAAGCTAGGTTCTAAATATAACTTAAAGACTAAAAAGCCAGTTGATATACTGTAGATTAGGAAGGCTCACAAATATCATATGACATTGTGAAAGTAATTTTTGAATTGCATGAATCAGTAACTACTCTTTTCCACAGCTTTAGGTCTAATCTAATCTACAATATGACCCTAGCAAAGATCTACACAACAGAAACTGAATTATAACAAGCAGAAATGATCAGGAGATTCACATTAAAAGTGTAACAAATCCTAGAACTGAACTGCTCACCCAAGTGCCCACAGGGTGTTCTGCAAAGGTGTTCATTTATTTCTGTAAACATAAACTTTAGCAAGGACTGAGAAGGCCACATTTGAAAGAATTAAGTACACTACATGCCATCTTCTCCAAATCCAGCTAAAACTCAATATTATTTTATGTAATATACAAATGTTCCCTGCATGGCTCTCAAATCTTAAGACTCATGTTGTTTTACTAAGTTAAAGGCTTTTATTAAACATCCATTAAGCCCTCTTAAATCCTTTATAAAGAGTAGTGCTGCATGTACAGATGTCTCCATTATTTGCCTTGTTTTTCATCAGACTATAATGTAATATAAATACATTATAAACTAAAATTAATGTTCTAGTATTAGCAATTCTTCACAAGTGTGCCTGGCTTTAAAAAATCATTGCATTGTTTCTCAATTTTAATATTTTTTTCTATTCCAAGCCACTGTTGGTAAATATATATTACCACTTAGGTTCTATGTGTTTTGGCATTCATACAACTTTTTAAATCCCCTATCACTACTAAGCATTCTTTTATGTGTCAGTTACTATCTATCATTTGGCTAATATTTATTAATGCTTGTATAAAATGTAAAATTAAGTTAAATTTAAGTATTTCAATTTTATAGGAGTACTGAGTTTAACTATGAACCTTTCCACGCAGAGATTTAATTTATAAACTTCTCAAGCAATAGAGCTCCAAGGTAATTTAGAAGACAAAAATAGGGAAGTGGGCAGTAAAGAGAGAGATCACACATCTCATCCTTCTTGTTAGGAAAAAGAACTATGTGGAAACTCCAGAAAACATTAACGGACTGAGATTCTAAGATGCCTACCTGTGTATCTCCATGATTTTACAGTGTTACAGAGGGACACACGGCCAGCTCTAGGAAGTCTCTCCATGAAAAAGTTGCACATATCTGCATGAAAAAACTAGTTCTTCCTCATCTTTTGCTTCCTTCTATAGAATTCCCCCTCGTTCAACAATATATCCCTTGCCAATAAAAATATCCTCTTAAACAGATTACTACAGTATTTTTTATTTTTTTTACACTAAATACGTTTTTTCTCCTTTGTTCCATAGTGATTCTTTTATTCTCTGAGTTTTATGATTATTAAAATGCCAAGCAAGTCAAGAGAGAGAAACTGAATACAGATTTACATATTTTTTGTCAACTAAACAAACCAACTCAGTTGTTTTGATTTTGGGGGCAACACATCATATATAGAAACTGAGATAATAATGAAAGACTATTCTCAATATAGGGTAGTTTCTATGCATAAACAAATAAAATACTCTGGAATTCAACAAGCATACTAAAAAAGTTCTGAAATAAACAAAACAAAAAAAAAGAATATTGAAAATCTTCATCTATTTAAAAACAAAACCCCCAAGAAAACAAAAATACCCCAACCTTGAAAACTGCCCAAAGGATTGTTAGACTAATGACTGGCAGGCACAGACCTGCCTGGTAACTTAGCTATGTCTTGCCCTATTATTTTATATACCTTTTTTCTTAAATGAAAATAGTAATTTACAGTGTTTCCTGAACTGGTCATTCAAAATATACATTATCAAAGGGTAGAGTTAAATTGCCCATACAGTGACTTTAAATTGCACCTGCATGACAAACATTATAATCACTGGTGCCTTTGAAGTGAAGAGAAAGTTACTCAGCCTGCAAGTGGAGATGTGTGGGTAACACACAATATAAAATTTTAAGCTAAGTATAAAGACCTTTAATAAACAATTCTAGCAGTTTAAATTGCATAATTTGATACTTTTTACAAGGAAAGAACAGGGGAAAAATATTTTTGGATCTTCTAGAGCTTTGGGGTTTTGGCTACGATAAGTTTCTACAAATACTGCTGTTGCCCTCAAATTTAAAGACTTTTTAACAGTCATAAGTCTGGAAGACCTGATTTTCGAAACAGAAGTGCAAGATGATTCTATATATTTAGACTGTGATTCTTGAGACTTCAACAATTAACCACTGGGGTAGGCAAAATACAGAGGTTCCCTTGAAGATGTTCCTTGACTTTCCATACACATCTAAGCAACCTCTCAGAAATTAAGGTCTGTTCAGCACAGTATGAGCAGTCTGGCTGCAGCACACTCGTGGCTCCACACGGGCACAGGCCAAAACCATTCATGTGCATGTTATCACACCTGTTATCACACCTGGCACCTTGACACATTATTGCTGAAAAAGCAAGACTGCAGAAACACACAGGCTAAGCAAGGGATGGTGAAACATAGAGAACACTTTCTCCAGCGTCATAAAAGATGAATAGAGTAGAAGGAATACAACCCAAAATGTCTTTTAGAAGACCAACTATAATTTACTGCCCTAGCAGATCCAGAACATATACAGGGACGTTGTGATGTCATAGATACAGCTCTGGATGAGAAGAAATGGGCCCTTGGTGCTTTGGTTGTTTTATGTGGCAAGCTGATTTGTTTAGAAGTAAACTAACTACATCTGAAAAGGCAAATGATTATTTATTTCATGGTAAATTGAACTGTGTATTTATTTACACATTTTAAACATGATCAAGTACAGCAGTTTGGCAAGCTTCTACTGAGAGAGAAATGCAGAAATATTTGAGCAAATGGTGGTATGTATCAAGATTAAGTGGTTTCTAAAAACCATTACCACTTTAACGTCTGCGGATTGCACTATTCCTGGCATTAATATACTTGTGCCCTGAACAATCTGAATCTAATTTGTATTGTTATTTATCTGTTACTGCCAAATCTGAGCATTTAGTGGACAAGTCTGAAATTTGCCATTATAAATCCACATAAAGGGTTCAATGTCACCCTGAACTACAGTTCCATTGCCATTTACCTCTTTTATTGACAATAAACAGCATTCAATGCTCAGCCTATAAGAAAGTAAGAGAAGTAATTTGGTTTATTGATGATTTTCCGTGTTAAATAAATGTCTGCTTACTAATACCCCAATGGGCCAAATACATGGGAAAGTGTTTTTTCAAACAAGTACTTCCTATCCATTTTAACAGGCAATTTACATGTGATAGCCAACAAAGTAAACACATTCATCTTGCATAATTAAAACACACATTAATCTTTGCCAGGGTTAGGATGATTGTAGCCACATACTTCCTTGCTTCCCTTGTGAGAATATGGCTTTCTCATATTTACTTTTCTCTTTATTTTGTGTCTTAAGATTGTGCACAAAGAATCAACTGGTAACAAAGCAGTTTCTTTGGGGTTTCGGTATTGACCTTGTGGGCCCATCAGCACTGAAATTAAAAGACAAGAGGGCTTTGCTCCCTGGGTCACTGGAAGTAAGGCCAGATTTTTGATCTTCATCCAAGTCCAATATGTCATCACACATGAACAGGAGAGGTTAAAAGGGCAGATTTTTGAGCATTTGACTGTGCAACTGCTGCCTGATCTGCACACTCCTAGTTTTCACAGTGAACAGACATATTTGGCAACTATGCACTCAACTGGTTCCTTACACCTTTGAAATTTTAACATATATACTTGAAGTAGTCAGATGAGCAAGTTGCTGTGCCTACTGAAGATCTATATGACATTCACAGCAGCCAGAGTTATAGCTGAACTTAATAGTATTTTCCAAAATGAAGCTTAATGAAAACATTTGAATTTTCATGTGTAAATGAGATTTGCAAATAGACAAAAACTTTTTCTTTGTTCTACAGACAAATGAGAGGATATACTAAAAGATCACCTAAATGTTTCTAAAAGAATATCATAAAAACTATCATCCTTTCTAATTTAAAACAACTTTGATTTTCTAAGGATGCTTTCCTTAGTTGCTTTCAGCGCAATTAAAATTTCCAATGGTGAGATCACCAGAAGGCTAAAACTGATAATGTAACCAGAAAACATTGCTGAAGAACTTTGCTTGACACACTTACATTTTAAATTGGCTATCATGTTGGGGCAATACCTCATAAAACTACAAGCAGCACTGAGGTGTTTATTTAGCCAGACTTCAAACGTAATATCTAATCAAAAACACATCTATAAGCAGCACAACACCTTCCAAGCCCATACTAAGTGCATTAGTGTAGCTCTGACTCCACAGAAAGAGTGTAAGTTGACACTGAAAAAGAAAAAAATGTTTCTCTTTAGTAATTAATAATTTCTAACCTTGAAGCTGTGATAGAACATTCAACAGTCTATCATACGAGTTTTCAGAAATAATGGGGTTTAGTTTTTTTGGGTGGTTTTTTTTGGTTTTTTTTTGGTTTTGTCTTTTTTTTTTTTTGGTAATAAAAGGGAATAGCTTACTGGAAAATATGAAAACATTTCAGATTTTTCAAAAATTCCAGTTTTTCCTCTCTTGTTGACAGTGCTTACAAAATGTGGCTTGACTTGTTTTTGATTGCTGTTAAAATAACAGATTAATTTAATAATCATTGGGATATTGAATAACAACAAATTATGGGGTGGGACAGCCAAACCCTGACCCTAATGACATTCTTCTGTTAATTCTTGTTTTCTTTCAGGCTCCTGCTTTCCTAATAAAACCTATATTTTTGAAAATCATTTTTAAACATTGCAATTTCTCCCAAAGTAGCATTTATTTTTCACTAGTAAGAGATAAGTTTACATATAGAGAATGCATTTTATATGTCTGTGTATATTCAGAGCCTGACTCAAAGTCTGCTTAAGTGTATGGGTGCCCCTTCCACTGACTGTTTCCAGAGGTGGCTGAAAAGATGAGCCAGTTATTAACAAAGTAATTAGCATGTAGTCCTTTCTACTGTGTCATTTATTTGAGGATGCTTTGATTTAAATCCAAGTACCCATAATTAAATTTATGATTGGAAACGTTTATAAGAAAAAGTTTTCATTACTATAGTTGGTAACTGTTTACTTTGGCAACTGAGGTGCAGAGTATTTCTATAAAGATCAGTAACAGCACACCCAGGATAGAATAAAACTGAGCCTCTGACTCTCACTATGTGACCTTGTTAGAAAACCACAGTATTTGTGCACCAAAATGCCTTATCTAAGTAACAGTATATGGTTTCAATTAATATCAGTCATCATTTTTACTTCTGGTAAAAGATTGCTTTTAGTCTCCTTTTTCAGACAAGGGCCCTGTGGTAGTGCCTGACACTGCAGGAACAAAAGCCAGTGACTTGAGTAACTTTTGACACAAACTTACTTGAAGCAGAGTTCTTGCACAACTTTTGTTTGCAAACTTGTTTGCAATACATGACTTTTCTTGTGTCTTTCAAATAGGTTTTCAATATTCAATGGGATCTATAATCAGCTAAATATTTACAAGTATCTTTTGCTATTTGTAATAAATATTTGCAATTATATATCACAGATTAATCTATAACATGACCCAATGAGGACACAGACAATAATCCCACTGACTCATAGAGGTCCAAATTGAGAGCCTGTCAACGGATGCTGCACAGATCAACCATTGGACACAGTGTCAGTTCCAGACTTGCTCTGTGTAAGACTGAACCTAAATTCTGACTGATTGTGCCCATCATTCTTAAATTACAAATATTAAGCAACACACTTGCTTGTAAAAATATTTATTGGTACTGAAGCCATGAAACGGAAAACTGGGTCAGAAGATGTAGGTCTACAAAGGACTTTGGGTCAAATTCCTTAGCTGTTCTGCGGGAAACTGTTCTAGGTTATAACAAAAATATTTGGAATCCGATGCAGTCTGCAATCTTAGATGCAATTTGTAGATTGTTAATGACAGTGGGTAAATGGTATAATGAACAACTTTCCCATGAGAATCTAATAGTTCTTCTGGATTATTTCTGTAAGTTTTGCCATTGCCTGTGGAGAAAAATAATGGGTGCCTTGAGATCAGTTTGTAACTTACAGGGTTTTCTTTTATTTTTTTTTCCACTGTGGAACACAAAATGTTTTTCTATGAAAAAGATCTTAGTGCATTATTTTTGAAATACTATAATTTTCACTAAACTCAGTTTCCAACTCAGTGCTTTCCAAGTATTGCAGAATTGTATTATTTTTGAAACTTATTTCCTTTGACCTGAAGTTACCTAAGAACACAGACTAGAATCTGCACTCCTTTGAGAAAACCTAGTCCTGTTAAATTAATCTTCTTTTCATGGAATCAAGTCTGTTTCCACTATTTAAACAGAATCACTGAATGTTTTGGGTTTGAAGGGACCTTAAAGACCATCTAGCTCCAACCCCCTGCCATGGGCAGAGACACCTTCCACTAGACCAGATTGCTCAAAACACCATCCAACCTGGCCTTGAACACCTCCAGGGATGCATGATAATTTGTTGCACAACTTCCCAGTAATCTTCTGTTAAATTATCACAAAGTAAGGCAGTTTAAATTCTACAATGCTGGCACAAAGTATTCATAGCAGTGTAACCTACATTGTATTTGATATGTCAAGTGGAAAAAGTATGGCTTGCTTTTGTTGAGTTTGCACTTTTCAGGCAGTGAGACCTATTGTTACACTTAAGGGTTCCCCAGCATCACTTTACAAAGCACTCTCATACTTCTATCCCACAAAGCCATATAAAACCAATTATTCATACTAGACATTAACAATTTCCTTATACTTAAAAGTTGGTCAGTAGCAAATCAAAAGTGAGTATTAGCACTTAAAATTTATCTCTGTTTTACTTACTCCTATTTCCCTTTTTAAAGTAATGAAAATATCAAGGAGTAAGTCTAGAAGCACACCTATTGACTTCAAAGTGATGGAGTTTTCACCTTTATTTGCTAGTTGCATATTGATTTAGCCTGGAAAGGGAGAGTTATAACAGTTTTTGTTTAACCTATAAATTCTTCCTGACATTTATATTGATAGACAGGTTATTGCTGCAAATACTAATCTTCTTTATGATAATGACCTCTCGGCATAAAGGAAATCCAATTAAGAGACTTATTAAAGTACAGAAATTTGCATAAACAATACCTGTGCAATTCCTCAATTAAAATGTACCAGAACTACAGTGAAAATGTCACTGCACATGGGCACCAAATGGAAAGATATTTTCATTGTGAAGGAGGAAAGCTAGACTGAAGGCTTTCTCTTCTTTTAACTCTATGAGGGACAACTTTACAGTAGCACTGGCAGAACTGACAAGATTGGAGCACTGACATATGAGATTTGTTATTATTAACTTAGCTTCCCAGCACTGAACATTTGCAGAATGGATTTAATCCTCTCCCATTCTTTCAGCCCAATAATTCTAAGAAGGAAACTCTGTTTGGAATTCCAGTAAAACAACCAGATCGCATTGTACCAAAAGGGAACTCCTTACCTATCCAGCAGGGTTTCAGTCCTGTACAGGAGACTGAACAGCACTTACCTTTTTGTATCTAACTCTTACAGATAATGCCCTTAGAATGCTGACTGCATATAGGAAAAGTCTTAAAACATTCACTATTTGAAATTAACATAACCCTGTACTTGTTTTAAATAATTTTTGGAGAAAATAACAGGCACCGCTTTAATTTAAGAGCATCAAACTTTAAAATGACCCCTGTAATAAGAGAAATGACACCCTGACAGAGGTCATTACACAATATAAAGCATAACAGACTTGTACGTCCTTCAACACAGCCTTGAATAATTCAGTTTTATTGCTTTGTCACAAACAGTTGTACAAAAAAAAAATTGAAAGGGCTTACTTGAAACAGTCATCGCAAGCAATATTCCCCGTGGTCTCCTTTATAGTGCGCTCGGAAACAAAAGCTGGATATTCAGTATCACAGGGCTCTAGGGTTTGTTTCAACCTCTGCGCTATAGGCACAGGAAAAAATATCTTGATGTTAACATGGGAAGAACAGCACACAAAATTGTGAACAACATGAGATGCTGTATTACAGAGCTCACAGAGAAAGGAAATGTTACTCAGCTTCTGCCACCCTGTGAGATTTCCTAGGCAGTGCATAACACTATTTTTTCAATTAAATTTAAAAAAAAAATAAATTATCCATGGAATGCAATTTTGCAAGGCATTACTATCAAAGTAGTTATTAATGGTTTAGCCCTCGCCAACCCACTTTACATTTATGCACAAGTTTTTATTCTTTCCATGTAGATTCAAGCTGCATTTACTGTCATTTTTATCACAGTGGTGCTGTGCATCACTGACTTTTATTCATGGGAGTTTACATTTATTTGATGTAAATTTTGGTTTATTTTCCTGAAGATAAACCACTTTTTTGGATTACAGTTTGGGAATCTTTGCAGGGTTTCATCAGTTACAGTAACTCTGTGGGTGGGGGAGGCAGAAGAGTTACTGTACCCAACTCCAATGCTTGTTATCTGCTTCCACAAATAGTAATAATTAAGACTCCATAACACCTTTAGTTTGAATCCCTTGCAGTGCAAGGAAAAAGAAAGAGCCACTGCTTGCATCTTAAACATTGGGAAACTGAGGCACCAGGAAGCAGTGAGTTCAAGGTCAAACTACAGGACAGCAAGGACGCTGGGAAGGGAAGGCAGCTCCTCTGATTCTCACACTGAAGTAGCTGTTAGACAGTGTCTCTCCCCCATTCCCTTTCTTTTTCCTCCCCACCCCTTCATTGTTCCTTAACACAGAGATATACTTGCACATCAGCACAAATGTTAACCCTATCTTAAACTAATTGCTAAGTGAGAAAACAAGATGAAGCATGACAAAAATAGATGACACTAAACAGGCTGTTGGGCTGGACAGATCTTCCATTCGAGATAATCCCTTCCAGAGTGAGTGGTGCACCCACTGTGCAGTGCAAGGGAAGCACCACACAGTACAACGTGCATTTCTGAACTGTTCACAGTGTTTGTATACAATAAAAAAAATATTCCACCAAATGCACAGATACCAAAGAATGTACTAAAGTTGGTCAGTAAAGTTATTTCTGATGTTTTCACTATGGTTGTGACATATTTAACAATTAAGTACCTTTTAAAAGATTGTCTGACTAGCTCTACTGCACCTTCTCCCTTTCCCTTCTGTTGTTCTTATCTGCTGTCAAGAATGACTGGAATTTATCACCTGTGTTTTGGGTCTACTCTCATTTTTATCAACATACAGCTTGTGTAACAAAGAAACTGCTGAAGATTCATGTGTTTCAGATTTCCAGCACCTCTCTAGAGCCCAGAACATGATGGCATTGTCCAAGGTTTAGGGTTTCTTCTCTCTCATTTATAAATGTGATTGAGATTACAAGATCTTGTGCAGAAATATTTTTTAGAATAGGGTTTGCTAAATGGGCAGGTGTGTGGACCCTCTAGGATTTTCATAATATGTGATAGGGTATTAATGGCACAATTTGAGTGGGAAGCAATTTGCCTGTTAGGGGGACTGAGCTCTTTTCTGAGCTTTGTTGAGCATTGTTAAATAAATAAGTAAATAAATAAAAATAATAAAGAAAAAGGTGCAAATTTATTAATTTCTAATTCATCAAGTGCAGTCATAAATATTACAACTCTTAGTGGTAACGTAGCATCTATCTATCTATCTATCTATCTATATATATATATATATATAAACCCCTATAGCAACTAAGCATGTGCTTTTCTCTCCTGCTCTCTTGTGAAATATCTCTTGAATTTACTTTCCTACAACATTTATTAACACTTGCTGGTTTCCAAAAAACTATCCCTTGCTACCTAACCAAATATGAGGTGGGCAAGCAATACCATAAAAGCTATGACATTCCAATGAGCATGACGAGGGGGTATTTTAAATACTCTTACTCATCAAAGAAATGGAGCAAGTGACTTGTGCAATTAAAATTTTACTGTCAGCTCTAACATGAATGGAAATTCTTCAATCACGCTTGTCCATCAAAGTGCTGTAATGATAGTTTTGTTTTTAAGAAAAGCAACCTTGCCAGCTATTAATGCTTCATCTGTAGTTAGTGCACTCTTAAAGCACAAATCAGACACTCATTTTCTTGAAACAAAGAGGGATGCTGTGTTTGAAAGATATTTTCCCTAATATACAATGCAAGTGCCATTGGATGTTTCATGTCAGGTGTATTTGTACAGTACACTTGAAAAAAAACATCCAGAATAGTTATTTGTTTCCTACACTGGGAGCTTTGTGCTCTTCTGCAAACATTGAGAACTAGGGCTGGTGTACCTTTTCAGATACAACGAACTGTTTTGCATTTTTGGGGTCTGGCACAGCAAGCCCGACTGTCCCTCACAGCCATCAGTGTCAGAGGCGTTTTTTCTTCATCATTAGGGATATCACTGGAAAGTTAGTCCTGGTTTTTAGGAGACCTGTGTAGGCACTGCTGGTCACAAAGCAGCCCCAAAGGCAAACAGTGTCTGGCTGGTTCCTCTGAAGCTCTGTTTGTGTGTGTGCATCCACCTTACATCAGGCTTGCTGTTTGTGTCACAGAAGCATCGGCTCCAACGTTGCAATGCACTGTGCAGTTCATGTCAGTGTGGGAAAGTCTAGACTAAGTTCATGCACCTGAATTTCCGGAAGGTTCTTTTTAAACCCTCACCTCCAGCAGACACCCATCTCAGCCTCCCTGTCTCCCCACACAGTATTTACAACACGTTAGGCTGACATGTGGTTTCACAATTACTGCCATACTTTCTGATTGCTACAGGACAGAAACTATACTAGAAGTATCTTATTATTCCAGGGAATACTGGATTATTCCAGGGCATCGGTATATTCAATTTTCCTGATACCTAAACTTCAGACAGGATATTGTTTTGCCTGGATACTAAGCAATGCAAATATCAACTGAAGCCTAAAGTAGCAATTTTATCCTCTGCTTTGCTAAGAAAGGTGCAAATATGAGGCTGAAGAATTCAATTTAAATTATCATATGAGAACAATTTGCCTATGAAATCATCAAAAGAAGAACACTGTTCTTGTAAATTAGCCCTTTACTTCTGAGCAACTTCTGAAATGCCATAAAAACTACAAAAATCTAACAGACAGGTTATACTGAAAACTGCCCATTTTTATGACAACTATTAAAATTCCACCATTTCAAATGAATCTTCCACATTTTAAAAATTATTTTGAGTAAATTGAATTTTAATTCACTTAAATGTATCTTTTGAAAGAAATGATAAAACAAAATACAGTTTTAACAAGTCTTTCTTAGCATAAAATTTGTGTTCATCTTTAAAATTATTTTTGTATGAAATTATATTGAGAGTGGCATATTTCTGTAGACTTTTTCTGAAATGGTACAACAATCCCACCGCATTTTACAGCAGCTCCAGCAAAAAAAAAAAGAAAAGTCATGTAAGCAGAAAAAGGCCAGTGTAAGTGCTTTAGTCATGAAGATTGCCTTGAAATAAAGGGAAATTTTTTTAAAAAAACATATTTAATCATTATCTATTATTTTAACTTTTCCACTATAGCAGTGCACTGTAGTCCTAGAGTACACACAAGCACTTTGTGGTTATTCATAGAAGGTCTTAATTCTCTTTGTGTTTTAGGAAACATTAACAAAAAAGAGAATGCTGACATGGGAGACAAACTATTATTATCAGAAGTTTCTTATTTAATCCAAAACAGTTTAGGCACATCTAAAGTTCACAAATCCAATTTAGTGCAGATATTTCAGTCATTATGCCTGGAAAAAATAAAATTCCACTTACCTTTTGCTGTTAGATCAGAGTGCCACCAACTGCATAGATTAAATTCCACAAGGAACCTACAGAAATTATTGGAGTTTTCATATTACCCCATAAATTGATTTCAAAACACTAAACCAGCAGTAGTCTGATAATGTTCATTCTATTTTAAATAAAAGCTATAATAGAACTGGAATTCATGGTACCGTAGCTCTGGGATTAGCAACTACTGCTATTTTCACTGGGTTGCATTTTATCTCTGAGAACT
The DNA here is from genome assembly GCA_013400415.1 of Scytalopus superciliaris. Classification (NCBI taxonomy): domain Eukaryota; kingdom Metazoa; phylum Chordata; class Aves; order Passeriformes; family Rhinocryptidae; genus Scytalopus; species Scytalopus superciliaris. The sequence goes on from VXBX01005289.1 coordinate 41,708, forward strand.
TATTCTGAAAAGAACCCTATCAATAAATCATAGATTTATCCATTATTAATTTTCCATTTGAACTGTCTATTAAAAGTATAAATGCATGGCAGCATATACTGTTTTTACTGTTGAATATTATTTCCTCATTATGCAGGTATTTCGACTCTTGTAAAATGCCACAGGACAATACAGGAGTACATATAAAACACTTCCTTTTATTCATTCTTAAACTGAAATAGTAAAGCTATTTTGTTTCTAAGAGCAGCTATTTTGTTTCTACTGTCTAAACAATTATAACTAAATTGTAAAGAATACATTTTCCCACTAAAATACACTGATTTACTTGGAAGAATAGACTGCAAAATGTCAGTCTATCAGTTATTTTAAGTGTAAAGATTATGAAACCAACATCCAGTTCATCATATGTCTGTGAATTTATAACACTTAAAAATTTCTTGAAATTTTTGAAGCTGTTATATGTAGCATCAGTCTCATTTTGATGCAATTCTTTCCCTTCTATTGGCTTTGAAAGCTGCATTTAAGATCAATCTGTGCCCTCTGGTAGCAGCCATTCAGTTAATTCTCCTTAATTGTTATTCTGAACTATGATGAAAGCTCATAAAATTTACAATTAAACAAAATGACTACAAGAAAAAAATAGTTCTAATTCTATAAAGATAATTCACTTAAAACTGCAGCTATGCTTTCTGACAAGAACAATAAATCATATCGGTGAATAACACAACACATTTCAAGGCTTCCTCTTCTCCATGTAATATCCCTCTGTTATTTCTTAGGCACCCTCTCTTAAAGGTAATGATAATTTTGAATTAACTGGAAATATTAGAAGAATTGGCAAAGATAAAACAATCCAGCACTATACAGAGCACACCTTATCTGGCATGTACTGTAAAAGGTCCATCTAACAGCATTTTATGAAGTGACAAACAATGCAGTGTAACCAAATTTCTCTAGTGACAACAGCCCACCCAGGCGATATCACAAACAGCCAGTCATTTATCCAAAATTTAACACAAACCACAAAAATAAATTTGGGTCGTATATTGTTGTGTGCTAAACAAAGACATACAGATATAAGTGAAGAACATGAATAATGACACAAAAGAGAAACTATGCATATATATATAGCCAAAATTTTCTCAGATTTTAACAATTTGAAACTGGGGAAAAAAATGACAACTATTACTATATTTAAAGTCATATCATAAAAACAACACAATGTATGTAAAATGCAAAAGGTACAAATGATAACTACATATTCGAAAGGACAAATATTCAGTAATTCATACAAATATTCATTAAGTTCTTGATTAAATCTACTTACAAGACAAATTCAGTCATAATCCACTTTACTGCAGCAAAGAAGGCATTATAAGGCTGAAGAGAAGCAACTCATTTAATAAAAAGGCAAAACATCCAGCACTTATATTTTAACTGAATTCTTCATGTAAAAATAATGTTATGAATATTCAAATGCATGGGGAGCATGAGAAAAAAACAATTTCCTTATGCAGAAGAAATATTATATTTATTATTAAAATGTGTGGCCATGAAATTCCCTTTTTCTCATAGTTGATCATATACGCAGATTATCAGTGGGGGAAAGTAAAGTTTTGCAAATGATTCTTAAATCTTTAACCTCTAGGGGTTCCTATTTCCCAGGCTATTGCTGAAGGAACAGCTTGGGTAGATAATTTTCTTGGGCTGCAATTCACAGGCTTTCCTCTCTGTAGTGTAAATCTCTATTCATTACCTCAGCCTAATTAGGCTACAAATAGTTTCTGAAGTCTGAATTTACCTAAATTGTTATCAGTGTCACATTGAAGGCCCAGTTGTAAACACTTTAAGAAATTTTTGCCTCATTCCTCAGTTTTTCTGAATCATGAGAAATACAGCAAATCCTCAGAAAATTCTGTGTTTGTAGTACTTCTAATATATTTTGAATATTTTACTTTTGAAAAGAATATTAATGAGATTAATCTTTTATGGAAGAGAGTCAGGTGGAAATGTCAATTTCCAGAAATTTGGAAAGGAATCTCCCCTTGTCGCTCTGAGTTGTGTTAGGGTGTCCTAGTTACATAAAGTTCTGCAGACTCTTTTAGATATCAACACAGTATTTGAGCACATACAAGTCATATTAACAGAACTACTCAGATGTCTAAAATCAGTCTTAACCATCCTGAATCAGCACCCACTGTAGTGGTGCTGTTTTAGTGAGCAGTAACGGGCCATTTAACATTTTCAGGGGCTACAGAGAGTGTTTCTGTGCAGGGCTGAGAACTCAGAGCAACAAACTCGTGTGTCAGTGCCATGAAAGGCTGAAATCACAACCCAGCAGAAATCATAATGCCCAAGACAGGAAAGATTTGCACCTCTTAAGCACTGTCTTATAGGAAAAGATAAAGATCTACAAGACTTTCCTACAGATGAAAACAAAACACAATTTTAGCCCTGTGGAACGTCTTCCTTATTTTTATTCCAAATCAAAAAACCCGAAATTTCACACCCAATTGATTAATTTGCTGTATACTTTTGCTTTCATAATGCCAAACAGTTTTGTATAAAACAATATATTCATTATTAGTTATGAACAATATATATTAGAGTCCACTTTTAAGAGATAAATACTTCAGCTCTACATGCTGGGTGCTTGTGCGAACCAAGCTGAAGCCCCAAGGATTTTGTTAAGAGATGCAATATATTTTAAGATATTTTATGCAAATATGCTTCACAGCATCACATTCTGTTTCATTGATAATTTAGGTCTCATGGCACAGTGTAGTATTTAGTATTATGTCAAGATGGTATTTTTTTAGGTTCAGACTTTTGGGGATAAAAAAACTCATAAAGTCCAAATTTGCAGATATTTAGAAAACAGTCATGTAAATATACAAATGAAAATGCTCACAGTTACTAAACCATGGAAACTATATATAGAGATATTTGGAGGGTGTCAGACTTTGATATTTATTTAACAGTTAATTATTTATTAACAATTTATTAAATATATTGATTTTTATTCAACAAATTAACTATGTGTAGGTCTATCTTTTTCTAGCTAGGTCTGTGTGCTTTAAAAAATATTATTGGATAACTTTTCCAGACTAGTAAAATATACCAGTGTTTTGCTGCTGCTCTCTTTACCTCAGATTTTTTTCATGCTATTACCGTCATCTATTTGTGAAAACAGTTCCTTTTTAATATTCAAAACCTATACTCATCTAACACCTCCTGATCAATTCTGATAGATTATTATGGCAATCAGTGAGACAGATGCAATACCCTTGAGGTAAAATACCTTTGAGGTTATTACCTGGATATAGGATTTGGCAACAAGGAAGTGTTGCCCTTGCAAGACCCAGCTTGACTCTAATCAGGCCTTGCAGAGGGACAGGGTTTGTATTCAGATTGCGAGATAAGGGTTTAAATGCATTGAAATTCTACTTTAAAACATGTGTTTGAATACTCAGGGGACAAAAAGTGTTAAATCACTGACTTGCATGACTTGCCATTAAACCAATCCTTTAATATAAAAAAAGAAATCTCAATTTTGAATTTGAATTACGTGTTTACATACACAAAAAGCATAAGAGATTCCAATCCACCAGGCAAAGCACAATCTACTGCCAAGTTTACAAATTCCTAAGAAGGCAGATTCATATGGTGCAAAGAACATCCTGGCAGAACCTCAGAAATGGTGGACCAGCATTAAAATGATTGAACAAGTATTTGAACTTGAAAACACTTAACACTTTGCATTTGTTTATAATGAACCACCCCTTGAAAGCATTGGGATAAAACCAAGAGCTCTAAGCATTCCAAATCAAAATAATGGGCTTATAATGGCCATGAGATATCTGCAGCAATTTTCTTTGATGACTGCATGGAAAGGTGCTCAGAAAATGTACTATACTTACGTCCAGCAAGCTATGGGCACTGTCGCTACTCTCTTTGTTTGTTCTACACATGGCCTGGTAGTCATAAAGTGTAATTCTACAGAGAAGAACAGAAAACTGCTTGACTAAAAGAAGAAAACTCAGTGAAATAAAAATGATGGTATGGAACAGTCTGCTCACGAAGTAGACAGGAAAATAAAAATTGTAACAGCAGCAGGGAAAAGAGGGAATGGGATCATTAAAATACAGGTTACACAAAGGAGCATAAAGATAAGAAATTCTGTGAAAACTCTGGAAGGATTTTATCAGACTACAGAACAAAGCAAAAGCATAACTGGGAGAAACCAGGGAAGATACACATACAGTGTAACACACAATGGTATAAACAATGTGAGGAGGAGAAGGATAATACACATTCAACACAATGCTTAAACAATTGGTTCTGGACTAAAATCAGCACATTTAGCCCCAGAAAGTGAAAGAGCCTATGCATTTGAGGGGCTTCACACAACAGGTCACTTGGAACTCCAGTAAAAGCAGAAAAGACATTTCTACACTTCCAGCATCTCAGCACGCAGCTAATTTGTAACATGGCATTGCTTCTGAAGCAGCGAGAGATGGATTCATGGTACAGATAATTGAAGCAGGATGGGTTTACCTTCACTTCTTTACATAAAGGCAAAATATTCCATGTCATGTACCTGCTGTAATCAACATATGCTAGAAGCCTCCTCAGATGCATAGTAAACAGGAAAATTTATTTATGCTTGCAATTTTACTCATTATTGAAACACTTCAGAGATCTAAATGTAAAATCCAGAACTCAGAGCTAGTATATGGAATTATTCTGCTTATTTCTCTAAATCTGTTTGTCCATAGAACAATCAATTAACTATATCCATCCACATAAAAAAGCACGTAAAGAATATTTAGCTGATAATTTGCAATAAGCGTAAATATATAAAAGTCACTAGTGTTATTTGAACATATCCATTTGACTTTTGCATCATCAGAGGGACAAAGGAACACAATTGGACAGAAATGGTTAATAGATGTATGAGATGGGACTTCAATGTTTTGCAATGTGTGCCTTGCTTCTAAGTGAAGAGGAAAGGAGAGCACACAAATTCAGCTATGGAAAGGTTGTCCCAGAAGCTGCCAAAGCCAGGTCATGAAATGCATTCAGCATCACCATGAGGCATTCTGCACTGCATGCCATGAAACATTGCAACCTGTACCAATAAAATGTTGTATTCCATTGTGGTAGACACAGCTTTTTTTTTTTTTTTTNATTTTGTGTCAGCAACCATCACTTAAAGCTTCTTTATTTTGTCTATCTTTTCTTTTTGGCTTACAGGCAAAGTATCTAATATACTGGGTCTCGCAGCTTCAACTAAACATTTAGTACATGGTCATACTGCTTACATTATTAATTTTATCTTCTATTGAGAAATGCCCAGGAAGCCATTGTTTGTGGACTGGCAGAGAGAGGCACATGGTAGACAAACGCATAACTAGAGACCTAAACATGGGTGTAAGTTGAACACTGACCATCTTTGGCAGAATCACGCCCACAGCCAGATCCGCGCACACAGATCTGCCAAGACAAACAGAGCAGTACATGGTGTAAGCTGTGCTGCCTGTGTGGCATGCAGTAATACACCACTTTCCCTAGCTTTTTTTTTAATCCTTAATTTTTCCCCCTTTAACTGTGGTCAGAATCCAGTCCCTGTAAAGTAATCTCTGAAGCTCAGCCTTTCCAGACTTAGTTGTCTTGACTATTTTATTCCTCTAGATCCAAGGACTGTAGTGTGTGTCCACTTGGACCACCTAGTGATGGAGGCAAGTGATAAGTGCACAGACAAGGGCAGCTACAGATGTTACTGTGCTCTCTGCAGAGTAGTCAAGAAATTCTATATGGATGAAATGGTCCCATCCTGCTTCATTGAATATCGAATGTTACAAATAGAAGACATTGTTTTGTCGGTATTCATTGCAAATATTTTTCAATATATTAATTAGTTTTGATGACTGTTTCATGTTTGAAAGTATAATCAATGTCTTGGTGTCTCATACACCAGAGCTGCTTGGTCAATCTGTGGACTTCATTATTATGCTAAGCAATGTTAATCAAATACTGTCCTAATGTGCCATGTGAAACATCTATTATAATTTGAACTTAATTTTAAATATTGATAAAAGCCTTTCCCCCATCAGTATTTGCACTTGTATTACATGTCTTATGCGATTACTGCATTCTAATAGATGTAACAGTTTCTTTAAATGGTCAAAGATAAAATGTTGTTGAAAAATTGAAATATGTACTACACAATCAAAAATATAATTAATATTGCGTCACAGGATGTTATATTTTTTGAAGACTGTCTTATTTTACTGTAGTGAGCATACAACAATCTAGTATTGCATTATGATCAATAGAAACAAAACCAATAAAAGTACGTAGTTAAAAAACCCTTCATTTAACAGGGAAAGAAATACTAAACTTTAGAGTGATGAAGGGGAGAGTTGTAATAAACAACCCAAAAAATCTCTGTGGAACACTACGGAGTTGCAATTTGGGAAGGCTTGAATATCATATGTGGATGATATTATAATGAGTTTAATTTGAGTGAATATATTTGAAGGTGTTTCCAGTGTGAAGATTCTGATTCAGGAACAAATGAGAAAACAGATAATGTATCCAGGTTAAAAAAATAAAAAGGAGCAAATCCTTAGAGAGGTAGAGAGGGACACGGCAGACAGAGTTCTGAACAAATGCCTGGAAGGAATTTCGGGTTTAGAACAATCTATTCCTATCTCAGTAACTTGCAAAGTGGGGAGGTTCAACAGCTACCTCAAAGTTTCTGAAGATAATTCAAACAATCATAACACAGGGTGTGCAAAATATATCAGTGAAAGCACTACTGTGAAACAATATTAGAAGAACTAATTTTTTTTGTGCTAGAAACAAACGGGAATTTGGTAACACAGTTCAGTGATCAGTGGATGAAGTCCACGTTGAAATCTGAACACTGCAATACACTGAACCAATTCGCAATTCTCTGTCACTATGAATGGTATAAAGATTGGTATATTTGGGTTCGAAGGCATTCACAAATTCAGATTCAGTTGTTTAGGTTTTATTCTTATAGATGTAGTAGGAAAGTAAAAGCTTTCCAGCACTATTCCTTATAAAAGTTATTACAGTATTTGTAGTCAAAGCAGTGGCCTAAGACACTGTAGTGCTTCTGTGCTCAGGTGTCATTTCCAGTGTTATTTTATTGCTAATGTCTTTCTGAGATTCTAGAAAATAGGCTTTTTTCTCACTCAGACAGACTTAACCCAGTCTTGCAGAAAGATCACCCTTTCTGAAGTGACTGCATTTCAGTTTTAAATAACTGTTTGCAGGTAACCGTATCCCGTTCAACTGACTACAGTCAGTGAACATTACGTCCTGATTTAAATCCAGTTAGATGCCCAAACCCATCCTATGTATTACAGCATCTCACAGAAGAGCTTTGCTCTTCCTACAGATGACATGCCTGAGACTTCCTGACACCACCACTCTGTCAGCTTCCACGCCTGAAGTCCACAGAGCAATTGTTTTCAACATCAGTCATAGGACAATCGCTATGAACAATCATCTTGAACTGATGGAAAATAACTTAGCAAAAACTAAATGTGCATCACCATTTTATGCAACTTCAGGGGCCAAATACATTTTAGTGAAAACACTTTTATTGCCAATTTCCTGATATAGTAAATTCCAGTCTCATACTTTGCAATGTACTTGCCATTGAGTACGAATCTGGTTCAAGAAAATTAAACTTCCAAGACCTACCAGCAGCACAGGATGTATTAACAGAAGTACCCTCTTGCTTTTAGACAGGTTTTCAGTAAACCTATAGATTTCTACTTGGTAGTGTAAAATACTGTCACTGACAATTGTAAAAGCTGAAAGATCTCCAATGCATAAAATTTAAAATGAATCGTCACTAGTTGAAGATTTGGCGCTTTTCATATGCTGTGTAATAGTAAGAAGCTTCTTGTCATAGAAATAAATGTCAAGTCCATGGAAAAAAGAAGAAATGCTCCAAAAAACCAAGCAAAGGAAGCTAATAATACAGAAACCCTAATTATTAACACTATGCTTTACTCAGTAGTCCTGTAAAAATTCATGGTGACTACAATTCACTTGTGGTGGAAAGCTGTTCATTAATTCAGACATAAGATATGCCGCCTGTCTGGCATTCTTGCAAGGAGGGGAAGGAGGGACAGTGTTGAATGGTGTGAAGAGCAAACTAATTTTTGCAGTCTAGAGAGGGTCCGGGGGGGGAGCAGGACTGTAAGAAATCCCAGGCTGTTCCTGCCCTGGCTCTCCCACCTTCACTGACAGACAGATTATTAGTGTCCAGAAGCTGTCAGGCTAATGCCTTTCACCACCAAGAAAATCAAGGGAAAGAATAAAAATAAATGACAGCATTTTGACAAAACAAACTTTTCATCACATATCTTTGCTTTTATTGCTCAGCTATTCCCAATTGCCGAGGTGCTCAAAGAATAACACATATAAAAACTACAACTCAACCTATATTTCCAGAATATGGAATGAGAACTCATTTATGTAGCACACATGCTGGTTTCTCCTGAAGTATATAAAATGATTCTTCACTAAAGGTAATATTTACAGAGACATAAACTCTAACAATGCCCAAAACTCAATTTTAAGACATTAATTTTAGATGTCACATGAATAAAATATGAGCAGAAAACATACCCCACAGCACTGTGGGGGTTTCAGAATGCAGGTATTAGATGCATATCTAGTAAATACAAAAAAAAAAAAAAAAATTAAAAATCATAACAGGGCTCTTGTTGGTAATGACAAGAGGGAAGTGACAGAAATTATTTGCTTCTTTTGTGCCTACTTGTAAACCTGTACTAGGCAGCCTGTTGTATTGTCAACTTTTTGACAGTTATTTCATTATTGAAAATGGAATGTCATTCTCCAGAGAAATACAATTACATATTATTCATTTAGAAATTGGAGATTAAGGATGCAAGATTCATGTGTGCTCTGCAGTGCACATGGCAGCAAATACAAAAGATAATTATTGGAAATATTATTTTCCTGCCTAGAATGTCTTCTGCCTGCCTGTACAAAACATGCTTATTGAACTACCTGACTATTTTTGTGGTATTTATGCCATAAACATAGGGTATATTTTGAGCTTGCTTTTTCTTTTACTAAATAATAGTCTATAAAGATAGGGAAGTTTTTTAAATGTAAAAAGACATGGCAGAACCGCTACATCACAGTTGAATTTGTCCAATACTAAATCAAATAACTCCAGTTTGGATTGTTCCTGCAGTCTATCACTGTTCTCCAACACACACATCTACATGCAGACACATTGCCCAGTTAATAGAAGGCCAAATTTATGACTGTAAAAGTCCACATGAAAATAAACACAAATTTTAAATACAAGCATCCATTAAACACCCTTACCAAAAATTTAAGAACATCTTAACGAAATGAATGCTTAAATAAGAAAGAGCGGCCTAAATAAACAGAAAAAAAAATAAAAATCCTTCATTTGGAAGCTGTGCTGCCTCAGTGGAAACTAGTGTCTGTTGGTGAGAACTAGTTATTAATCTTCTGCTCCCTCCAAGTAGTTTAGTAAAGAGTTCTGATCTTTTTTTATACTCTCGTAACCTGGAGGCAAAACTATTGATTATAAAGCAAATCAAGACAGAGAGATGAAAGTCTGCCTCTGTGTGCAAGTGTGTGGAGAGCACAGGAGAAGGATCTGGACTATCCAAGGGCACACACAGGATGTGTGTTCCTCACTAAGCACGTGAGTAAAGAAAAAGGAACTGAGCAAGAAAAACAGAAACAAGAGAAGCTCTGAAAGCAACAAGAACTTAACAGAGTGAGCCTTAGCATTAGAGAAAGCTGAATTTCAGGGGCGTGCCATTTCAGTCATATATCCTGACAACATGATTAAATACCAAAGCATAGGTTCTTTTTCAGAGGCCAGGAGGATGGCTGGTGCAAAAGGAACTGCAAGAGGAAATGATGCTGCTTCCATATTTGTCTTATAGAATTGCTTAGGTTTCCTCCACTGGAAAGGGTGAAAGTGTTTTGAAGTCAAGAGATGCTTGATTTTTCTCTTACAGATTTATTATGTTTATTTCTTTGGGGATCTCATTGCTTTGATAGCCCTTAATTTTCCTGATGTCAATGTGATATTTTTTAAATTTTCATGCCTGGATCTGTTGAATCTATTTCTTTTCACTGTTTTTATATAAACAAAGTGCTGAGGAAACTATAAAGAAACTTTTCTAAGTTATGTGAAGCAGATACTTTTCCATAACAACATTCTAATTTATGTAATAATAAATTTAAATCATATTTAAATTATTTAATTGTGTGCAATACTTAAGGTATAAGATAAACATAATTTTGCTAAATGAAATCATAGAGCATGTCACGTTGCTGTGGAGGCACTAATATAATTTTTCTCCCTAATTACAAACCCCATAAACTAAGAAAATATACATACATACACACATATGTACACATTATTCAAAAGAAGCACTGAGTTTAAAGAAATTGAGGAGGGAAGGAGGTATTTAAGTTCACTTTAAAAAATAAACAGTGAACACAAAAATTGAATTTCATCCTGCTGCAGGTTGAAAAGAAATATAGTCAGCAGCAAACAAACCCCTTTTGTTTAGCACTTCCAGCTCAGTCCTAAAAAGAACTTCTATATCACTCCAAATAGATGGTGCCTGGGAGAATGGACAAAGGGTTATTTCATTCCTTTTGTGGATGGAGATCCTGAAAGCTGGCAGGAGTCAGTGGAGTGGGAGCACATCTCGGCACTGCCACTCACATTACTGGTGTCAAAGCAAGAGAGGACTCCCATCGCCGTGTGTGTTAACAAACCCTTCTGCAGTGAAGATCAGGCACCACAGAGCCTTCTACTTCTAAAGTAACCAAAAAGGAAGTAAGACTAGGTCAAAAAGGGCAGCATTATATAATTCACCTGCTGGAGACTATGTGCCAGGTAAGAAGTAAACTGGGAGAAAGGATGGCTCTGGATATTATCAGAATGGAATGCTGATGAACAGTTTGCCCTCTGATTTTGCCTATGTGATAAGAGCAGCAATGACAGGTATAATGCATGCAACATCCATATTGTGCTCGCAGAGAAATAGTACTGGAACAGATTTTGCCAGTGCATCAATCACTCTTTCTATTTTCTTCTTATTTCATATAAGATAAAGTTGGAAAAGTAAAACACAACACCATCCAAAAAAATTAGCCATCATAGAAGTATTGTAAATGCATTTGACTGTTTTTCATGAGAGCCAGCAAAGATTTCTTCTTCATATTGCTGGAATAATTTTTTCACGGTCTCATCTAGCACAGCTCTAGGACAGTTTGGTTTGGGGTTTTTTGGTTGCTGCACAGAGCTATCTGCTGTACAGCAGGGTGCTCATTAATGATATTACACCTCTTTGATTCTCTCCCATCTTTAACTGATTGGCAATGGTCAGTTCATTATGTTTAAATAATCGGCTGATTGTATTTACATTTTCTCTAGTATGCAGCTCAGTTTCACTGAGCTTGTGCCTTCTCTATCTCTGTCTGCCTTGGAGTTCAAGACCAGCAAAATCAGAAGCCAAAGGTCCACACCAAAGAGGCTCTCACTGCAGTTTAGATGGAACTTTCTAGCCATGCAGTCTGTTTTCTCAATGGTGCCCACTACCATCGGTCATTGAGTAGATATTCTGTTTGAAATGCTCTGCTGGGCAAGATAAAACAAATTGGGACAATTTAAAGTGTTATCCCTTAGTTCTGACTGTATGTTTTTCTTTCCATTAAATAAAAAGCTTCATCTCTTGTACAAACAGACCTTTTCATCGTCGAACCCAGTCTATAAATATGTATTACTTCACTTCCTTCCACAGCATATGTTAAGAATGTAGTGCTAAACACAAAAAGCTTGCCACCCTCAGAAAACTAGGATTTGGGATGATTCTGTGAGAGCTAGATCTTCACATTTCAGGTCAATCATTTGCAGGGAGTGGTATTCAGATGTAATGCACGGAGGCAGCATGGAAAGACTCCTGCCTTTAAGGGAGTTGGTTTACCAAGCAAGCACACAAACTATCTGTTCTGAGAGCCTCACATGTAAGAACTAAATTCAGTGATTGAGTGGATCAGTGATGTATCTATTTTTTAACTAGAAATGCACAGGAAAATAAAAGGGAAAAGTGCAACATATATTGTTGGCACTTCTCCTATGCTGTAAGAGGACAAAGGGGTATGGAACAGTTCTTAGACCAGGTGAAAGCCATGAAGACTCCAGTGTTGAGTTACAGGTTAAAGGGAAAAGTTTTTTCTTAATTCCCCAGAATGCATAATTTATTTCAAAGGACAACACATAAAATCACTATTAGTTTTTATTATCATCAAGATAGTAAGACCAGGTCAATAGTCACAATAACATTCAGAGATAAGTTAGCATGTGAATGAAGATGGATTACTGGGAGAACACACTTTCCCTTTAACAGCAGGGCATGTTGCACTGTCTAGTTTGAGCAATCTCCAACTTCTTACAGGTCTAAACGGTAATGTGGCATCAATGATTTGCTTTAGAGCCATTTAATACTGTTCAGTAGTAGGTATGGCCCAATTCCTTTTCCACGTGAGCCCAGTGGGAACAGGAAAGGCACACAGTTTTAGCACTGTAGTCAAATAAATTGTTCTTTCAAAAAGAAACTCACTATAGGGTGACTCCAATGCTCTCAACATTCAATGTGCATGGTATTGAGTTACACTCAGGTCATACAGAAAAGAGACATAAATCAGAATCCAACCACACTGCCAGTCTTAACTTTCTTTTATATGACTTTGATTTAGTTTTCTTTCAGTTTGTTGTTAATTTTTTTTTTTTTTTAAGAGATAGGAAGTCTTACCTCTTAAAGGAGCCCATAGTTAGTAACTTGTTCATCACAGCCCCTTCAACCTCCCCAAAAAAGTAACCAGTCTGTAAGGGGAAAATGCAAGAAATTACCAAAAGTGTGGATAAACACAAACCAGCATGGGATTCAATTTAAACTGGCATATTCCAAATCTGACAAGAGTGGCTTTGACAGTTACACAGACAGGTTTTCAGGACTACTGCAATATAAAATCTGAAGAGGGCTTCACAGTCACAGCAAATTGTTGGGATTACATTATTACCCCTGAGCAGATGTGAGAGCTTAAACAATATATTGAGGTACATTATATAACATCTAATATCAGAAATAAAAGCCATCAAAACCTAAAGCTTGTAAAGAAAACACACTAATCTGATCACAAACCCTTGTGATTAAAATGTTACTCAAAAAAAGATATAAACAGGTTGTGAGAGGATTTCATAAACAGTCATTAAAAAGCGTTGTTTATAATTCCTGCATGACCTGCTTAAGGAGCTGGAACAGTGCATTTCATCAATCCTATAAATTTTAACTCCATTCAGAGTCATTTCATACTTAAAACCACTCAGCCTGATGAATTACTCATTTTGTCCTCATTCAGTACTTGTGGACTAATAAAAATAAATCTCTGTTGAGAAAACAAACATTCATGTTATGAATTTGGTATGTAGCATAGAAGTGACTCCATCATCTGCAGCCATTCATGTGACAGTGGAAAATCTTGCATGTACAGCATTTTTTCTACTTGGGAAGACCTGTTTTATTTTAGAGCCTCAACTCCCAGAAGGATTGGATATTTCTCCTCATTGTTTAAAGGGAGAAATCCCACAATTTATGAGGGGAAAAGGGCACTACACTCTCAAATTGCAGGGATTCCATAGGTTTTGTATGAACTAAACTCCAGTTCCATTACAAGGAACTTAGTTGACCTCAAGCATGCACCTGGGAGTTTGCATGCAGAAAAGTTACAGCCCTAGCTAAAAAAAGACATTCCTCCACCTAAAAAACAAGTATTGCCCTTTGGTTTTTTACCTCAGGGGAATCTTGGAACATTTTCCAAAACATATGGGTATGTAAAGTCTCCTAGAAACAAGAGGAACATGACTAAAAATACTAGCTTCCATAGCCCTGGCTGACTGATGAAGAAAGATTGTCTTAACTGTTGGAGAGGCAGTCAATGTCAAAAAACCCTAAACCATAAATGCCTAATATAACCTTAGATAGCAATAAACCTGATTTATCAAGTTGTGTGCTGGCCTCATGAAGACATTTCAGTGACAGTTCTTTCCACAAAAGCTCCGTTTGTAAATGCTAGTTCTCCCCCAAAGCAGTAACACGCAGGTTATCATTACTTTTTTAATACATTAGGATTTAGTTGCAGTTCAGGTGAAGAATTACACTGCCCCACAAACATGATTCTTGGAGCGGTTCTGGTCATATTTGGAAAGTCCACAGAAAGCAGTGCTGAAGCAACCCCATAAAGGCAAATAATTGATAGGGCATCATCCCACTTCCCTACCCCTTCTCTTTCCACAATAAATATACGGTGTCTACACACATACACATATAAAAATAAACATACGCTATTGTAATCTTATTATAGTGTTATGTAAACATAGAGAAAAATCTGCTGTCCATCTTAGATCCATCATAACTAAAATATTAGGCCATGACACATTTCTAGCCCTAGTTCTGGTCCAAGAGTTGTCCACAACACACCCTTCACAGGAATATCTAATGGCTGCTATCAGGTAACTACCAAAGGAAACATTTCTTCCTAATATTTATTGCCTTTAGCCAACTATGAACTACCAAATCACTTACACAAGTCACAACTATTTACCTGTAAACAGTAACAACAACAAAAGAGGAATAATCAGATAAACATGTTTTAAATGTGTCAAGATTATGCTATAAGGGGTGTATTTCTTAGACCATGCTCAACTAAACAGAAAATACAGATTTAATAGTTAGAGAAAATGCAAAAAAACCAAAAACTAAAAAAACAAACAAAAAACAAACAAAAAAAAAACAAAAACAAAAAACAAACAAAAAAAACCAAAACAAACAAAAAAAAAAAAACCAAACCCCAAAAGCTGCTTCAAACATAATGTAGTTACTATTTAAGCAATGTTATCTTTTTAGTTTATAATTTTTTATACATCCTGGAATTATATTCAGAAGATGCTTGGCATGCCAAAGGGATGGAAGCAATAAATTTAATAAATTTAAACAAAATAATCAATTTCAGTTCCTGATTTTGGATAGAAGACATATCATGAAGAATCACTATTGCATGACATAGCACAGCACATTTAACAGTTAATACTCTGTTGGAAGGATAAGAGTTTCAGAAAAAATGTCTTTTTCTTCTTTATTATGTGCAAATATAATTTTCAAAGTCCCAACCAAAAGCAAAGGAGAGAAGGAACACAAGTAAACACACAGATATTTTCGTGCTATTCAAAGGTGAAACATATCCCTATCTTTTTACTTCTAGAAGTGTCAGACTTAAGGCTACAATAATTCAAGTTCTAAATTTAAAAGCAAAATGCTCAGTTTGACTTCTGTTTTGCCATTCACCTTGAGGTTTTATCTCCTCTACAGACACTCTTCCAAGTCTCCCAGAGGTCCTTCTGAAAGCTGTTTCTCAGTAACCAACCTAGTCATAACAAATTTAATTCACCTGAGGGCTAAGGAGGAGTGTGGATATTCCTATTCACAATCCCAAGACATAAAGCAATTCAGCTTCAGACAATTCTGGCATAATTGGGGCACCATCCCAGCTGTTTTCAGGCAAAAGTTAACAAGAACAGTGATGTTTCCTTCATAAGGTTTGCAGGATGCAGTGATTATACATAATTTTTCAATGCTTTTCTAGTAAGAGTAAGCAAGTTAATGTTTCAAATTATTTTCTTATTAATCATGTTCCTTGTCCTCTCTGTTGTTATGCTAAGGGCTTAGTTTTAATCCTTCAGTGTCTGTAATCCACTTCCAAAAACAAACTCCTCAGCTAACAGCTCTGTAAAATCTCATTATCTCACGTTTGAATTTAAAAGCTCTGTGTCTCCCCTGCCCTGAGTCCTCCCTCCCTTCCTTTCCGACTTTTCCATGTGACAAAAATGCCACAGAGAATCTGGGGCTTTCTGTGGGGTAAAAACATTTTACAGAAGACAGACACTTCTGCAGTAAGAAAGGCCTTTAAAGACATTTATGAGTGTAAGAGCAGACCCTCCCCCAAAGGGAGACAAAAACTGAGCTCCTCTGAGAAACAACTTACGTTCTTTGCAGAAGGAATTTTTTTAATTTTATGTTACTGGTTCCTTACCATTTTCAAATGGTGGCCTATTTAAGAAACAAGTAATTTCAGATGAGTGAGTTGCATGAGAAGACTGAAGAAAAATCTTTTACTCACCTGTGTATAGTCTTCAGACACTAAAATAAATCCATTGTTATCTATTAGGTAACAGTTGATTGTCTGAAAAATAATAAAATACTATTTTAAGTTTTGATTTTAGGATATGGCAGTAAGTTAATCATGTACTTTACTTCTAAGTGAATTCTAAATGGGTAAAATCTTTGGGTTGTTTTAACAGTTTATATAAATTCTGAGTGTAACCCTGACTTCTGGGTTGTTATCTAATTTAATTTTTATGCCTTTGTTTCATGTAAAACAAAACAAAAATGTGTACAAAATGGAGGATAATTACAAACAAACATGAAAAAAAAAATCAGTTTTTTAATAACACATTCTTAAAAGTTTTCCTTATAACTACGTTTGCAAAGGCTCAGAACTTTGGTGCTCCTGATGGCTTCTCCTGTGTTTGGAGAAAAACATCAGCTCCATGTCATTACCCTAACGATGTATTAATGAAAACACAGTGTCAGCCTGCAGAACCAACAGGAGACCAGGTAATATTTTTTAATTTGTTCATTGGGGGATGGGACCAGAAACTTCTGTAAAAGAGGCCCCACAGGTCTCCTAAAGCTTTTCAAATTGTGTTTTTAATTGGGAACTGGATTTAGAGGTAGGACTGTTGGCTTTTCGTAGGTCAGACGTATGAACTCTATGAAACAAGGTAAACCCAGATCAGTGCTTCCCTCCATACACACATGAACTATTTTAACCTCAAGTGAATTACTTGCTACAGGCAAAGTTTTAATTACTGTGCTTCAGAGCTTAAACATAAGGCTCAACTCAAACCCCGACAGAACTCAGCTTGTCTTCACTATTGCCAAATACCTACATCAGTGTTAAATCTTTGTTGTATTTCTATTCTTGGTCTAAATCAGTAAACATTTTTGTCATTGCTTATTGAATTTTCTGTGATATTTGTGTAAAATGAAAAAAATTAAGTAGAATGGCTTTCAATATAGGAATTCTCATGGCTTGGTTTTTAATTCAAAACCTTTCCTACTGCAGGTGGACTGTTCAGAGATATGAAAAAATGCGCTCTGCACATCCAGCAAAATCTCTCTGCTGTTTTAGGGAAGAAAACAGCCCCAAGCAGTAGTAGTTGTGCAAGATACAAAAATACAGCCTGGTATTGCAAGAGATGCTTAGATGTGTGATTCTCATTCTGGCCATATATTAGTACTGTTCTGTGGGGCCAATGAAGAGGAGAGATTTGCAAAAATGCTGACTCAGAGTTTAAAAAAAACCAAGAAAGCCAAAATCAGGAAAAAGGTCAGAATAAATATCATTCCCTGTTGCAAATGCAGGATATCCATTCTAATAGGAGAACCTAAGCTACAGGCAATCCCAGTGACAGAAAATGTGTGAAAAAGGAAGTGGGAACAGCTCACTTCCAACCTTTGATCTGCTAGAAAGCCCAAAATTGGCAAATGCAATGTGAAAAGCTGATGATGCTGGCAAAGAACTGAGTAGAGCTAATGCATTCAGAGGAGGCAGCTACTTAACCTCAGTCGGGTGTGAAGGGTGGAATTTCAGGAGCAGGCTGTAACACCAGAACGCTGCTGTCCCCAAAGTCAACCATAAACCATAAACCTCCCACCAGCTTTATGAGGAGAGGAGCTAAGTCAACAAAGAACTCTTTTGAGGATATGTATTTGCAGTCCTCATGCCTGAAAGAGTAATCTTTAGAAACAGTATTTCTCCATAGTATGGAAAATAAATAAAGCAGTTATGCTGGACAAGAAAGGGTGTAGGTTTAATTTCAGTTTGTGACTTACATGCTACTGGGAAAATGCTGGCTCAATTCCAGAATTAGTGGCCATGTCTCAAATCTCTAGGACATAGCCATTCACTAGCATTGTCCAGAATTTTAAAAGATACTAACTTTTTAGCATTGTTATTGGAAACAGGCATAATGTAGTAAGTGGAATCTTCACCTTTTTGGTGGAATGTGAACATAAGAGAACTTCTATTTCAATCCATTTTAGAAACATTAACAAGGGGAAAAAATATTCATTCAGGACCATTCATTCACCACTTGCCAGCAAGATAAATAAGTTTCAGTGCTCAGCATTGTGTTAAAGAAACAGTTTGCAACAACTTCAGCACTGGCAAAGGGCAGCAAGGGTGCATTTAGTCATCCAACACATCAGCAAATCTCAAACAAAAGATTTCTGATACAAGATTAATACCTGGGATAATAGCGTTTGGATGGAGCAGAGTGTTATGAAAGACGTTTAATTCACGATATTTCACAGGTATTGGAAGTGAACTATGCTCAAGTTTGCCCAAAGGTTCAAGTTCAGTGAACTTCACATTTCAAGGGGAATGTTCCATAGGTGGAGAGTCCCTGAGCTTGTAAAACCATAGGCATCAAGTCCAGAATAAACACATCAAGAATGTTGACTGAGGTCTGAGAACACATTTGAATTACAGTAACTTTGATCAAGTTCAAGTTCTCTATGTATTTTTCACAGCTCCAATATACAATAACAGTAATGGAATGTAATATGGGTTAAGCAACCAAAAATGAAAAAGAAAGAAAACAGAACATTTAAATAAAATGTGAGGCATCGGGAAGGAAAAAAATGAAAAAAAGAAAAAGAGAAATAAGTAGATTCAAAGTTCTAAAAAAATAAAAAAGAGGATTTCAAATTAATAAGATATATCTTAGAATCAAAAGTTTCACACACTCATCAGTAATTCCCTATATTTTTAAATTATTTTTCTACTATTAATAATATTTATTGACTATTGTGCCATTCCATTTAATTTTAAATGCTTTAATTTATACCATAATTGTTCAGCAGTTATTTTCTTGTCATTGAGAGAAGCTGTGACGTTTAAACAGGCTCAACAGAGGAGCCGTGATATTTGACTGAGTCCTACCTACAGTATGTTTTGTCATAAAGAAAAAGTTTAGAATCTCTAAATCACCGAGGTTCTAACTATTACTAAATTTCTACATATGCTCACATGGCTCCTTCTGGTGTTAACCTGGAGACTTTAAACTGCTTGTATTATTTTTAAAATTAATAATAAAGGAGTAAACAAATGCCTTAGCACTGCTTCAAATTGTTTCCTAAGCTGGATTCACAGAGCAGAATTTATTGCAACATGTTTTAAGTTCTGGTGTCAACCTTAGAATTAAGTGAATGTCTATAAACAGTCATAATAAAAGTCCCACTATCTAAATACTGTAATATATTGAAGGCAATTCCAAATTACACCAAGAGATCAAAATGAGATGTTCAAATTAATTCATCAACTTTATGTTCTACTGCAGTAGAGATGTACATGGAAAAAAAAATCTGTTAAATACTTACTTCATCATCACAACTTATAGCACATCTGCCATCGAGAGATGCACACTAGAGACAATATCAAAAATCAATAAAGTATTTTCATTTCTCATTCAATAATTACAAAATAAAACATTTTAGAAATTCACATGGGCAGAATTATAAAGGAGCTGGTACTGATTACACTTATGTCTAAAATTGTCCTAAAAATTACTAGGAAAATTTTCAATCTGTTCACCAAACCTGCTCTGTTCCTGCCTGCAGACAAAGGGTCCACTCATGTAATATGCAACAATTTCAGCTGCTTTGAACACCACAATCTCCTCCATGTGCTGGATGCTTGGAGACCAATCAGGGATGAGTGAAGGTTTTCCAGCAGGAGTGAGGGCAGAACTTCATTTTAGGGTGTTTTCTCAATAGTACAATTCCAATTGATTCTCAAAATAGGGGTGGCATCTCTTAGAAACTACCTGATTATCCTCTTCAGTAAGGATTCTATCCCCTGAATGTTTTAGGTACAGTTTATTGAAGACTATGAATGACAGCCATGATTCAGTAATCTAGTTTAGTTGAATGTATCCTAAGTAAGTGAGAAGGGATAATTCTGCTATTACTGGGAGCACATAAATAATCACAATTTTGTTTACTTTTCATACTTTCTCTAAGGGATAAAAGCAACGTGCCAACAAATGTATTGGGGTCTAAAATTAAATATCTTTGTAACTGCTTCCATAAACATGGGATCAAGCAACTATTGCTCACCACTGAATTCTCCTTTTTGTAATGATGAACTGGAATGTAAATCAGATTTGGTATTGAAAAACATTGTTTCTTTACAATAGTTTGTTTGTGACAGAATATTGCAGATCACCTGCACAGTTAAAAAAGCTGTTGTGGATTCAATGACAAAGGAAAATTTAAAATATACCTGTCTGCTTGCAGTCCAAAATTTTCGCTGGAAAAATTCAAGTTTCATCTGGATACCTACAGCTAGGAAAGATATAAATTTAAGGAAATAAATAAATAAATAACCCAAGTGATTATTTGAAATTACTCATAAATAAAAAGTCTTACAATGAAAAGAGAAAGTAAGCTCTAAAACAAAATAAAATAAAAACCAGCCAAACAAAAAACCATAACTAAATAAATTGAAGTGACCCACACAGTTATATTTTAAACCATTTACAGTTCAGTTAAACAGGAAGATGCTGCTTGTATAATATGAAGAATGCACAAGGTAAAAAAATCCTTCAAATTGCATATGTCTCCATAATGAACATAAAAGAACCACAAGGTGAACATATTTATGTTCACACCAATCTCATTTATATTTTACTGGTACCAGTATAACAGCTATTGGGAACTCACACTGTGTGTTTTGTGATGAAATACATGAAGATTTGCTGAAAAAACACGAAAATGTTGATTAATGTTTCAAGTGATGGGTTGTTTTGAGGTCATTTAATCCATCAATTATCAGTGGAATAAAAGGAGCATTAAAATTTATTTTAAAAAATAAAGTTAAGATTATTATGTATATTTTTGTCAAAGGAAACCATCTGACACATATTGCTGGGTTTCAAATGGTAAAGAAAAAAGTTATTAATGATAAAAAATTTTAGTTTTTAAAAATAATTATTAAATATACTACTGGTGTAAATTATGTATTTCTCATCATTCCAGGTGGGATTATGTTTTTCCAAATATCAGTGAACCTTTCCTCCTGCTTAACCTGATGTTCCTATGGAAGAATGATAGAATGCACTGTGATTTGAATAAGCTCTAAGGCAGTTGATTCTT
This sequence comes from Scytalopus superciliaris, assembly GCA_013400415.1. Taxonomy (NCBI): domain Eukaryota; kingdom Metazoa; phylum Chordata; class Aves; order Passeriformes; family Rhinocryptidae; genus Scytalopus; species Scytalopus superciliaris. The sequence goes on from VXBX01005289.1 coordinate 63,121, forward strand.
CTGGTTTCACCTGGCTAAACTGGGAGAATTCAAAAAAACATCAGTTGTAAAGCCTTATAAGTCAGAAATCTAAGTCTTAGCAAATTCATCACTACAGTATTTTGCTTAAAAACAAACAAAGCCTCAAAAATATATAGTTGTTTTGGAAAACTGATCAAAATATTATTTATTCATTCTTCCTCTATGGTCCACAGCAGGAATCATTTAAAAACATATTTACATTTAGATTATTGGTACTTGCTTTTGCAAATGCACACACACTGATGTCATGCATATATTTTATTTTGTGTTAGCAGTTAGGGAAAAGTATGTGAAATAAAAACTGTAATGAACTGATACAACAGGATATGAAATTACATCAAGAATTTTCTTATTGTAGCAGGTTATAAATATTTTTCTGCTATCTGTAACTCATGGATGTTTTTTGCTTAAGAGCACAAGTAGAGAAATCCAGTTCTTTGGGATAAACACCAGAGGAGATTCTCTCCAGCTACATTTTATTATCTAGGAATTGATTTTGGGCTCCATGGGAAGATGCTATGTGACAGCCATGCAGCATGTGTTTTCTTCATCTATTGTTTGCCTTTAGGTTCATTCTGAGCACGCAGGTGATCTGCACATCGTCCCCCTTTCTGGGAAAAGGAGGCACAACACACACACTTTCAGGAACTTTCCACAAGGAAACGATTTCACTACTGGATGTCATGTCATGGGAAATACCAATCTCTTTTGTTCTGAACGGGCGTGTTAAGAGATGTGTGGGCTGTACTTAGATATTGTTCATTTAAGGTCCTGATAAGGTTGGCCTCTGGAATTCACACTGTTGGAGGTACCACCACCCAGAGCAGACCAGCAGTTGACAAAACTAAGAAAATTTCAGTTTTCAAATTATCAAGTTCATTCTCCTGTTGATGCAAAAGAACAGAGTTGCCATCAAATATCAGATCAGGGTTTAAATCCATAGGAAACATTTATTAAACTTTGAACGATGAAAACTAAAATCTATTCCATGTTTAGGGAAGTTCATCCTTTGTGCTTATATATCCAATACATATGGCATCATCTATCCAGGACCCATAGTATATCTAAACTGCAGAATTTCAATACAGATCAATAAGGGTGATATTAGAATACAAAATATTCCATTACATGTAAGTGAAAAATCTCTGTGATTTAGAGTATTTCCTCCTTTACAGTTTTGTAATCCTTTTACTTGGTATTAAGTAAATGAAGCGCTGCATGATGGTTGGATTTGACTTACAGTTGGGCTCACTGAGCTTAGGGATCTTTTCCAGCCTAAATTATTCTCTGATCTGTACCTATGCTTGCAGGATAGGAGGAGAGAACATGGCTCTCATAAACAGGGATGGTGAAAGAAGCATAAAGCAGTTTTTTTGAGAGGTGTAACTTAATGTAAGATTTTAATCCCACTGTTTATTTACATGTTGTTGCACAGTTCCACACAGGGACTTCCCCATCACAGAATGAGTAGCTTCTATATCCTATGTAATATATAATAAATGAAAAATACAAATGCTTCCTAAAATTCAGCCAAAAATTATTTGAATGCCTCTACTTTCAAAAGAATTAACAGTGTTAGTGTATGGGAAAATAATTTTCTTTTCAAACCCTGATGTGATACTAAAGCATTTTTGCAGGTTTTTCCCTCCTGATCTTTTCAAGAACACTGTAACCAGAAGATGACTCATTTTGGTTTGGTCATTTAATGCCATAAGAGCTATTCAAATATACTTCAAAAGGGTTTAGAGCCAATATATTCTTCAGAGCAATCCCTAGACCTTCAGCACTTAAGAACTTCAGAATAAAATATCTGTGCTCAAAGACACTCTATATTTATAATCTTTTTTACAAACTGGCTACATATGAGGGAAAAAGCAAACAGGAAAACTTCAAAATTATATGTCCCATGTCACTAATTCCTAGTTTAGCCTCCTGGGTGTAACATCTACCACAGAGGTTAGATTAAAATACTGTAACTGCACTGAAATTTGTCTAAATATTGTTCAGCAAGGTACCCAGATAACACCCACATTTTTAATTAAAAACTAAACCATGACCAACAAAAACTCTGATTGATCTTTGTGCAGAACATATATTTTCAAAGCATAAAGTATTCTTCGACATTTGTGGGCTTGGTTCAACCAAAATGGCCAAAGAATAAAAATAGTTTTTCTTCAGCCAGGAAAAAATGAGCAAAGATGAGAAAAGGTTTTGTCCTCACTGCTGCCTTTCCTCTGTAACTCACAGGGAAGGGTGGGCCGGAGCTGGAGACATGCAGAACAACCCATGGGAGCTCACAGAGGGCTAGTAAACTCTTTCTTCATGTAACACAAAATGTATAATTTCAAACAAATCTTGCAAATCCAACTTTTTGTTTCATTCACATTAGCAAATTTACTTAGGTGATTCTGATAAATATGTCTAATGCTGCCAATGAAAAACAGTTACTAATTCCCTGAGATTTCTTCCCTTTGTTTAATAAAGTAGCTGCTATTCTGTGGCACAGACCCCATGAAATAACAGATGGTTGAGAATGACAAAGTTAAATTCTTGGCTGAGTGATAATTATTGTTAAATAAGTAATTTCCTTAGACATCTATTCCATGGCTGAAGGTAATATTTCACTCTTTTAGTGGGTTGCTTTCAGGATAGAAGTACTGAGAAGTGTTCAACTGCTACAGGGCTCAGGACTGCTTAGTATCAGGCAAACATGAAGGAAAACAACTACTCAGAAGAGATCAGGATTGCTTGAGTTCATTTCAAGATCTCCATGGTTAAGCAAACAGAAAGATAAGGAAAGCCTTCCACAACAAATTACTGCTGTGCACAGAATTACAAGACTTTCTGAGCTCTGAGCAAAATGAGTAATTTCCTACTTAAAATAAGAGAGGAAAATGGATTAGACTGATTTATTTCAGGCAGGAGAGGAGCTGAATCTCTCTATAGACCTAACAAAGGGATTCCAAATACATAATTATAGGAAAAAGTAATAAAAGCTAAAGGGATTTCCATTCTGTGAAATATCTATAGACTATTATACTATATAAAAGCAAGGTTACAGTATTATTTTAAGGTATCTATTTCTTTTCCCACAGAATATGGTATAGACTCTTTCTCATACATAAAAGATGCCTGACATTTTGAGGACATTTTGGCCTCCTATTTCTAATGGAATTATGTTAAATGAGGTTTAACTTGGCTTCAAAATAAGAAATCTTGGATACAGACTTGTAATGGGATTATTTTTCAATCTGTATCACCTTTGTGTATGAAGCTTAGACTCCTTAAGATGCTTTTGTTTCCACCTACTAATATTAACTCTTATTATTATCTTTTAAAATATCTAATAATGAAATTTGAAGTATTCCAGAACACATTTGAATATTTTTAAAGGCTTGATTGCACTTCTTCTGTTTAAATCTGTTTCAGTTCCAAATCTCTGTCTTCAGTGCTCAGCTCAGGCAAAAAATGAGACACTGAGTATTGCACCCCAAAGCACAATACTGCAAAAGAAACACCACAGCTGTCAAGAACAGCTAGTACAGATTTATGGAAGACTTCCACCACCAAAGATGACAAAAGAAAATAAATTATAAAACATTGGTGTTATGCAGTATAATTAAAAATAAAATGTAGGGATTTTTTTCCCTCGGTCCCAAGAAGTCTTAGCTAACAAATCAGATTATTCCAAGAAGAACTCTCCTAAAATGATATAGTTATCTAATATGTAATATAGTTATGGTCCAGTATCCATGCAGCATAGCTATATTCTCAGTGACAGTCATTCTTAAACAATATACAGGATATTTGTGTAAATACAAAGAACCATTTGTCAATTTTGCACTTCCCAGACTGCTTCTAGTCCCAGGTTCAGTTCACTTGCACAGTAAAATGCAGTTTCATCTTTGCAAAGTTCACACTTCCTTCAGTTCCCTTCTCAGTGGTCTTTCCCCTTTTACCACATCTTCCTCTTCAGACCCTGGCTCAGTTCCTCTCATTAAACAGAAGATCCTTAGAACTTTTTTATAACACAAAAAAAATATTAGTTCTATTATTTGGAATGTCGGCTCCTGATTCAAACATCAAACAACAACAATTCAGTCTAACAGTCTGGCTATTTTTTAACATACTGAAAATGGGACTTTATAATTGAAAGCATTGGCCAGTCTCAATATAGGGGGGGTGATACCAGTCACCTTCAGAAATTTTATAGGCAGCCTATGAGAAAAGAGTAAAACTGATGAAAAGATCAGCCAAACTACTCTTTTTTTTTCTCTTGATAAAGCATAATTCCTACCCCAGCAAAAAGAAAGTATTCATTATGCATGTGGATAAGACACTACTATTATTCAGAAACTGTCCTTTGCAATGTGTTGGTTTGTTGAGTTGGCCTTTATTATATTTTATTATTTAACTCAGTGACAATTTCTAATGTCCTTACAACTTGTAGTTTCTCTGACGTGGAACCCTCTTGCCTAACCCCAAAACGTGTCTATTGTATATTTAGGTACCCTTGAACTATTTTAATATATAACATTTTTTTAGTATTACGTCATTTGAAAGCCATGCAAATGTGCACCTACCTTTTCCACTTAAATTTGAGCTACAGTGCCTCATTAACACTTACAGATATTTCAAAAAATGAGTCTTGTATCAACCTAGATACATTGCAAAACAAAAAATGTCCCAAAGTGGGAAGTATCATGTAGTTTTTGTTTCTAAACAATAAGCAGGAAAGAAATCTTGTATTATTACTGGTATCTTAGCTTTACCTTCTTCCATCAAAGAAGTGGAATGGCTGCACATACACAGACATTTTTAAGTTCTATATAATTACCAGTTTGTTATGGGGACAGTCTGTGCACACCATAACATGTCGTAAGTTTTAGCAATACAAAGCATCCTTCCTTCAACAGAGCTATGGTGATGCAGTATGTAAATGAGTGAAAACTTCTTAAATGGGCTATGAAAAATGAAAGTTCTGCATCTTTATCCCTGGACTTCAAGTCTGCTCTTTCCTTCCCAAAGGTTTTTAGAATTAGTGGTCGAAGCAGTTGTCTGGATGGAAACTCCCAAGATACAGGGAAGGCAATGGCAACTGGTATTTCCTGGAGGCCAAGCTCAAGCAGAAAGGGAGGAGATATTGGGAACTTGATGTGAGGCCAAGCTGAAAGGGGAGCAGGATGATGATTGCTGGGAGGCCGAAGTTCATCCAAACTCAAACCACCAGGGAAAGCTGAAGGGCTTGGTTTGCAGCCAACCCTTGACAAACTGAACTGTGGAGGGCAGTCTGTGAACATCATCATAAACCAGACTCCCTGTGACTCCCTGACACATACCTTCCTTCTGGAGGACTAATGAAGTAGCAGCAGGAGCAGGAGGAAACACAAAAAGGATATAAATTGAGTGAAAGTGTTAAAAACAAAACAAAAAAAAGACACTCCTGCCTGAAAGTCCATTGCCTTTTCAGGAGTCTTCACTGAGGAATTTGGAGGGAAACAGGTTATCTGTAAATTATCATTCAGCCAGTTATACTGTATTTCACACTTTACAAGATAGTAGCTGATGTGCTGCCAACACTGTTACAAAAGGCTCACACAGAAATCTACTCATTTACTCCATGACAAACCTTGCATGCCAGTTCCAGTGGGGTACTTCAGAATCCATCATCTCTAACTTAAAAACAAACACAACAAAAACAAACAAAACTCAAAACAAAACCAAAACGAACAACACACACAAAAGTCACAACCAAAAAGACCTCCCACAAGGCCCAGAGGAAGGTAACCATTTGGCACGCAAAATTACAGTAAGTGCGCTTTGCTGGAAAGATATGTACCTTGTTCCTGAGAAATACAAGCAGTACATTGACAGTATAAAGCAGTGACTTAGACTGCCAAATTTGAAGAGGGCGAGGCAGGGCACAGTTAAGCCTGTCTGATATCTCGAGTATCCTCCCTGTGACTTTTAGAAAATACCTGGCACCTACTGACACCTGGCTCATTCTATTTAAATAAAAAAAAAATTAAAGGGAGGTGGGAGAGGCTGTGGAGGAAGTTGGGTAATACTTTTCTTAGCCTCAGGAAACTTCAGCAGCCTGCAGAGGGAAGGCAAGAACCATTACAAATGAAACTGTTGGTGGCAGAGCTTTTATGAATTCCTTTGAGCCTTCAGCTTTCCTTGCAGCATCTCCTTGCATGGCCACTACCCTGACAAATATTTCTGAAATTCAGTGGTATAGGAAGCATGTAAAGACTGAAAGAAAACATGTGGAGACCACAGTAATGCTAGAATAATGAAGCAGTGAGGGTATTTTTATAACTCCCTAACCATTTTTTAGTTTTATAGTGTTTCCTTGCTATTCAAGTACATCCCAAAAAAACGAAAAATAGGAACAGTATATATTTGTAAGCACATTTATAAATCTTAAGGGAAGATCCATGACTTGTCAAGTTCTCAAAAAAAGCTTTACTTCTCACAGCTGATGTCCTAGTTTAGAGTAGCATAGCCAGTTCACCTTTCAGTCCCAGCCAAAAGGCTGTGGTTTCAAGTTTGCAGTTCAGGAACCCTAAGAGGTTCAAAGATCAGACAAACATGCAGAAATTAGGATACTTATCTGACCTCTTAGAGACTGTGACCAGATTCTCTTAGGACATGTCAGGCTTTCTGCTTCCACTCGTAAGTATAATTCAACACATTCAAACCTTGATCATATTTTCCTTTCAGACTTGATTCTGGCTACTACCTAAGCATGTCAACAAAAAAATCTGTTTCTACATATCTCAGCATTGTGTGAAAGGTTGATTTCGGATATGGATAAAGCTTCTATGACTGTTTCCAAAGAGGTTTGCGCCTCCCAAACTGAAATCCTATCGTAGCAGAACAGGTACAACTTGTCCTTCTGCCTGCACAGAATACTTTGGATGAGACATTACAGATAAATATTGTGTCATCCACTGCAAAATGAACTTGTGAGAGAGCTCTCTGTCCCGTCTGTGCCCTGTCAATTCCATGTCCTCTCACCTCAGACCAAGGGACCAAAATATGCAGATTGTGCTGCTACCAATCTTAGCAGGGAGAGGGGACTTAGAGAATTCAGCTCTTCCTGCCTATAGAACACACAGTACCAACTCTTTGCCTTGTCCTGTTATCACGGTGGGCACTTGTGTGTACACAGGGTCTACGAATATACGAAATCTCATTAGTCAAATCAGAGTTAGGACACTGAGTGAGAAAACACCAACAGTTTTGATAACATTTGGAAATAAGTCCTGGATCTCTTATTTACTGAGTTATAATAATAATAGTACATTCTCTACAAACTGTTTGTGCTATACTGTGATTAGAAAATTACTTCGAATTACTAAAATTTCGAGAACGTTATGTGAAATAAAATAACACATCAGAAATACCTCATAATGAATACAAGTCTCCAGCCTTTCAACACCATATGTTCTGGATGCTTTATAAGTCAAATATTTACTGTAGCGTTCCAGAATAGTTCTTATGTTTTTATTTTTGTAAGATCACTACTTTACTTAACCATGTTTTTGCTGTTTAACCACATGGTGGTAATCTGTAGTTTTAGAAGTGTACAAAAAATGTATGTGCCAAAAAAACTCAGTGTACACATTTTTTATGTGTTGGAAATGGACTTGAGTAGTAAGCACCACCGTGTTCTGCAGTTGCAAGTACAAAGAAAAGAGCATTGGTGGATTTGCAACCCTTCTGATTTATGTCTGTGTCTTTTGCTGAACAATTGTGAAAGCAAAAGATAGAGATGTTAAACTTTTCCATGAACAGTATTAACTGTAAAAGCAGCCTTGTTTGACTGGGTTTTTTCATTTTTGGATCAAAAATGCATTTTTTACTGAATATCTGTGTAGAAAAGAACACAGCTGCCTATTTGCTCAACAAAAGTAGGAGGTAGTATTTGAGTATAAACTAGCATTCTTGGAATATCCTGAAGGAGAGGTTTAATTCATGTCTGGAATGGAAAACAATCATATATTAATAACACCAAAAGAGTCTCCAGTATAATGAAATATAAGTGATCTTCTTTTTCATATTCTTCTACTTTGTATTTGTTAAATAAAAAGAAATACCATCTTTCAAGATGTGTTCAGTATATTACATATAAACATCTCACTTTGTAAGTCAGTCTCTAAAACTATGGATTAACATTACCCATAACTGAACATTTCACATTTACTTAACCTCATTTCATGAGAACAATTTATTGCTACCATTTTGAACCCCTGTCAAGAAATGCTAACTATACCTCTTAGGAATAAACTGAATTGGGGAAAATAATGACTTTTGCTTTATCTAAGGTAGAAGTTCAAGTACATGAACTGGAAAAGAGTTAATGTGCCTCCGAGAGTTCAGACATTCAGGAATAGAATGAGAGATTTCTATTCTACTTGTCCACTTACTGTATTTCAGGAATAATACGAAATTCACATTTTCACAATTGCAGCATAAGCCTACACACTCATCAGCAGAAATGGTTCCTTAGGTCTGGTCTGGTGACTATTTGTGAATTGAGAAGTGTCTTCATAGTGCTAAAAATTAGCCAAGAGCTTATTTGCTCCATTACACAAAGATGAAATGACCTCCTTAAAGCCACAAACTACAAAAACCAATCTACTGAGTAACTTATGGCCAAATACATAATTAATAAATATTTTGAATTGATGCTCCAAGAAAGAACAAAGAAATAAGGCTTTTAAAAAATGTTGAGACTGATAAAACTGAAAGGCGCTGGCAGACTTTTTTTTTTTTAATAAAATGTCACCATTGCCACAAATCTGTATGCCAAGTTATGACCACAAATGAACTTCTCTGGGTGAATTATTAACTTCTAGAAATAGTGTAAGTGCTGACATGACTTTCACTATAGAAGTACGATTGGACCCTACTTATTTCACATAAACTGTTATCCAGATGCTTCAACAAGTAGTGTATTACAATTTATATATGAATGATTAGTAGGATTTAGCTGTCAATGCAGCCTTAAAGCATATTTTAGAAGTATAAATAATTTTTGAGGGAAATCAGGCTTCAAGGATACCAAATGTAATCCTCCTTTAGTCTAACAGCTTGAAATAAATCAGGAAGGTTTCTGAAAGGTAATTGTCTGGTGTTACATTAAACTAAGGATTTGTTATACAAAAATAGCTTCTATTTCTGCTAAGTTGCCTGATAGGCACAAATTCAGCTGGGGCTTCTGCCTGAAAGGTGTTGAGCACCACTAGTGCTCACTGAAGGCTGGGAGGGTTAAAGGAAGTCCAGCATGTGATAAGAACACTTAGCACCTTCCAGAATGGAGCTCTGGAGAACATAAAAAGGCCTCAAATCTCCACTCAAAGAAAGGACTTTTGGCAGGAATTTTCAGAAATTATGTTGCTGTATAAAGGAAAACCTATTACTGACTTACAAGTAAAGTTAACCTTCCAAAGGCCAGGTTTTTATAGCTGTTAAGGCATATAGCAAAGATAGGCTGATACTGATGGGCTTTCCAGAAGCATTTATTTCACACTGGAATTCTGAAGTCTTTATCATATTCCTAGGCATCAAAAAAACTTTGAAATACCACTTTCCAACACATAGACATTTCTAAATGACAAAGGTTCTCTTGGAAATGCTGCTATAACACACTTATATAGTACATTTAATTTTCTGATAGGATGATTCAATCAGCTGCATATTTTTCTGCTATTTTACAGTCTTTTTCAGAATTAATAAATCTTCTCACTGTGTCTGTAAGATAAGCAAAGATTATCTCCATTCTCTCACAGTACAGACCTGATAATCCCTACTGTAAGGGAAAAGCCCTTCTCCCTTTCATTAAAAATAAATCAAACATACCTTAGAGATGCAGCAAACTATAACCAACTCCAATAAAGTATATTAAAACAGATTTATTTTAAACTCTGATCTTGATTTTTATATTAAAAATGGTGCAACTAACCATGGAAGGAAAATCAGAAGTGTCCCACACAAACTGGCCTGTTGAATTTTCTGTTTTTACGTGCAGTTAGAAACAATCTATAAGGATGGAAGATTACAACCCTTGCATGTGTAGAGATACTTTTATACTGTGTTGACTTCATACATAAGACTCTTTTTCATTTAATTCAATCAGATTAGGCTGTAGAACTGATTATGCTCATATCCACAAATCAGCATTTTAACTGAGTTTCCATAGAAACACTATATGTCCCTGTTTTCTTTTTAGACAAAGCTATGCCTGTTTAACAAGTTTGCCGAGGACAACATGTTTTGTTTAAGTTACATTAACTGAAGCCAATACTTCCTAATTACATTACCAGAAGAAACATTTGCAGCAGTACTTTTACCATGGGAAACCCTCCATTGTTCAGCCCATCTTAATCTCTGAAAAACAAAGGAAATATCAGCATTTCCACTGCTTTAAATGTGTTAACTGGTCTGATATATCTAAAACAATCTTTTATAAAATGACATTGCTCTTTTTTCATAGTATTCACATATAAGGACATTATCCCATGGAATGTGGATTTCTGTGAAGCTTCAGTCAGAGAACACCTGCCTGTGAGGACAGGACAGTCCAGTGGCTGAAGCACTGAAGGCTTAGGGCAGTTCCTGGCTTTGCTGTTTACCTGGTTGTGCAACCACGAGCAAATCACCATCGCTTTTCTGTGCTCCGTTTCCCCAGCTGTGAGAGGGGAGGAAGGAGACTTTGCATCCTATGAAAAGTGATTTGAATTCTATGAACGAAAGCACTGACCGTTCCGTATTCTTACAATCAATGTTAAAAATTAGGGTGCCATCCAGAAGAAAGCACCCCAGCATGGGTGAGAAGAATATGGGAGGATTTGACCTTTAAAACTGAAAGTGTTTTGTTTTTTTCTTTAAACCTTTAAGGCAGAATGGGAAGCCATTTATCCAAAAGCTAAGTTCACTTTTTCAGAAACACTGGACCTGCTGCTTTATAAGAATTTAGAAAATAATGTGCCTTGCAAAGCATAACCTCACCAAATTTTAGTCTACAGCTACAAATAGCAGAAGTAGCCTGTAGCATTTTTTCTAATCTGCCAAAGAGTGTGTATTCTAAAATCACATGGTGGGTGTATCCTAACTCTCATGAAAGGTATCCACAAACAAAAGAGGGGGGGTTATTATTTGTGGTTCCAGGGAAAAGCTTGAATGTCTCAATCTTTAAAGTCTGGAAAAATAAGCAACACAACAAATACTTTTTTTTCCAGAACATTATGACTTTAAGATTAAATTTATAGATTTTACTCCTTTTTTCACAACACTGGTAGAAATAAAGGAAGTTCACTCATACATTTTTTTCTTCTAAAGGCAAACATTGACTCCTTGAATCTTCTCATCTGTTGTCTCTTACCTTCACAGGAGAAGCAGCACATTGATTAAAAGACTTTCATCCACTACTAATATTTTTTCATCCTAATTCATCCTATCATTAATATGCATTATTTTGTAATATTCTTATTCAGAAAACCAGAAAGGTTGTACCAAACTCACACTTGCAGTTCCAATGGTGTCTTTCCTGATGAAAGAATGGAAATTATACTTGATCTTATCTCTGCTGACTTCAGTGATAAATTTCCCTAAGATTTTAGAAGAACCAGGCCCAAAGTCTTAATTATGGATTCTTAAAGCTGCAAGAAATGGCTTAGCAAGAGTACTGTGACACTACATGAAGAGGACTGGAGTTAAACTGAGTTTTTTAGTATGAGTCTGCACTGTACTATGGTGCAACAGAAAAGTTGTTGTACATTACTAATTTCAGCCAACTTCCCTTTAGACAGTCTTACAGAGAATCAAGCATTAGGCAACTTGTTCAGATAAATTGGCGTCTACTTCTTTCTCAAATTTTTTTCACATTTTCAGTTTAAGAAAGTCTGCAGAACAGTTCATATAAAACAGGTATCCTTTAACTCCAAAGCTAACAAAGCAACAATACGTAAAAGAATGATGGGCTGATGGCATACAGCAGAGTAGACAGTGTTTGGTTTCCAAAGAAGAGTCTGTACTACAATTGCATGAAATACAAATGTTCACTAAAGCGCCTATGTTTGAACGTAACATCTCCAAGCCATCATGAACTACAAATTATAGTGTTCTGCTCTTTCTTCTTTCTAACGGGTTTATAGAGGAGCTTGTAGCAGTAACACTTCAGATATTAATGACACCAAAAAAACCCAAGGTATGGAAATTATTATTTCACTAAACTAGGCACGTGATGCATAACTTCAGCTTCTAAGTGCAGTCAGTTTATTTCTCCCAGTGAGCCCTTTCAGAAACAGACAAGTCAGCAGCGCTGTGCTTGGAACTCAGCTATTCCGATTCTGCGGAAACACAGACACGGAGAGAAAATGGACACTGTCATTTTGAAAAGGGAAAAGGATAAAAAGTCTCAGCCAAATCATGAGTAACCAAGCCCAGCCCTGCCATTATGTTCCAAAATAACCTACTGCAGAGGGAGATGAAAGCAAGTAAAGATCAAAATACAGCCTTTATGCCCAAGACAGCTATAGCTTTATGGACAGAGGAAGCTCAACCAGCTTGGGAACTTTTGAGATGCCACCATAAAATAAACAGTATTAAAAGAGAAATGCCTTTGGATAAGAGGGGGTTGTATCAAATGATAACATGTATTACCTGTACACTTCAGCATCACCCAGTGGGGATACAGAAATCATACACAAACATGGAAGAGAAAAAGGTGAGATCAATATTTAAATATTGTCTGAATTTTAGGGCTAATAATTTACTTGTAGAGAGTACATTTTCTTTATACTTGCCCACAGGCATTCCAACTGTTGTTGTAAATTTGTTATCCTCTCAACTAACGCATGTGCTCAAACCAGAAAGTTCATCCTTCAGGATCTTAGAGGTCAGTGAAACAGAAACCACAGTTAAAAAATTGGAGATAACTTTAGTTAGTACAAACTAAAACTAGGTATATCTCAGCATTATGACTGTCAGGACTTCATAATCTATGCCAATCTTTCTAAAACATTTCCCTTCTTACCTAGCAGACAGCCTGTCTATTTGATATGATCCCCTAACAGATGTATTAAAACACAGTAAACAATTTTCCTTTTTAATAATCAAGGAAAGGAAAATATTATATATTGCACATACTTTATAAATTGTAATTAATATTGGAAAAATATTCTATTAATGACAAGATAAGTGATAGAATGAGGACCTTTGGAGATCTTCAGCATGAAAATAGGAAACCGAAACAGACATACAGAAGAATATGTAGTTAAAACAGACAAGATAATACACAACAGCTAAGAATAGTGAAAATATAATGTTTCTTAATGACTTAAATCTTTAGTGTCATTTATTTGTCATTAGGCTGTCCAAGTCACATTGTTTCATTATTGCTGTTATAAGCTGCACACCTATATAAAGAGGGTTTTATTAAAGCTACTTTTTATATTTCATAGCTACAGTTTTGGGGTTTGTTCTTTTCTTTTTTTCCTCTTTTTTTTCTTTATTTAAATGCCTTTTGTTTTACTCCTGCATACATTTCCTCCCAGGGTATCTGAAATCCTTAATCATGGTCTCAACATTTCTCTCCCACATTACACTTTTAGAATCAAGTTCCACGACTTTTAAGAGTTATGCTTACGTCAGACGGATCAAGAGGTTTAAATTTCAGTACCTATTAAATTAATTTAATTATCCAACCAGTTCCATTTGGATACACTGTTACTGTTCTTCACTAATCTATACCAGATTTTCCAGTATTGTAATTCTCATAATAAAATGCCCTCTAAAAGAGTATTTTCTTTTTCAAACAAAAAAGTCCTCTCAGTGGTCTGTTTTACAAATTCTAAACAGAAGCATCATTATCCTTTATACTAGCTAAGTTTCCCACGGATTTATCATGTCTGAAAACAGCAGAACTACCTAAACTTGAGGGAGGAGAAATCTGTCCATATATATCTGACTTACCCTGTTACTTCATTTAAAACATTCTCCAGAGAAAAAGGTATTTTGAAAACATCCTTAGTGGTTAAAACCTGCTGACAGGTTGAAAATTGGGGGAGGGGAAAGACAAGAATAACAGCATGCCATGTGATCTCTAGGATGTTATCAAATTCAGAAGGCTCTTGGTTGGCTGCTGCTGCAACACTTAAAGCAGTAGGGACGACACAGAAATCCAGAGAGAACAAATAGACTAGAAAAGCAGTAAACTCTGTACTGCCTTGTGAAATGTATCTGCTATTGAAATGAAGAACTAGCAGCAGCCAGTATAGGTATCTGGCTTGTTCTTGTTCTTTGGGGTCATATGGTAAAAGTTTACAATCTCCCTATTCTACTTGTGAAATGGTCCCACAAGCAGCAAACACGGAGGTTCCAGGTCCTGTTCATCCATCACACTCAGAGCTCTGCTGGTTACAGCTGCTGCTTACCACTGTTGAAGAGGTTTATTGTCTGGTAACATACACGTTATAATGTAGCTTGCAGACAGTCCATCATACTTTACCTGCTGCAAGACAATTAAGATTCTTTCAGGATTTACAGGCTTCAACCTCTTCTCTTGTAGCAAAACATCATGGAAGGGAAATATTCCATCAAAACTCAAATCCAAAGCTACTGAGCACGTAGGTCCTGATCCAATAGAATATTTAAACTTCTACTGATGTTTAAATCCACACAAATTATGTATTTAACATTTATCAGGTGCATAATTTTAATGTCAGGCTGTTTAGGACCTTGCTAAATTAATGAAAAAAGCCCCTCCCATGGCTATTTCCAAAGTGTTTCAAGAATTAGAGGTTTACCTATTTGACTTTTTACTGCAGCAAATATCATCCCTGCTTCTGCAAGTTCTGGTGTTCAAGTGACTGCTAGGGCAAGGAGAAAGAATCCTTTTGAACCCATAAATACAGGAGTTTCCAACCTTTAACAGTGAGTTTTGCCTAACTACTACAGTTTGCCTTAAAAACACAAGAGAAATCAATGAAGTACGAGCTCAATTTTGCAGCACAATTGGTAAGCAGCAGTTTAAGAAACATTTACTGCTCTTTACAGTCTTTCTTCATACACTGTGAACTTTCAAAACCCTTTTACAGAAGTTGTTAAAAAAAATCTTTCCAATTCTTACAAGAACCAATCTATTAAATTAACCATTCAGAATGCACAGGAGATTTCTGTTTTGGTCTTAAATTTGAGTGCAGGGTGAGCTATGCCCATGAATAGAAAGTCAGATTAAATATAAACAAAACCGGTAAGTAAAAGCTTACAAAAACAACTTTGGTGAAAAATAAATAAGCTACCTAGAACAATAGTGAATTATCTCAATTTTAATATGTTTAAGAGTGGAAAAAAAATCATCTGAAAGATCAAGATAAAACAAAGTGTACACCTGTTCTTATTTTACATGTGTTTTTCTTGCTCCCGTTTTATTCCTTTCATTTCTGCTATCTTGATGTCAAGCAATATTTTTTTCTGTTTACAATAACAGCATAATGAATTCTTTAATTAACTCTAATCCTACCGGAGATATATTCTATCTGTGGATGCCCAGCATGTATAACATGACTGACATTAGCCAGGCAATTATTGACTCTGCACCCCCTGCTGCTATTTGTGATGGAAGGAATACTCTGCTGACACATAATCTGCCCCTTGCTGCAACTTCATCTAACTTGCAATTAAGGTAAAGAGACCCAGCATCCCTTCCCTGTGCTTCTCCTCATTCTGAAGGCCTTGCATCCATTCTAGTAATTTTTCTACCCACCAAAGCATACTGAAGGCTGGTGTTTCACCATTTTCCAAGTAAGCCCTTCTCACCTTCATGTATTTTTGCGCATTTACTTATTGGAAAAGGAGTACAAGCCAAACTAACTTCTAATTGCATTATATTAGAGTTAAAATATCACAACAAATGGCCAAGTGATCTATCTACTGGATTGAAAGTCTTGCATTACTTTAGTAAAAGAGAAAGAAAAAAAATAATAAAAAACTGCAAAGTACTGACTGAAACAGTTTTCATAGATTATGAACACAGAGCTAGTGAGCAAAGACCTGGATATGAATATTAAAAGAATTTTCTGGTCCAAATCAAAACAGTGAAGAGGAGAGTTCTGGCAGAAATGGAGAAGGTGCCCAGAACAGCTGCCCCAGGGGCACCAGGGCCACAGCGGCACACACTTCCCCAGCCTGCAGCTTGCCAGGCTGCCCAGATACCCCTCCCCCCAGTGCAAATTTACAGTTCATCTAGTCTACTATTACATCCCATACACTGGCCTCTTCTAAAGGTGTCAGAGGAAGGTGTAAAAATTCCCATAAATAATAATTATGGAAAAAAACCCTGCCCACAGGGAAAGGTTTTTCTCCATAACTTGTGTCATTAGTGGTTGATTAAAGCCCTTAAGAGTGAAAATTTATATCCCTTCTAAATTATTTCTTTTTTTTTTTGCCCCATGAGGTAACTATGGCTGCAGATTATATATGAATCCTACTAATCTTCTGGCCCAAGGATAACTTCCAACAATGCATTTCATAGACTAATTACACAGTGTATAAACAAGTACCAGATGGATCTAGGTAAGGCAAAGCAAGTCACTGAAAAAGAAGAAAACTGGACTCTTCCCCTCTGCAAAATCATTGCCTGTTTTCTCTTTTCTAGAGCTACACAATATTACTTCCCACCTGAAGGAGATACTGTCAAACAGTTCATAACAGCTCAAGCACAAAGAACTTTTTAGACATCACGATGTTTCCTTTTACCTGATAACCATATATCCTAATGCAGCAAGCATGGGTAGAGCCCTTCCCAAATCTTTGTTCATGAAGCCTAGCCATGATGATATATCCTGATAATCAACCTTTGATATTAATAAATTCTATCTGGTAATACTCCCTTCTTACCCTACCTATCAATTTCATGTCTGAAGAAATCCATACACCCAGCTGTTCTGGAAAATATGGTCAGCTTTTTAAGGTATAAATCTTCCTTGACACAAACTTAGTTTGATCCATTGGCTTATACTTCTATTGTGAAAGGCCAGCAGAACTAGGATCCAGGGCCTTCCTCTAAGTTTTGTCAACTTTTGAAAACCTAGTACCCTGCCAGGAAAAACTTGAAAGAGTCCTGAGCTCTTAGACTACAAAGACTGCCCTTGTAGAAACAAAAGCATGAGGATCTCACTGGTTTATGTCCTGTCATCCTTGTTTGCACAGTATTCTGACTCAGCTGGGAAAGGATGAGATCTTTCTCCATGATGCACTACTGTATTTTTTTAAGTGCCAGTTAATGTGGAAGACTTAACAACAGAGGTATGGGCTGTTTCACTACCAAATAAGATTATATTTTTTTCTGAACCAAAATGAAGGTGAGGCTGAATTGACCAAAGTTTTATTTAGGGTCTTTAGCAAGAGCTTAGCTGTTCTACCAATCTGGAGACACATATTAGCAAGGAGAAAGCACATGACATTTCCCCGAAAGTATCTCAATTTTAATTCCTTCCCACTCAAAAACATAAAGAAAATAAATTTAATAAAGGGTATGTATAGGAATTGTCTGCTGTGGTCTTGGGAACATTTTTTTAATTTAATCATGTCTGCCTGGACTCGATATATGATGCAGTGGAATCTGAATCCTGTAGCTTTTAAATATTTGAAATATTTAAATTGTTTCCTTTCTGCTAGAGTTTAATTAACATAATGTTCTTCTGTAAAAGAGATGATTCTTACACATAGAACTCCCTTAAAGCAGATGGCAGTAATTGCTGCAACAAAGAGTTTGCTGGCAAAGCAAAGACAGAACTGCCCTCCCCCAGCCAACAAGGTTTGGGTATTAGTTCGTGGGGCTCTCTTACTCTCTGCGATGGGAAACATACCTTGTTACAACAAGGCACAAGCTAATTTAAGAAGCTGCAATAACACAGTTACTGCACCACATCAGACAACTGAAAAGAATCATGCTGATGGTTCAAAAGTCCAGACGTAGAGTAGATTTCATGGTTATTCTGCTTCTGGCAAATCTCTACCTGTGACATAACTGTAATTTTCACCACATCAGACTTCTCTGTCACAACCAAAGTATTATTGCTAATAAAGGGGAATAGGACATGGATTATAGGTTGGGGAAACTTCTGTTTACAAAACATGTGCATCCAGAGTTCTCAATATAAGGGAAAAATAGCCACATCTACATGAAAAGCAGATCAACAGATTTAATCATATGTTTCCAAATCTGAACTCAGCATGAAGATTTTTAAAAAAGTAATAACTTCTTATGCCATGATTCTGAGCAAATAAAACAACCTCTGTGTTACTGCTGGAACTGAACCTCCCACAGCGCTTAACTTTCAGTGACCTTGTCCTACGAAGATCTCTTTAATATGGCACATGCTAAAAATAATACAATTATATTTGCAAAGATTTAGCTAAAATAGGAGAGGCAGTTAAGAGACATTCTTTAAGCCCACTGTTAGATGAAATAAACTGCTGTGGGAGCTTGTACACCCACCTGGTCAGGAAATATTAGTTAAGATGGGAAATAACTTAAAAAAGAAACCCTTTGAATTCATAAGTCAAAATAAAATTTTGAATACCAAAGAGAATTTAAAAGTGTGAATAAGTCTTATCAGACTAGAAAACTGTAACATAATAGCTAGTACCTTCTACAGTATAATCAAAAGGCATGAAAAGAGATGTCATTGATACAAGGGATGAGTTATTCCAAGAGACAGAGATGTCATCTCAAGCAACATGTACCTTACCTAACTGCTCTTTGAAAGCTAGCAAGGCTACAACTTCTGGGGATGTGGATATTTTATAATAGCCATTTTTAAATTTAGTTCTGTCTTCACTAAAATGATTTACCATTACTATTTAGGACAGGTCTGTTGCTATGTTCATTAGAAAAGCTTTTTGCATTAACCTGACATTAATTTAAAGCACGGTGCAGCTGATCTTTAAGCTTCTTTCCCCCTCTGCTTGTAAAGCTGGGGTTAATCAGCATGACAGTGGTACCAGGTTATCTCCATCTGTAGTACTCCTCTACACTGAATCTCAGGTTTTATCCTGTATCAGGATGATATGTCATTCATCAGGAGTGTCAAGCGTAGTATGGTGTGCCATTCACAGCAGTAATCCTGGGATCCTCAAGATGAACAATCATGTTTACCTTACAGAATGTCAGTTTCTCTATGTTCTCCTTCACTGCTCACCACTGTTCCTTTGGGTCTCTGACTGGTGTCAGACACAAATCAGCAAAGCACACAATAATAAGTGACAGCTCTCCCTTGGGAGCGAGGGTGGCAGAGATCTAAACACAGACTTGCAGTAGCTGTGGAGAAGGGGGGTTACTTCCCTCACAAGGATGCAGAGTCACAGGACAAGAGGGGAGGGACACAAGCTGTTCCAAGGAAAATTCTAACTTGATGCAAGACAAAACTATTAATTCTGAGGACAAGCACACATTGGAGTAGGCTATGCAAAGAAGTGACAGAATCTCTATAACTAGAAATACTGAAGTCAGAGCTTTACAAGACAGTGGAAAACCTCTGATGAAGACCCTGCTTTAAACAGCAACTTGGACCTTCTGCTCTGACTTTTGTGTGATTCCTTCCATTGCTTATAGCATATAAATTTTGACCTCAAAAATAAGATTTGTGTGACCTTTTCAAAAGCACTTAAAGCAGAATTTGTCTCCAATAAAGCTATATTACATTTAGGAGTAAGTCTGAAAGCTTTTGATTGGAAAACTTCCCTCTCCATAGGACAGCTAACAGATGGAGTGACCATATGGCCTGGAAAGACTTACTTATATACCAGATCTCTCATTCCTTTCAACACCTTTGAGTTCCTTCATAGTCACAAGTCATTTATTCTTTTATTGGTGCGGATAGCACAGTATGAATGAGTTACACTGAAGAAATAACAAAAAGAGTCAAGGCACCACATGAACACACAAAGTGCAAATTTAGTATCATCTGGTAGTTCTTTCCAATGTTTTTGAAAATAAATTAATTCTTCAATATTCTTGGTGACTATATCAGTATGTGTGCCATTTTTATGAAAGGAGCCACCAGTTCTGTTACCATGCAATAAAATCCTGTCAGCACAACTAATGGATGTCAGATGAATAAGCTTAAAAGAGCAAACAAGGGCACTGTCAAAACTATGTCATCAACCCACAGGTCTATTCCTAGTGATATTATATACTCCACTGCCTCCAGTCACAACCCAGAACAACCAGAATCCATATTCACAGTCATCTGATCTTGCAAAAATTGACACAACATAGCTAATAATCCACCAGAATTCAGAAGCCATACTGGATATAAAAAGGCAGCTTTAATATTGTGCTTCGCGTTTGATGCAGATTAAATAAATTGAAAAGGCAAGGCTATCAGGTCATTATTTGTATGTTACAGCTGTCCAGTTAGAGTTGGACAGACACTCTCTGCATGGCTTGTTGGCTGATTAAGAGGCAGAGTAAGTCTCTGAGAGTCGTAAAAGCAGAGTGGGGGGAAGGGGTGGGGTGGAAGATTGTGATAAAGAATAAGGGCTTGATAGAGTAACTGATTAGAAATAGTTGCACTTCTACAGAAGCCAGAGATATCAGCTAAAAAAACCCTCCAAAACCCACGGAAAGGAAACTGGATGAGCACGTTACAGATTTGAAGTGGGATTCAGGACAGTGTTTGTTACTGTTCTACATCAGAAATCTGGACTGAATCTTCTGCCAGGGGAAGAGCAAGCAAAGCAGAATGAAAGGTGAGATACTGAAGCATTCAGATTAATAACGTGATTTTTATGTTCTCTAAGCATTTCATTGCAAAGCAAGTGCTACTTTTAACTCTACACTAGACACTGTTTCTGTTTCCAAAGCCAACTGTTGCAGAACAGTGTAATGCACTGAATGTATTGCTTACCTTGCTTGCAGGAATACTGAATTCTTTCAAGAGAATTCTACAGCGCAGAATTCAGTATTGCAGACGATTAGGCATGATTTTAATATAAGTACAATTTCATTTTGAGTGAAAATTACTGAATAATTTGTACCTTGAACTGCAGTCTCAAAACTTTCATTTATACATTTATCACGTTTCATACTATAATAATACACTGTTACTCCATTAAGAGTATTCCTTTATAGTAATTAAGGCTTTATCTCGCTAAGTCAATAAGCAGTAAGTCCTTTAATTTCCAGAGGTTTCAATTGGCAGTGAACTAAAATGTTTTGCATTTTGAAATAATAAATATAAAAAATCATTGGAGACATCTCAAAAACAATATTACGAAAGGATTTATCATTCTGGCCTTCTTTAGTCAAATAAAATCTAATTATTCAGCACCATCTGATTTTTTATTTTTTTTTAACTTCATGCTTTGTATACGAAAATAGCTTTAAGTGGCACCTTGTTTTCAAAATTATGATCATTAGGAAGATATAAAAGGTAAAAAGTGCTATTTTTTTCAGTTAAAACCACCTGAACATCAGGGAGCAGGAGATAATTATAAATAGTAAATGCTACAAAGTATTCCTGTCAACTCATTTATCTTTTTAAAAGCTTATTGACAAATGTCTGTTGACTGTGCAGAAACCTGTATCTGTGGGAAGCACAGCTGGGATTCAGATAAGGGAATTAAAGCAAAAATCATTACCATAGATATTTTAAAGATCAAACTTACAGAATCTGGATTGCTAAAAAAGTACTGTTAATTGCTTTTACAGCAATGTCCTTGAAGCTCATTATTCTTCTGATGTTACATTGACTTAATTCTTTTACGTAGTAATATTAGTAAAGTCACAGAAAAATACAAGTTGACTTGTAATTCTCCTGACACAAGATGCCTTACAGTTGTTACTACCAGAGAGACACATTTCCATTCAATAATTTTAGAAACTGTAACATTCCCTTAAAGCACCACTACTCTGATGATGGCAAATCCTCCTGAAAACCATTCGTACTTAAGATAAAGATGTTACTTCATTTTAAGACCATGGAAGCACTCACTTCATTCTGCATTATGAAAATACCTCAATAGTGTCTGTAATTACTTAATGTATTATAAAAGAAAAGCATTCTCTTTATGCTACCTAAATTAATGTTTATTATGGAACTGTATATCTTCTGGCCATGTTTATGACCTGTATATTGCCAAAAGACAAACATTTTAACCTAATTTTAAATATTCTTTCATCTGTGATACAGGCAACTGGCTTTTGGTTTTGAGTGTCATCTCATTAACACACGCAGCTCATGGATGCCCTGACAAATGCCTGTGCCACTCAGCTTCAAAGACTGCAGACTGCAAGAACAGAGGATTTACTGACATTCCTGCTCGGCTACCTCCTGAAATTCAGATACTGCAGTTGCAGAATAACCGTATCTGGAGAATCAACCAAAATGCATTCACTGGAACGCCATTACTCAAAATCTTAGACTTGTCTAATAATTCTCTCTCAAGTGTGGCACCCGGTGCTTTTCAGAAGTTACGGTATCTGCAGGTTCTAAACCTAACCAGAAATTTGATTCATTATATAGAAAACAAGACTTTCAGTTTCCTCCCACACCTGAAAGAACTGGACTTGTCGTCCAACAGCATTATACGTTTGCCTGAGACTTTTGGAAACAGCACAGGGAATATAACATTGCTCTCTTTGAAGCATAACAAACTTCAGAAAATGGAAAGAGTTCTGCTGGAGTCACTTCCAAATCTGAAAGTGGTTCTCTTCAAAGATAATCCCTGGCAATGCAATTGTAATGTCTTTGGCATGAAACTGTGGCTGGAGAGCTTTCTATACAGAGGTAAGGAATTTTTCTCTTTACATACAGTGCACTTGAGAACATTTAACCAGAATCTAACTGATGTTCACTACCATGGCTTAACAATTTACCCCACACCTTAAGTTACTCGCCCAAATCAACACACTAAAATATATTCTTATGAATAGGTCAGGATATATGCACTTTCATAAATATGGGTGGCAAACCAGAATCAGAGCAGAACTTCATATTAGCACACAAAGAATACACACACAATGGTGTGCACAGATTCATTCTGCAAACATGTGTAGTGTGAGCATGCATATATATCCATATCTTTGTATATAACAAGTATACTTGTGCACATATACTGGCTTTAATTCTACCAATATATTTTTGATATAAATCCCCCCACTGTTTAAAAGCTTTTTAGCTGTTACATGATGGTAAACATCAAGATGGGTATCAGTGCCAATTTAACTCTGAAGAACTCAGGATTCTAGTATCGGGTACCACTTAGTAGTTCTTTAGTATTTTAAGAATACCCAGTATCACATCCTAACATGTTGTTAACTAGAAGAGATACTAAATTCATTGGCAGTTTCATGACAGAAATGTGTAATTGCTTCACACAGGGAAAAGTGAATTTCATAAATACAATTAGTCTTATATTTTGCTCACCCTGCTTTTAAATATATTCTTCAGTCATGCTGTAGAAAAAAGATAATTTGATTTAATTCTAAAGGAATTAAGTATTAAAACAAATTAATTTATTTTTTCCGGGAGGTATGTTCAGACAGAATTCAGAACAGCATGGCAAATTTGTTTTTTCCTAAATCAGGCTTTGAGGCTTGTATGTGACTAAACTACTGATAACTTGTCTGTACATGGAAGTGACATGGAGCAGGTCCCACCACAGCCTATGTGGAAAGGATCCATGTGGCCTGTGACTGAATGGAATGCCACTTTCAGAGATCAGAACTCTACGGGCCAGCTGGAACACTGTACTGTCTATGCAGTGACACAATTAATACTGGAGTAATCTCTGGGTGAGATAAATTCACTACCACAAGCAGCCTTTCAGAAAAGAGAAAAGGCTAAACTCATCTTAG
Source organism: Scytalopus superciliaris (assembly GCA_013400415.1). Classification (NCBI taxonomy): domain Eukaryota; kingdom Metazoa; phylum Chordata; class Aves; order Passeriformes; family Rhinocryptidae; genus Scytalopus; species Scytalopus superciliaris. The sequence goes on from VXBX01005289.1 coordinate 87,017, forward strand.
GTTAAAATCTTAATATTTTTGATTGGTAAAATATTACATTATCACAAGGATTTACTTCTATTATGCTGGAACTATTCCCTACAAAAATATTCAGCAGGGGTTGACTTCTCTGTGCAGAAGAATGTAATGAACAACGATAAACATATCAGATTATCTTAATTATTCTGCCAGCAGCATAAATATTGTAACTTATTTCAAAAACTGATGTTGTTTAAAAATTCAGTGATGCCCTCCAATCTTTCAGAACAGACAGATTAATTACATGAAGTGATATGGAATTTAAAAATTCATATTATCAACAAGTCTTAGAGGAAACCCAGATACTGTGTTCTCTTCTATGTTTGTATTTCCCTAAAATTACTTGCCTAAATTACATGGAGGAAAATTACATGGCACATTAATGTTTCCACTTACTTTTATGTAATACGAAGATGAAACCATACAGTGTCTCTACAGATATTTCTAGTGAGTCATAACAAAACATTAAAGATGGGACATTGACTGAATTTAATTTATAATTTTTAAGTTATTGATTTTTTTGTGCAATATAAGTCTAAAATGTTTCAGTATTTTTAGCTGAATCCATCTCCGACAATTGACATTTTATGCATACTTGTAAAAAATTATACAGAACCCTTCAATTCAGGAGGAACACCAGTTTTCTATTCCAAACGCACATATTTAGTTGCTGAAAGCCATGACGGGCTCTCAGTTGCAACATTTGGAGTTTTTCTCTATAGCCATATTCAAACTAACACATTGGAGATATCTGGAGCCATGCTTTGTGTTTGGCTACTCAAGGGCAAGAGATCTGCTGTGCTCATGTCTGCCTTGGAATACCATCAACATTTGTGAGTAGTCTCCAGATGTCAGTTTCGGTCCATCTATATTCCCGACTTTCTCAGTCTTTTTGGGGTGAAAATTTCTATGCTTGGCATTAGCTGAAAGGTGCATTATTTGGATAAAGAAGAGAAAGAAAATTCAGTTGATTTGATTAGTTAATTTAAAAAAAAAAAAAGTAAACATTGGTTTTGGTCTTGTGGACTCCTTGAGGCACTACACCCCCAAAGCCTTGTATATGCTAATTAGGAAGCGGAGACCCATGCTCAGTGTGTAGCTCCACATGCTGAGGAACAACTGTGTGATTTACCAAGACTATGGCTTCCTACTTCACTGCCCATTATACTAAAACCATCCTCTGGGAGAGAGTGGAAGCTGGCTCTAAGCAATCATGGCATTTACCATTTGAGCAGGGTAATGGATTGATTAATCTTAACTCATTATATCTCTGTGTATTCTCTTTACCACAAGCTTTGCTTCAAAGAACTTTCTTGTGTACTCATACAACCTCCTGAGCTTTCCCTTTGCCTTGTTATGGTTAGCATGTGATGTCAGAACAATGACTATTTCATGGGATATTTTAATCAAGTGAGAAATCATTTCTAAATGTATTGTTTCTATTTCTCTCTATAAAAAGCAGCAATGCTATGAATGTGAACAAACTGAATTTGTTGTTAACAGTCCCCTTTTGTTTTCATTTACGACTTAGTTCTTACTTTTCTACCACCATTGTTCTTATTCTTTTACATCCATAAAATCACAGATAATTGCTGATGAACTGCTTCTTGAAAATACTTTCTTATATAAGTGTTGAAGTATAATAATCTCACCATTGACCTCACTGAAAAAAGATCTTTAACATATAAATATTTAAAAGTATGAAGTTGAAGCCAATGATAGATTTACTTCAGGTTTCTGTCATTTTTACATTAAGACAATTCAGAAACCACCAAATCTTCTGATCATAATTATTTTTTTTTTTCATTTTTTTTTATTTTCAGGAGGAATAAGCGATGGCATTATCTGCTCAGCGCCGGGGATTCGGAAAGGAAAGGACCTGCTCAAAGTCCCCTATGAGCTGTTTGGGGCATGCCCTCTAAGGACAGCTCACGTCCACCTGGCCAGCACTCACCAGCACAGCTCGGAGCACCGCAGCTCCCCGAAGCTCAGCCCCCACGGCGAGCACGGCGAGAGCGGCCGCGCGAGCTGCGAGCCCAAACCCAAGCCAAGGCCTGTCAGCCTGCGCCACGCAATTGCCACTGTAGTAATCACTGGAGTTGTCTGCGGAATTGTGTGTCTAATGATGCTGGCAGCTGCTGTTTATGGCTGTGCCTATGCTGCAATTACTGCTAAATACCACAAAGAACATTTGGCCCCGGTCAGACAGCATGGGACTCCAGAGGAAAAAGAACCATTTGATAGTTCCTTGGCTTGAGTTACTTCTGTCTTTGGTTTCTTGAAAATAAAGCCGCCACTTCAGCTAAAAAGCCTGGAATCTAAATAGGATTGATTTAATAGCAATTACAGGGTGGGTTTTTTTTGGTTTGTATTTTTTCCTCCCCATACTTTTTTTTAAGGTAAACATTCTTTGAAATATCTATTAATGTTTTATATAGAACAATGTAAGTTTATTTATATTTTGCATATGGATATTCTGAAGCCCCTATTTAAGGCCAAGTGTTTGAGATAATGAAATCTTGACATGGGCACTTTAAACTATTCCACTCTCCTTTACTAGCTCCTTATGCAGTATTACACCAAGGTATGACTTCTGGTGCAGCTACAGTCAGTGCCCAACAGGAATGACCTATCTACAAAGAAAAATAGAAAATAGCTACAAATCACTATCCTTTTTAAGATCTATACAATTCACAATCAGGTTTTAAACCAGCCAGTATATACACTCCCGATGATAATGTAAACATGTGTTAAAAACATTTCCAAAAATGTGTTTTAAACTTTCCAATCTGTCCTAGAAGGCCACAATTAAACATTACATCCATTAACTAACTTAGAAAATAGGAAGCACTTCGTTAACTATCACATACAAATTTTGAATTAGAGAGCTGAGAAAATCCTGAAGCAAGAAGAAATGCTACAGTGCTTTTGATATAAGCCCAGAGAGCAGATATGAAGACACTGCCTGATACCTGCTGGCATATGTGCTTGATACACACATTTCTGAAGTTATTCCCAAATCCACACACAAGTGTCCCATTTTGAAAATCCCATGACTGCGGATGCAGCTCCCACCACAGCGCAGCCCTTCAGCATGAGGATAATATAGCTGCATGTTTACACGTTCTCTTCCACAGAGAGAACATTCAGCTGAATTCATTCAAGGGTCCACCCTTACATTTTACAGAGCTGTTTTACCATCAGGGGAAACCAGAGTCAAAACCTTTTGAGTAATAGAAGTCTAGAAGTGAAAGGATATTTGGAATGTGCAAAAGTATTTTTTTAATAATTCTTGTGAATTATTTTAAGGCAACCAACAGAGATCAGAAACTCCTTTTACCTTTTCCTAGACAAGATAAAATACATTTCAGGCTATTTGTGACAGATGTCTAATGTGTTTTCTAACTCTCTCCAGTGACAAGGATAAAGACTTCCCTAGGCAACTAATGCAGAAATCAACAATGTTTATAATCTTGAGGAAACAAGTAACAATCTGCAATAAGGGCAAAGGGAGGCTGTGCTGTGGCATTTGGAGACCTGCACTGTCCTTCCAACAGATGGATTCCAAGCTCTGTAGCTATTCCAATAACAGCCTGAACTGAGTAATGGGCTGTATGGCAGGAGTCATGTAACCCTTGCTCTTATCTACTCAGTAATAATTGCAGCCTAAATATTAAGGCTCATTCCTGCATCTGCAGTTACTTTCATCTCCAGAGAACATTAAGCATCTCAATCTAAATCTAGCAGACATTGGAAACAATCAATTACTGTCCGTTTTTTTTTTTTTTTTTTTAAACTGCTAAATACTTCATATCATTATTAGGCTCTGCTCATTCTTCTCTGTCCTGCACTAAACAAACCAAGCTGTTTCAAATTTTTCTTGTGAGGCCACATTCTCCAAACTTATTTTTCCCTTGCATTCCCCGGAACCTTATCAGTTCTACATTTTGTTTAAAATGTGGTACCCTGGACTGGGCCCATTGCTTCAGCTGAGGCATCATCAGCACAAGATTTTTAGAATATNTAGAATATCTTAAGACTTAGAATATTAATATCCAGGCTCTTTAGTCTGATCTCTTGATGTTTGATTTTTTTCCCTTCTAAATATTTGGTAAAGCTTAATGAATAATCTACTTTCAGAGCTAAGTCGTTTAAATATATAACTTTACCTTTTCTACTCTTTTATCCATTTATTGCCATAATATTCTGCAAAGCAAAACATGGCTTTTCAGGTAGAGAAGACTGAAGTAAGACAGAATTGGATCTTACTGCCCATGGGCCAAAAAATTAGTTTGGAGCCATGCCAGAGCAGTGTTTTTCTAGTGACAACCTGAAACAAGCACGCTTGCATTCGAACTACAGTTCCCAAAATGAAAGCTAATAAACCTCTGACTACCAGAGAGATTTTACCCACGGTGTTTCTAAAGGTTCAGATACAGAAATGCAGCTCCAAGCAAAAATCAGTTCACAATTCTGATATTTTTAAGCAAAGGGAAAATAAGAATTGACTTGGTATTTCCTAGTCAGGAATATCTGAGAACATCTTCCTAGTCCTTAAAAATCCAATTCTGTCATCAAAAACATTTCAGGCTTTCCTTACCGTGAGACCACGCATTAAAAGAGGAAAAGAAAACAAAAAAAAGGAAAGGAAAAAAAAAAAAA
>VXBX01005289.1:91750-113263 GCA_013400415.1 Scytalopus superciliaris
AAAAAAAAAGGAAAGGTGAGGAAGAGGCAATGAAGGGCACAACAACATTTAAAGAAACTCATTCCAAGTCACACTGAAGATGCTTTGGGGATTTTCATGCACACACACACAGAGCTGTAAATTGATATGGAGTTCTGCCAGAAAGCACAGTATTTCCTATTTCCACTAGTTCCCTCTGCTACAGGAATAGAGCAAGCCAATCCATGCAAAATCTGATTCCATACTTTCTAACACGCTGTTTGCTAAAGGAAAACAAACAAAAAACAAAATAACATCCCCCCCGCCCTCCCCCCGAAAAAAAACCAAAACAAAACCACAAAACACAAAAATCCAACGAAAAATCCTAGGGAAATTTTTCAGTTCAAGTTTAGAAGACTATCATATTTACAAAAGGCTTTGCAATTAACAAATTCCAGTTATTTCTGATGATAAGTTAGTAGCAGACATCGAACAGAGAAAAGTATTCATTCAATTGCTTAAAATAATAAAAGTAAAATTATTCATTTTTCAGTAGAGGAAACAATGTTTGACTACTGATAAACAGAGATAAACCCCACAATTTATTGTCTATAACAATTATTGACTACAAGAAGAAAACTGAATTTAGGGATTCCCCACAGAACTGCCCTTAATTTGTAAAGCTTAGCAATGGACATCTGCCACTGAAATAATTCCTCTGCACAGATTTATTTTTCAGATAAAGGTTCCTGAGAAAGCTTTGTTGTTCTTCTAGCAATCTCGTGAGAGTATTATAGCAAGCACAGTAGTTTTTTCTACTCTGTCAAAAACAGTCTTCCCCCTCAAAGTCAACAAAATATCAGGACACACTGGTCTGCAAGGTATTTGCAAAGACAGAGAAAGCACGCGTTGTAGTCTGTCCTTCATAAAAGGTTAACTATATAGTTTTGTTTCCAGAAAAAGAGAAACAGAAATTAAAAACTACAATAGACCAATATTCTTCACAGAACATAACCTATATTATCTATTTTAAGAGTCATAAAGCTTAAACTGAATCATACTTGCTTGCCATATTTGTCTTCCCATTCAGAGCTTACAAAATTCAGCTTCCTTATTCTCTAGTAATGCAATGTCCAAACAAACTCTGGATACCTCTTCTTGAATACCACAGTAGCACATTTACTGACACTATACATGGCTTATCTTTCATTAACAACACTAAAAGGAAAATACCAGCTGTTAACTAATAGCCATCTATCTTTGCTGCCTAGGAGACAAGGGCACACAGGTTTTAGTTTAGCATCCAGAAAGGATACTTACTTTTAAAACTTTGATCTTTGAACTTGGCTGAAAGTGGCACCATAAAAAAAATCATGAGTGTCTTGGTATGTCCTGAAAAGTGACTGCATGTTTCCCAGATAAAGGGACAAAGAGGCAGCAACACCAGTCACAGGATGTCACAACAGGGGAGAAGGAGTAGGAAACCCATAATAAACAAACCAGCAACTACATCCTTCATACTTATTTCCAATGAAAACCGTGGTTACTCTCTCTTACTGATTGCAGAGGGATCCTTCCATGTTTTAGGGCTACATACACTGTGTGTTCAACTTCTTTGAATCCTCATTTCAAGATACAACACGAGAAAACACACTTAGTATTTGGAAATATAGTCTACTGGGGGGAAATAAATTACTCAATCCATAGTACTTAAACTGGTAGTGCTGCATTCACATACATGTGATTGCAGCTTCATACTTGCACAGCATGATTTGAGGTTTTGCAAAGGACCCAACAGCTCATCTGCTGTTTTTCTGCAATCAGGGATTTATTTTGCTGGCAGCAGAATTATTTAGCAAAATGCCCCTAGAATCTCATTGCTATTAGAACACAAGGATCTTCCTTGTCCACAAATTACACAGTACAAAAACCCAGCAAACCAAATTAAAAACCCCAACAGCAAAGCAGAAATGCAGAGGCAAAGAGCAGGTGCTCTATGTCATTTACTATACATGTTAATTCTACACTTGCTGGAATACTGTTCTAGTTATCCATGAGAGTCCTGCATTCTCTAAGAACTAGTGGTGAGGAAAGTCCAGGAATTAGAAAATAGAGGTTAAATTCTCAAGTTAACACTAGCAGAGAAGTATCTTTTAAAAAAAAAAAAAACATTATTCAGCTATTCCACACATTAATTCTGTATGGTGAAATGAATTGAGAACAAATGGAAACGAATGCAAATGTGAAGGGCTATGAATTGTCATCTAACTTCAGCCTCACTGTTCAGTCAATGGAAAAGGGTGGATTCTCACCACATGCTCCACAGCTTTCTGGGGAGTTTACCTGCAAATCACATTTCCCAAGGAACGGCTTCCAGCCTAAATCTGTAAGTTCTTTAATGTTAGACTGTACAAATACACATCTCAGTTTTCTTAAAACTGAGAACATTACTCTGTATACTAATATTAGATTTATGAATACAAAGATAATATTCAAAATTAACAAGAAACTCTGGAAAAACATAATGTTGTGGTTTTCTACCAAAGCATGAAAAACATTTTGAGGGATTTGCTAAACGCTATTGCTGAATATAATCTTCTGTGGCTTATAATGTGGAGTAAAGATTAAGTAAATCACTGTCTTGCTGACAAGGAAAACATCTATTTTAGAATGCCTCAAAAATTTGGTTGGTGTGTCATTATGATGACATATTCATTTTCCCTTAGGCCTTCATACTAAAATGCAGTTTTAGAGATGGCATCATAAATTTTAAGGACTGTGTATGGCAGTGACAGTTGCTTGAATGTTTTTCATAATGTAGTAATACAAAAGCAATATATGTGAGAAAGAATAGAAAAAATAAAAGGCCAAGCAGCAGAGAGGAGACGTATTTATTCTGTTTGCTACTGTGACAACAGCAGATTTCACTATGTGTGAAACATTTACTGTATCTGCCACTCCTAGAAATATCAACAGTTAACACTACTTTTGATTAAGTAATGGGGAGTCACTTTTCCAAAACATGAACAAAACTTTGGTGTCATAAAGTAATTTTTTTTCAGATACAATGTGCACCTTGTCCTCCATAAAATTATAAAATAATCTTCCCTACTTAGAGCCTAGATCTTCCAGCAGAAGCCTCAGTTACTGGAAAATTGGTATATTCACAAATTTTCCTTTTAAATTGCAGTTCTTTAGAAGCTGATTTAAACAGGAGGAATGAAAACCTGAAGTGTGACCAGCCTCAATAAGACTGATTTGCGTTTTTAAAGTAATATGAGATTTTGGGGTATTTCCTGTTCTCAAGGCACAGTTTGAAATATCTTAAACAGCAGGACCATCAGGATCACTTTCAACTGGCCAGAACAGAGGCATTCAAAATTGTGTGCCAATTTTAACAAACCAGTGATGAAATTAAATCATTACCATCTTCCTTGGCTTACAGATGGGAAAAAAAAAGGAGATCCTAAATCTTTCAGCTGTGTAATTCAAAATACCTGAGGGCTTTTATCATCTTGAATAGGAATACTTCACATGCAATAACTGATTTTTTTATTATACTAAAGTTGGTTTTTGAAATTATATAAAAATGAGAACAAAGAAGGTGATAGATGAGGACACTTGCAAAAAATCGCTCTCCAACAAGGGTTTGGAGAAAAACCCTTGAATTTGTATATGGGCTGGTTATAAAAATAAGGGATCAACTCTTAGAAGTTAAATCCAAACTGTCAGTGACAGAAGAGGCTTAGCCTGCCTTTTCCTCAGTTTCAGTGACACCTCCTATATCTAACTACAATGGCCAGCTTATTATATTTTAAATACATTTTCAGTGCATATTTAAATATAAACCATATATATATATATATTTATAAATAACACTTAAGCATGATCTATAGTTTTAGCAGAAATCAATAGTAGGTGTTTCTTTTATTCTCCTAAGCCATAAGCATATGTTTCTTTCCAAGAAATCTCTTACTAGATAAATTATTTCTATGAATCTCACAGCATTAGTGTGGCACAGAACAGGGAGAACTTTTGGCACCAACTACTATGGAATTAAAGGCACCTGCCATGCACTTAAGGACCAATTCCTTGCAACTTTCTCTGTCAGACACCCATATAGTGACAGGCCACTGTATAAAGGGATGAATCATGGGTGGTAGAAAGCATCTCTCATTTTTGTTTCAGCTTGTACTGCTTGGCAGCAGAAAATTATGTCTGTGAGAAAGAACTGGCCATCCTTAACCATCCTGAAATTAACAGTAGATATATACTCCTGAAAATACTACATAAAAAGTATAACTATTATTCCACATGCTCATAAAGGGCAGAATCTGACCCTTATGGGTCATTCTCACAAGAGCTATAGACCTTTTTGTAGCCTTTGCCACAGAAGATTCTAAGAGTGGCTGATCTGGCCAGAACCTGTATGAGGAACACCTAATATACAGAAGAACAAAAACGCCAATGAAAAATCTTGCAGTTATGAAGAAAACCAGATTTTTCTCTTCTGTCCAAACAGAAATTACTGCAATTGCTCTTTTTATGCAGCTTCAGCAGAAAAGACTGACTCAGTGTAGATTCACAGAGCTATGGCAACACTTGAATGCACATCTCAGGCAATCACTCTTCTTTGATAGAAAATGACTGTAAACATGCCTGTACATAAGAAAAACATAGATTTCCTTTCTTCCCAGGATTCCACTGAATAAGAGAAATCTTCAGATAGCTGGAGTAGTTTCATTTCTCGTTAATTTAGCTACAGTGAGCTTCTCTTAATACACTATTCTAGTTAAGCTGACACACAGCAATGAGGGCTTGCTTGTTTACAGAAACTACCGGTCTCATGCATTGGTAAAGATTTTTATGCTTCTAAAATTAACAAATTAAAATATTACTTAATTTTGATTGACAGACTACAGAACAGCATGCACACAAGGAAGACTCATTAAGTGTTTTCTATTTTCTAATTTCAGTGTTGATAAATAGGAAGTCCAATACAAAACTGAGCACATAAAATAATTGGTAGGTAATAAATACAGAACAACTTTAGGTATTTCTTCCCTGTACTTTGGTACCACATAAACAAAACTTTTTTGAAATTCTACATTTTTAATCATTGGTGACAAAAGTAACAACATCCCACCTGTTTCTCTTATCTAGTTACATTTAATATAACACATCCAGAGAGAGTGTAGCCTCTCCATGTGCGGAGACATTGAGGATCTGGCTGGACATGGTTCTGGGTAATCTGCTCTAGCTCAAGATTCTTTCAAGATCTAGTCTGTTAGGATTGGATTACATGATCTCAAGAGGTCAATTCCAATCTTAGAAATTCAGGTATATAACTGGCCTGCACAAAAATAGGCATAAAAGAATTAAGGAAAAGTGGACTTAGTTTTAGCTTTTCTAAGCAGAATTGTATTAAACAAAAATGGACTATTTCTCCTCACCTCCTTCAAATTTAAAATTTCAAATGACTGTGAGACTAAAGACTTGCCTGTGTATGATTTAACCTTTTGTTGTTCTGAGTCAGTGTCCAGAGCTTTTTACTCAGCACTGCTTTGGACTTTTTCAATAAGGCTTGAAATCCAGGTTCTGTTTGTTCAATGAAGAAAAGTTAAGAGGACTTGACAATTTTCATCAGACATTTTCTTCAGCATTCTTTAATAAATATTTGCCCTAAGAGTATGTCAGTTCTGTTATCTTTAACTAAACATACCAAGGGGATAATTTTCATGTTTTCTGTGAACAGCAATGGCCTCTTTCAACAGAAAGGGCTTTTAAGGTCCTATATTTTCCTGCAGCTTTTGAACTAAAATGCATCTACAGGGAATTACTTTTATGAAGGTTCACACACTTTCTCAACACTCTCAAAATGTCAAGAGAAAACCCTTTTTCTATTTTTAGAGCCTGCTTTGCTCCATGAATGACTTGTCTGCTTGCTTCCATCCCCATATCTTGCCCAGAACTGCCTAGATGAGCAGTATCTTTAATAATTCATTTTTAACAAAATCCTACTGATGAAACCATCACCTATGCCCCCAAAATAGAGATAAACATGTCTGTAGCATATAAAAATCCATATCCAGATATCTGCATATTTACTACATGGAGTAGTAAATATGGACCTGCAATGAGTTCACTTATCACTCAACAACAAAGAACACAGATTGTAATACTGAATTCTACCAACATTTAGCATGAAATGTATGGCCTTTCACATGAGCATCATAAAAGAGAGATCACTCTCAACTTGTCTCATTTTTAATAGCTGGATTACTATTTAAATTCAGATACTCTATATTAACAGCTTCATATTTGTCACAAAAAGGAATGCTAATCTTCAAGGAATCTCATGAAATTTCAGGACTAGGGATTGGAGTCATTCTCCTATTTTTAGACCATGTTGAGAAGATAAAAAAACTCCACCATCTTTTATTCTCCCCTGTAACAGGGATGGTTTGAAGATACTTAACATTTCAATGTAAATTTGATATAGAAGACATAGTCATAGAAAACATTCAGCTAAAGTAATTTTGACCATAAATGTGTTTAAATCTAAAAACACTCCTACATTCAATACTAGTGTCACTTCCTCTCCTGCAACTAAATTGAGCTCTGTATAAACAGTAATAAATATGATGCTGCTACTGTTACATATTAAAGACTTATGCCCTCTTTCCACACTTTCTATAGAAATGAACGTTCACTTAAATAAAAAAAGAAAATCACAATCTCAATTGCAAGAGGCAGGAGGGATTTTAAGAACAAATTACATGGGACTTCTGCCAATAACCAAACACATTTTGACAGGGAATGGTATTAGTAGGTACAGATGGTGAGACAGCAGCAACACTCAATTTCTCTGTAGTAACAATCTGCAGACTTCCTGATTTTAGGATGTTCTGCCTGTATTATATGGTTGAGTATTCCCTACTTTCAATAAGCCTTAGTGTAGGTTTGCATGTGAAATCCGTTATAACTCATGGATTCTAAAAAAAAAAAAATANCCCCCTCATGGGCAGTCTAACTCAGGTTTCCATTTTATAACAATGTTTTAGTTTCTCTCTGATGGTTTTAAACTCTTGTAGTGATCTGTAATAAACAACATTCTGGCACCGCTTTATTTTCAGTCATATCCCTCTAGGGAACAGAGTGATTTAACATGAAATGTGTATCCTGTCCTGCTGCTTTCTGTAATCTACTCAGACCAAATGGGGATAAGGAATACTTACTTCACACAAATTAAAATGAGATGTTTTGACCAAATTTGAACTCCAATGGAGGTATTTGAATATGTTACCCATAATCTTACTTACGTCTCCCATGTCTGGCTAATAAAAACTTCAAACTTCTCCCATTTACCAGTTTCTGCCTCCAAATCCATTTTGCTTAAAACAGAATATTGTCAACCTTATAACAAAACCTAAAACTTGAACTAGATGCTAGGTATTTTCTCTCTTCTTAAAAGATCCTACTTCTACATCAAGTACCTGCTAACCCAAAAGAGAAAGTGAAGAACACATAAACTGATCCAAAACAATTAACAAAACAAATAAACTACAATTGTACCTGCAACCACTGGTGATTTCCTGTCATCCAGAAGCTGAATAGCAGTACTGGCTGTCACTACATTGCTCTTGTTTGCAGTTTCTGAAGGGTGTATAAAGGAAAAAATAAAAACAAACAAACAAACAATGTATGAGGAAATTGAGCCTTTCCCCCCATGGTTTGAAATAACAGCCCATGTGGATGCAGTGTTCAGAAAATAAAAGAGTAAACATAATGTTCTGTATGTATGCACAGAACACACAGGCACTGCTGTCTTAATTTCCCCAGAACGCCAAAAACAAGCTTAAAATACTGAAATGAAATGAGTCATCAGGTTTTGCCTCCTCTGCTAAAGTGGCAGCAAAGGTAAAAACTGGTAGGATTTCTGTGAGCATTTGCTCTGTTGGACTTGTCTTGCTTAAAACACCAGGCTGTAAGTTCAACCTGGTCAAATATTAAATGAAAAGTGTCACACCACATCTTGGGGGGGTTTACACCTGGAGCCTTGTAAAAGATGCACCTAGGCAAAGGGCCAGTAAAACAGCTGCATATTTCAATGTATATTTCAGATTAATGTTTGAGATTAGCTACAGAGACCACTCAGTACTGACATACTTGGAATCCTTTCAGCATCATATATGTCTCAGAATTTAGAGAATGACAAAATTATAGACCTGTGCTGAATGGGATTGAATAGACAAAGCTCCCAGGTATTTGCTCAGCAGCTCTTCTGTACCAGAGTGGAAAATGGTCAGCGTTAAAAATGTTCTCCTTATCTTCAGCTGTCAGGAAGTCTCTTGAGAAAAGAGAGAGACAGAAAGCACTTTTTTATTGCATGGCACACAATAGTTTCTAGCTTTGAAAGACAAGAAAATGCAATCTTTAGGGAAAGGAAATAGTTTTGAACAATTTTTCTAATACCATTCATTCAACAACAGGATTAAATTTAGCCCAAAACAGTTATTTGTGACACACTTTTGTTGTGAAAGATGGAAAAACTACTAAAAAAATATTACCTCTAATTATCACTAAAACCATTTTTCCTGATGTGTACAACTGAAAATGCTTAGCCTAAAAGGCCTTTTTCTTTCAGCACAAGGTAAGAACTGTGAATTTTACAAGGTGGAAAAGACACTGGAGATTTTGGTAGTCTGTTGCCACTGGCATTTGCTCTTAAGTAGTGAGAAAAAAAAAGTGACTTTCCTATTAACAGGTAATGGGTGGTAGGGGACAACTACATGCTTTATTTCTCAATAATTTCAGGGAATGTTGACAGAGAAAAAGTGTCAAGTGACAAGGGCAAGTATAGTGTCCATGCTACTGTTCTGGTTTGCTGTCTGACAGTAACAAATTGCAGTGCTATTGATGTCACCTGTCAGGCTACTTGCATTGCAACAGTATTTGTGGTCTGACAGGCACTGTATAATTTTATATTCAATAAACTTAGTTTCTCATAAAGATCAAGTGCATATTTCCTTTGATATGAATAATACCTCCACTGGATTACATCTTCTTCAAGCAAAATATGAAAACTATGTATGATGACATCTCCTGATTACTGTTTCACCCAGTCCATTTCTGTCACTTCGCTTTATTTCAACACCAACTGTATTTTCCACAATAATGATGCAAAATCTCTGAAAAAGCCTACAGGTATTTGCCTTCAGAGGGGAGAGTAAAAAACAATCATCATCTTCAGGTGTAGCATATTTGTAATTCTGCTCTGAAAAATAAAGATGTGAGGCTGGGAATATGCGTGTGGGGAAAATAAATTTATGGGCTACAGGTGTAAACTAGTTAATTGTTCCAAATGCTCCAGGTGAACAAAGAATTCAAAGGATCCTATGAAGTCTTTCTAACTTGTTCTACGTGAAGAAGCAGTAGGTGGGCTTCATAAAAGCACACACTTTTTTCCCTTTGTTTTGTATATGGCTGCCAAGCACACCACTGTTACTTACTGGTTAGTGAGCTGCTCTGGGCCCACAAACAGGTTGATACGAGATAGTCCAGTCCGTGTTCCAAGGAAGGCAACTTCCACTCCTTTGTCAGAGTTTCTGAAATAGCACAGAATGCAAGCAAGGATAATGTTTTTAGCCAGTACACTGATAAAGTTGTATTACCAGTCAAAGAAAGCACAAGCATGCACATTTTTGAGAAATAATATTTTAAGCATAGTTCCCTTATTTACTGATTTATTTTTTAATGCTCTTCTTAAAGTCATGTGGGTTTTGAAACGCATGCAATGTAGAAATGCTGTTTAGACCAAGAATCACTGAAAAGTCAAAGACAGTAGTTTTGTAGGATTTGTAAGGAGGGATTATATGGAAGCCATAGAACAAAAAGGTGTGGCATAGCTATATACAAACTATTTAATAGCCACTGGCACTGAGTGATTCTGGGATGGGCAAGAATTCCAGCTCCTGCTCCCAGTCCATTCAATACTTCTGTAGTACATCTGTTCTTCTAGTCATAGGTGTGACTATTGCCCAAGCAAACAAAAATTAGGATAGATTTCAAACAGGCAGCTGAGAGTCAAATGGAGCTGCCATCAGGACAGGCTTTAACCTCTAGCACTTGGGAAAAAAAGTGTGGCAGGTAGCTCAGGCTGAACCCTTGCTGCATTATCAATACCAAGCTACTTTTAAACTAGCTCTGTATGGCTACAAGAACTTCAACCACATTACCACAAAACCAGGGATTTAGAACTGTAAGTTGTAGTTATTACAGAATTCCATTAATTTTATTGTGGAAATTGCACCTAATCATTATGATGTATATGGCAAGACTTAACTCAGAATTGCTGGTATTTTGGATCAAATTGTTAATATAATGTCTTCATGCATGTCAGGATTTGTTAGACATTCCACCAGTTCACTAACTTAAGAATACACCCATGACTGATACATAAGGTTGACACAAAGCTTGCTTACTCTGATTTATTCAATGCTAGACTTGTCCAATAAGCTTCAATTGGTGCACTCACGACTGCATCAAATAGAACTTCCTGGATCAATTCTTTATCACCTATTACAATACATTAAAATCAGTAAATAGATGTTCATATAGAGATTTTTTTTAGATGACTAAACAATATGTTTTCTTACATTCCACGATATTTTATCTGTGATAAGCTTTCACACATTTTGCACTATGAAGCATTTACTACATAATATTACATGGTATTTTACAACAATGCAGCTTTTCACATATAACTTCATTGCACTAACAATTTGACATTCAAAACCAAACAACGATACTCCACTTCATGTAGCTCATTCATGTATATATTATCTAATGCTCCCATTTGCACATTACATGAGGTTAAAGCAAGTAATTCTACTAACGTTCACATTTCTGCAGGTAGACAGAATATGCACTTATCTGCCTGAATTTCTTATTCTGCTTTGCAGTTTAGAAATGCTAATTGCATACCCATCCTCCCTAAAATACTCATGAAATATCATGTAAATTATTTAGAAGCATGATCCAGGGATTGATTCAGAACAATCCTGTTTAACTTATAGAACCAGATGAAGCAATAATTTTGCAAAGTATAGCTACACCATCTGAACAGAAACTTGGATGTTTGCTTCAGACACATTGTTTAGCACAAAGTCAGATATTTGTACCATCAATATCTTTACTGATACCCTGGATAAAGCTCAAAACCAAATGAAATTCCCAAGTAACATCAGCCAAGCAATCCTATCTCAAATTAGCACTGGTTAAACTAAGTGGGTTTGCATTTTGTAGAAGGTTCAGTACAACAGTTTTTAGCTGGCATAAAGCCTACTACGGGCATGCTTAACAAAATACTTGCATTGCAGCAATGGCTCTTTTCCTGTGAGGTAGCGTTTAATTGCTTCTAACTGAGTCATTTGACGGTGCTCAGGATGTAGGTCAGTGTTGCAATAGGACCTGTGAACACGTTGTGAAAACGTTAAAATGTTGTAAGAACGATCTCTCTTTGTCTTTGAACATAAAGGATTGGGCTCTGCAAGCACAAACAATATGAAACCAAGAAGGGTAACAGACACCAATTTCATGCTTTATTTAAGGCTTACCATTCATCTGCTAAAGATACATCAGGGTGTTCTAAATCATGTAAACCTGTAACAGTAATAATAATGGGTTATTTAGGGAGCAGTCTGGGTAACAGATGGTCATTTGCATACACTCCATAACATAAACCCTTCTTGGAAAGTATATTATCACCACAATGAACTACATCACAGTAAACTATGTTCAAATACACTTTAGGGTCTAACAATCTTGCAAGAGCCAGCTAAATCAGATCTTAAACTGAAAAGGTAGGAGAAATTTTTTGTGCTGATATGTTTAACTGGTACAAATTACTCACATAATATATTTAAAGTTTAGAAGAAAATTTGAGCAAAGACAAATACAAAATGGTAACACACTCCTGTTCATACTCCCTTGTTCTTTTTGGCCAGTAAAATCCTTTATGCAAAAATACATGCTTCTCATTCATGTGAGTTGTTCTACTTTTCTTTTAAAGAAATAAAGTTGTAATTCCCTCAAAACCTAAGCACACAGCCCATGAACACAAACAGTGATTTATGTGATCATTCAGACTAGTTTTTTTTGTGCTAACAGGTCACACAAATGCTTGTAAATATGAACTATATCATTAGTCATATAGCACAGTAAAAATGTACAATAAGAAAATAGGGATCAGAAGGCAGGATCTGGGTTTAACTCCCCCAGAGTACATAAGAAACAATGACAGAAAATGACAGTGATTAAAGAAAGCAGGGAAGCCAAAACCAGAACTAGAACTATAAATCCTTGGGGAGGACATTGAGGTGTCAGTGATGGAGAATCAGCGAAGGTAAGAATAGGAGAGAAGGAACTGTTAGTTATGGTTATGTTAACACTTCTGGTGATGCATCCGGGAGGAAATATCAGACAGACTGCTGAGATGTGTGGCTGGATTAAAGAACATCGGTGAGAAGTATGCTGGGAACAGTTTGGAGAGTAAGCAGTTCCAAGTCTCCTGCTGTGCTCTCTTTCTATCTAGACTTGCATTTGCTGTTCAAGAGACTCAAACTTCAAAGCATTTCTTTTTATATCTCCTGGGTACAGGAACATATTCATGTCACAAAAGTACAGCTGAGGAACAAAGACCTTAAGAAATTAAGTATCTTATTTAACATCACTGACAAAAAAAGAATTGGAAATGGAGACTTCAGTAAAAAATCTGATCTTCATCTTCAGAAACCTTGCTGCAAAACAACTTTTATCACCACACACAGTGGACTCCTCGACTCATTTAATTGGGAGCTTATCAAAAAGCAAAAACCATAAAGAACAAATAGTTCTTTCCCTGGTTACTTCTACTACTATTATAAATATGTAAATCCTTGTAGATAATTCCCAAAGCAATTATAGCTCTGAAAGATTTCACAGTGAAATCTGTGACCAAAAATGCCATAGACATTACAGTGCTCTTAGTGGTTACTTCATTCAGAAAACACTACAGAAAATTAGCATTGGGCCTGAGTGATTCTCTGGAACATTGAGAGAGGACACAGGATGATCCCATCCAAAGAAGATTCACAAGCAGTCTGACTGCGCTTAACATAAATGAGGACAAAAATCCTGTGAAATAAAATACCTTTAAAGAAAGAAAAAAGAAAAAAAAATCTAATTCCATTACAGACAAACATACAAGCTTTAGGACTACCAAGTCAACAATAAAACTACTGTGTAAGCAACATGAGAAGGTAGGTATCTTACCTTCTTCTACGGTTACGTTCCCTCTGAAGAAATATTTTCCATGTCCTCTAGAGAGAGCCACACCTAAACTGTGCAGAGAAATAAAGCAGACCTTGAAATCTGTGAGACAAACAATAGCAGACATTCAGAGATATTTTCATTTCTAACATTTCCAGCTAGTGTACTATGATTTAAAACTGTTCATTGCCAAACTCTCACAGATCATATTGTTCAACTAGTTATTTCAATGATGCTTCAGTTCTGATGTGGCTGCAACAACTGGCTGTATTTATGTGTGCTTAGAGGTGCAGTAAACCATTATTCTCTGGCAAACTAATAAATGAGCCCCTCTAAGCTCACTGCTGTTCACCCAGCATGAGATTTCTCCATGGCCTCACAATGAAGGAGACAATTTTTTTGTAATCAGACTAAGCTGTTGAGAAACTACAGAAGTGTGGGAATTGATGGAGCTACTGAGAGGAAAAAAAATTTCAAATGTGACAACATCACAACTCCTCTTGGACTAGTCTTTCTGTGTTTCATATTTTTAGCTAGTGTAGCTTTTTTGTATTGACTTCAGCTTCATAAATTCTCAAAATACTCTGTTTTGGTTTGGTTTTTAGTCTGCCATTTAAACTGTCCAAGTTTAATGAACTGGCTGGGGTTCCCATGCCTCTTGTTATTGAACAAATACACAGAATACCTTCTGGCATTCGTTCATTCAAGGGGATTATCTCAGGCTAAGAACCTGCCAGTAAGACTGAAAATGCATGGGCTGATCCTTGAAGTCCATGTAGAGGCACCAAATCCAAGAGCACAGAAGCTGCAATCAACAGCTCAGTCTGGGAAGGGGCTGAGCACTAAACATCTTTGACACTGCAGTACAGATTTTAATAAATGTTGCCCCTGCTGTCTTCTCAAATCTATACTATAACCCATAAAAACTAGATACATACCATGCTGAAAAAGCAGGACCTTTTTCCTACTATATTTCTGTCCTTAGCATCATAATTCACACAGCATGCATATATGTATATGTGTATATATGTATATATGTCTATCTGTTTACTTAATAGAGCAAGAATGACACTGCCACAGGGAAAAAAAAAAAAAAAAAAAAAAAGGCCCAAGAAAACAAAAAAAACCAAATAAAACTGCTGCAACAACAAAAAACTCCACAAAATAAAAACCAAACTAAAACCCCACTCAGTATTACCACCCAAGTGTGAATTTCAACAAGAATAAATACATGCATTAGAGGTCAGAGAAATGTGCTTATAGTTTCTCTGTGTGACAATGTAGCTCAAGTTGTGTGAAACAGTTGAAGAAAACTTCAGTTGACTATTGCAATTGCCATCCTCCTGCATTAAGCATAAGGTACAGTGACTACTCTTTTATTAATGGATTATTTCTAATTCAAACATGAGCATTTTTAAAGTGATTACCTGTCTTTCTTTTCCTTTTTTTTTCCTCCTAAAATGCATGCCAAAGTTACTGATGTACTCAATTTTAGTTATAGAAATACACCAAAGGTAGTTCAGAGAAAAAAAAAACATCCAAACCTCAAATTGGAAGTGAAATACTATCTCATTTTACATTACATTCTTGTTGTGGAAAAAAAAAAATCAAAATGGAGCTCAATATGTATTTACTTAAATGGATTATAGTATTTATAGCTCTCCAAGTACTTTCAAAAGCCTTTCGTTCAAGGCAAACCTCAACTGAATATTTTTTCAAAGAAACGTAAGCCATGTTAAACACTGGGAGTTTGCCTGTGTGAGCTTGCACAAACTTTCCATCCCTGGAAAAGCTGAAAGGAATGCTGGTAGGCTCTTTTTCCTTGCTATTTTCAGCATTGTCCAGGGATATTTCATTGTCAACTTTTGCTGATGAGTTTTTAATGAGTCCACAAGCTCTGTATAAGCACAAATCCAATGAGTTGGGTGAAACATGCATTTATTATGGTCGGCTCTACCTGAATGGAGTACCCTTGATGTCTGTATAATAGTAGTCATTTGTCATCACCAATACCCGCTTCTAGAGTCAGAACAAGAAAGAAGACGTGGGGGGAAGAAGTTAGTTTGCTATGACAAATATATAAAAGACCAAGTGTTAAAAACTGATAAAATTACAAGAAATGTTTATATTCAGTGAGGAGAAAAAAAAAAAAGGCTGTATATTTATAGCAACCTGGAAAACTGTTTAAAACATTATTGTTTGATTTATATTTAGTTGGAATAATATTGTAGTCATTGTACCCCTTTGTCCACTGTCTTCTTCACTTCCATGGAGAATTTCCCTGTTTTCCGATTCACCATTGCATTTCGGAGCTGAAATGAAGGAAATGTATGTTAATTCCTTTATTTGCATTTCCTGCAATTCTTTTATCTCTGAGCCCTCTAGTACAGTCACTGGCCTAAGCAGCACTCAATTTTCTTTATTTCTTCATTTTCAGTAATTCTACTAGGCACTGAAAAACCCCCTTACAGATTTGGTTATCGACTGTATAGGCCAAGACTCCTGCCATACAATTCTAGGCGCATTGTTAAGGCACATAAGACAGGAGCTCTCAGCATCCTTCATAGGAAAATAGCTCTTTGTGGAGTAATCTGGATCTTAACTGGCATGAACAGTGTAATTGACTATTCTGAAGTTACTGCACAGGAAGGAAAGGACTAGGCTCCCAGCTGGATTTAGCTGAAGTTAGACCAGGGCTCAGCGTTTAATTATATGAACAACTATACAGATAATAAGAGAAAATCCCATTTACCCTACACTACTCATTCTCCTTAAGAATATACATTGGCCTGCATCCTAAGCTAGCACCAGAAACTTCATCCTAACTGCATCAGAAATTAGAACTAGCCCATGAAAACAGAATGACAGCCCATCTGATCAGTAGCCTGTCTCAGTGGGAACACACAGCTGCATACTCTGCAATTCCCTTGGTTGTCCTTTGGTGTCCAGGCATCCCTTGCAAGGCATAAATTTTAGCTCTGTAATAGAAGTCTGAGGACAGCCACAACTTTAAGAATTGGCCTGGACCTCTCCCTCTCAAAGTCATCCAAGAGACATTTTAAATCCCTTAAAAAAAACCCCAAGCTTCATTACTATATAATCGAAAAACTCAGAGAAATTAGGGAAACCGGAAAATTGAAAAGGGTTTATACACAATGATTTACCTGTTCCTCTGCAAGTTAAACCTGTTACTTTTTAGATCACCACAAACACTGTTTTTCTGTAACTTGTTCTAGCCTCTAGGTGAGCTGCAGGCTCCCAAACCTATGCTGCAAAGTCCCTTTCCCACCACTTCTAAAACCTCTTCCCTCAGCACAGCTATTTGCACCCTAGGAAATACAAGTCTTCCTCCCAGAGGACACACAGCCTCTCTCTTAGGTGAGCACACCACGATGATGAAAAGAAGAATAAAAAAACCCCAACAACCATCCCCATGTCCATAAGCCAAAATGACCAGCAGTGTCCCTAAGGATGAAGACACGCTACCCTTGGCACAGCTGGTCTGAGGGCAGGGTCTCTGGGCTGAAACTGAAGAATGCCAAGACATGGGTTTTTTTGAGAAATCCTGAGTACTAGGGTTTTGAATTTACCTATTTATCAGTTCAGGACTTCAGGAAAGAAATAAGAAAGGTACTTATACCATCCATATATAGAAACATTTCATTCTAATGCTCTTAGATTTACTAATGGAAGAAGTGAGTTATTCTGCTTGTTGTGGTAAAAAGTACCTATAAATCTTTTGCAGCTGTAGTTTTCATTATAATTGGAAAATTCCACTACCTCTAATCAATTCAATATTCAAAATGCAGAATAATATTGGCAAAATGAGAATTTCTATGTCTCTTCCGTTGCTTATCTATCTGAACACAATTTTGGACATCATGCTCTTGTGAATAAGTATCTCCTGTTCCACGATACCTCATGCCAGATTGGGCAATTCAGTCGGGTTTTAATGAAAAATTGTGAATATAGACTTACGAGTGCACTCTGCAGGCTTTCTGAGTATGGAGTGAAAAGTGAATGACTGAACTTGCCAGTGAAGTATCTGGTTTTATTCTCACGAACAAGTTGAGCATGGCTGACCTATCAAAAACTGCAAACTTTGCAGCTCTTTAAATCTAATTCTAGGGCATCTAGATTTCAATTAACAGTCTTACTCTTCTGTCAGTGAGTGTAAAAGAATAATTTTTAGCTGGAGGCATATATAAAATAAAGCATACATTTTACTGCAGGTTTTTGTTTTTTTTTTTTTTTAACAATACATAATAGGCAATTCTGGAAATAGTTTCCTATTTTAAGTTTTGTGGTTTTGGACATGGAGAGCTGGTCTTAATTAACCATCTACTTTCTAACATTTACAGAACAGTTCCATTTATCTTTAACATGGTTTTCATTTTTCTTCTATTGGTGCCTGCAGTTGTCTAAGACCCATTCCTCCCACAAGCCTCAGGCAAGTAATAGATTTACTAAAAGGATCTCCAAACTCTCAGTAGTGTTTAAGATCAAGTCTGCATGTGGGGTTTAGAGTTTTACTTTTCTTTTTTTTTTTAATTTTTTTTCCTGCTTGCTGTGATTGCATTTCTTGGCTTTGTAATCTGGTTTCTCAGCTCTTCTGCAGTTTCATCTCCCTCCTCAAATGCATAAAATAAGTACTGCCTCAATTGGCTTCAAGCCCCAAAACATTCATTCATGGTCTTTTTTATTTGGAAAAAAAAATATTTCATTCAGCTAGAAATTATACTAAAAGAATTTTAAGTGAGTTAATGAGAAAAAGGTTTCTATCCAAATTGAAACTTCTCTTTGGTACTGTGTATTCACAAACCAAGCTGGAAGACACTGTTAACTTTAAAAGCTGATGCTAAAATTTCTGTTTCTAATAAAATGCATTAATAGTAAGATAGCAGGTATTGTTAACCTGGAAAACGAGCTGATATATTTATGACAATACTATTTCATGGGGAAAAAAAAGTCTAACCTTAGTTCGGCCACCTTTTCCTTATTGGATCACTAGAGCAAACCTGTTTGTTCACCTCTTCAGGGTAATAAGCATTATTGCTCCTTCAACTAAACATCTTCCAATCAATTGCTAACAACTCAGTTTCACTGCTGTAGCATGAGATCATTCTATATTCTTGGAAAACTATGTGACCATTAAATTAATGTGGTAAAAAGTAAGAAAATGTCTTTATCAGCTTCCACTTAAGTGTTTCATGGGAGAAAAATATCCCAGTAATAGTCTATGTTATTAAAAGCAGCTATATGAATACATTAGTTCTTTCCCTCTGCAGTTGAACAACCAGTGCTTTACTACCCCAGTTTGGAAAAAATCAAGAACATCAAATCCAAGACCTTGGGTGAAGCAGAGCCATATGTAGCTTGTTTCTATGCTACAATTAAAAATTTATTTTTAAGAAGGTTATTTTATAAGTGAAAGGCAAAGAGCGAGATGAAAATGTATGCATGTATCTTTCATCAAAATGTGAAATAAAAATTTTGCAGCCTATAGATCAGACAAAATGGAATTTTAGAAATGTTCAGAAAAAGTGAGCTTAGGGGTCTCAACCAAAGGAAATACTTAGGGCTGAATCCGGACTTTCATGTGTATTTAGATAGAATCTCAATTATAAATAAAACTTATTTTTCAATGTCATAGATGTGGTTCAATGTTACATTAACTGAACCACTGAATTTCTACTAAGATATGATTAAAAATGAGGGATTAAAATGTCAAAATTAATAGAGGAAATATTAGAAGAAATAAAGAGGAAAAAAAAAGGAAAACAAACCAAAGAGAAACAGCAAGAAGAAAAATCACAAAGGTTTAAAGGCTGTACATAACTACAGCAATAGCATTTGAAAGGACAGAGGAAATTTTATAAGGTCATTAGTAGAGGACCTGATTGAGTAATATGTGATCAAATGTAAGAGGAAAAAGGCAAGTATAAGACATGAAACCAATGAGATTGCCAAGACTGCAGAAGGCTGCTACAGTGTCTGCAAATCTAATGAGGAAACCTTAAATAGCGTGTGCATAGAAAACAGCACAAAGCTATACAGACATTGAAAAAGTTTGTGAGTGCACTCCAACACAGAACTTTAACTGAGGAAGTAAGGTGGCCTCTGAGGAGAGGCTGAGGACAATCTATCACCTGAGGAACAGACGTTGCTTACAACATACATGAACTGTTTCACTATTCACAAAGGGGGTGGAGAGAGGGAGGAATGCAAGATATATATTTTGTAAGGGAGAAAGAAAATATAGACTTATGTCAGAACAGGGATCAAGAAATTAGTACATCTGAAGACTGACAAGACTCCAGGGGCTGTTGTACGTGATCCATCCCAGATTTCGGAAGGACATGACAAAGTAAATATGGGAACCTTCAGTGGATATATTCGAAACCTCTCTGGAAAAGTAGAGGTATGAGGGACTTGAGAGAAGCTAACACAGTACTGATATTTGAGAAGGGATCGAGGAGACATCTATGAAAAATACAGACATGCAGTCGTGACTTTGGCAGTAGGGAACTTATGGGAAAAACTAAATTACAGGACAGAAAGGGGAACACCTGGAAAGTTACGATTTAATTAAGGACAGTCAGCATGGATTCACACAAAACGAATCATGCCTAACAAATCAGATTTATTGAGGAAGTGACAGAAAGACCAGGCAAAGGTTAAGCCATGGACATAAGGAAAGCTTTTGATACAGTACTGCAGAAAAGGCTAAGCCTGCAAGGTAAGAAAGAATAAGATAAAGAGTGAACTACAGAATGGATGGAGCACTGAAAAATGAGGTTAATGGAAAGCACTGTGTGCATAACAGCTGATAGACATAGAATGCATGCTCCTGCAGCTACCCATGTGTCTGAAATTAGGAGCTGGGAGGGAAACTGTGCTCTGCACACAGGCCAAAGAATCCAATTTTGTTTATTCATTTGATGATTTTTGATTTTGTACATTAAGTGAAACAGTTCTCGTTACTTCCATTAAGGAAAAAGGGATCTCATGGAAAGAAGTTAAACTCATTCTTTCATTTCTGAGTTTCAGCAGTTGTCTGGGCCAGCCCTAAGGAGACATTCTATTCCTGTCTCTCGTGCTATATTTGCTGTCCAGCAAAAATACACAATGGGATGCATGGAGACTGCAAGGGTGATGAGTTCTACCAAAAATACAAAGAGTCTGTGTTTGTGGGATATGCATACGTAAGGAAGAAACAATACAAAACAGTTGTAAAATTCTGAATTAAGTAAAAGGGTCTATTGTCCTTCCCTTCCTGACAGCAGTCAGGTGGCCTCTCTAATGACTCCTTAAACAGTTTCCAGGTACAGTAGTGGGATGCAACAATGTCTTCTGACAGGGTTTTAAAACACATCACTTACCACATCATCTCTGTCTTCCCACTCAACCTCAGAAAGATCCACACTACTGTAGTTGGGCTTTCTTCGTTTCTTCCCCTCTTCATACTGGTATTAAAAAAAAAAAAAAAAAAGTTGACATATTTAGCACATCCTGTTTTATTTACACAACTATTTTGTATCAGAAGAGTTAAAAAAATTGCTGGATGCATGCTGATTGTGTGCAATACACTTAGCAGCACGTAGCTTAATTCATACAAAGTGCACTGTACTGCTGCATAAATGTTCCCTGTGAACTAAAAACCTGCATCACAAGATTATTGGCATGATCTCTTGCCATGATGCAAAGCTTTTCTGGATGGACACACTGGGAAATCAAACTCAGCAGTTATACCTTTTCCTCCCCATATGGAAAATACATGAGACCTTGGATCTTACAGTTTATGTTAAATGTCTCAAACCAGCTCTTTCAGCTGTACAGGAAGTTATATTTACTATAATCTTATCAACAAAATGTTTACCCATTTCACTTTAAACAAGATAAGATGCAAGTCTTGGGAAGTATGGTGTTAACATTAGCTGATACTTCATTTTATCTACAACTTCATGGGGGGAAAGTAACATACTAATAATGATAGTGTATGGGGTTTTTATCTCTACTCACTGTTACACCATAATTCACACATTTAAAATAAACATTGTAGTGACAAATTGATTTGACACTGAGGTGTTTATAAGGTGGGAAATTCTGCCCTCTGCTGAACATTCAAAATCAGCCTACTAGTGTAACCACACAAACCTCTCTCAGGGGAAGAAATAAATATTTAGGAAGACCCCAACCGGTTAAGTAAAATTAGGAGACTATATTTGACAAAAAAAAAAAAAA
>VXBX01005292.1:5437-18100 GCA_013400415.1 Scytalopus superciliaris
ATTTTTCAAACTAATTGGGCTAACAAGTTTTTTAAACTGTATTTTAACCAATCTTAGACTTTCAGAATTATTTCTTCATTGTTAGGGTTTGATGGAAGAAAAAAGGTTTGGCTGTTCAGAGTTATTGTGGCATCTGTTTGTCTAAGTAATGGAATTTGGATTGTTCCTCTTTTTGTCACTAAGCTCAGGGTAGCCATGACATCCAGAGTGTTTAACTTTGGGGTTCTATTTTTCAACTTTGCAATGTTTCTTTGAGCAACCAGGTAAAGATTTTCAGCTTTAGTAAGATACAAAATTAAGGGGGGAAAAATATGGAAAGTAGCCCAAAAAATCGCCTTCTGCAGAATGGGTCCTTCATAATACAATATTCTGTCACAAACAGACAGTGAAAGAGAAATTAAAGGAAAGGTTCCAATTTTTGCATTCTGAATTTAGACACTGGCTTTTGACAACAAAGGTATCCCCTTATTCCCACCTCTGGAACTTAATGGAATCCCTTCATTTCTGTGGCACAGGTAGTCAAAGCCTTCATTGTTTTAGCTCCTGCTTTTGCATCACACGATCCAGAGAAATTAACTCATGAGCTTCAGCAGCATGTCAGGAAAGTGACTGCACCTTACAAGTACCCGAGGAAGGTGAGGACGGCCCCAAAAGAAGGTCTTCTCGTTGTACCCAAAACTGGGTCTTTTTTGTCCTGCCTCAGCTCCTTTTCATCTGCATTCTGACAAACACTCCAACTCAAATGCAGAAGGCATTCAGTCAACATTTCTTCATCCCAGCCCTCACTGTGCAGCTTCCCATCTTTTACCCCAAGTCTTAGTAAAATGCATCTTTCTTTCAATGAGAAAGTAACGAGAGTGTATTTTTGCCTTTCAGGTGGAGTTTGTTCAGGATCTGCCAAAGACCATCAGTGGGAAAATCCAGAGAAAGGTTCTAAGGACCAAAGAGTGGGCAAAAAATTGACAAGGCCAAGAGTTATCTTGAAACCAAATAGAGAAAAAGTTTATCACCAGCCTTAACACAACAAATTCGGCACCTGGTCATGACCCAGACCACTAGGAGAACATACAGATAAACAAGCTATGAAAGAAAAAGGAGAAAACACTCATATAGTTTGAGGATGTGTGGTATTGAAAGCCCTTTTACCATCAACCTACAAATTTTCAGAAGGCAGAAGGTACAAGTACTGAAGAGTGTGGAAGGGGAGTGAGAAAGGACAACCAGAAGCCTACAAAGGAATTTGTATAAGCAGCTTCCTTAAAAAAAAAGAAAAGGTGTAACTACAACACTTTTATACATATAAATAAAAAAGAAAATAATAAAAATAACCTTGTTTTTCTTTGTCCTGAAGCGAAAGACATTGATGAATATGTGATTTCTTTAAATCATTACAGTGGAGGTAAAAGAAGATCCAAAGTGCTTTAGGTTAAGGTGCAAATTCTGCGCGACTAACGATGGTGTAAATGATTACAAGAACAAGATTACTTCACTGAAAGAGTTTTGCTGCTTGGTCTCCTTTGTTTTACATTCTGTTCTCATTACTTCAGAAGAAGAGAATGATAAAGTAGGAAGGGTTTCACTCCAAATCCCTTCTGACAGAGCGTCCGGGTGTCACATCTCCAGGTAAAGGCTCATCTTTACAGTGTCTCTTTTGGGAAACATGTCCTGAGAGCTGAGTGAGCTGAACGGAGAGGATCTCCCCCAGCCAGCTCTCAGTGTCTCCGGGCTGCAGCAGGCACGTCAGGAAAGTGTTCTTTGCCTGAATTGCTCATGTTGATGACCATTGAGCAGAAGCAGATGGTACTAAATCAGGAAAAATACCTTCTGATTCTCGCAGTCATCCAAAGGGCTTTGCCATTACTGGGTCTTCTTGATTTTCTTATTTGATTTTCACGTTTTTATATCCTTGTCCTATGATTCTTTCTCAGGAGGAAATGATGTCCCATGGGACTATTTACAGCTGCTCAGTGTTTCTCTGCCACAATCTCCATGGAGCGTGGAGAACACCAGGAATTACTCTTGGCTTTGACAAAATATCTGTTCTGGGGGGTTGATCTGTATCCACAATTTTTTGCTATCAGATATTGCTGAAAAGGTTGTGTTGTGTTAAATTCTGGCTATTTGAATGAATCTGCCTTATAGGTAGATTAAATATTACTCTTTAAGCTTCTGCTGAGGAATAGGGAAATAATTCCAATGTTAAATAAGTCACTTTTTCTTGAGGAATAAAATTTGACCAAAATGACGTCTGTGCATCAGAGATGTGAGTATAAATGGTTATGGTTGAAGACACAGGACAAAGGGCAAACAACTGCAAAATAAAAACCTGGGATAAGGGGCAAAACTTTGCAGCTTCACTCAGGCCACAGAAAATCTTCATGCAAAAGAATTTGATTAAGAGTGTACCTGTAATTTTGTTTGTGGTAGTTTCATCCTTTGTAAGAAAAGAAATGAAAATTACCCTGTATTTNCAGGAATTACTCTTGGCTTTGACAAAATATCTGTTCTGGGGGGTTGATCTGTATCCACAATTTTTTGCTATCAGATATTGCTGAAAAGGTTGTGTTGTGTTAAATTCTGGCTATTTGAATGAATCTGCCTTATAGGTAGATTAAATATTACTCTTTAAGCTTCTGCTGAGGAATAGGGAAATAATTCCAATGTTAAATAAGTCACTTTTTCTTGAGGAATAAAATTTGACCAAAATGACGTCTGTGCATCAGAGATGTGAGTATAAATGGTTATGGTTGAAGACACAGGACAAAGGGCAAACAACTGCAAAATAAAAACCTGGGATAAGGGGCAAAACTTTGCAGCTTCACTCAGGCCACAGAAAATCTTCATGCAAAAGAATTTGATTAAGAGTGTACCTGTAATTTTGTTTGTGGTAGTTTCATCCTTTGTAAGAAAAGAAATGAAAATTACCCTGTATTTCAAAAGTCACTCATCCCAAACCTTGTACTGAGTTTCCTAACTGAGTAATTGAGTTCAGTGGTTGAAAAAGGCAAATCAATAGTTGAGGCCTCCATGACTCCCCTGGCTCTGGCTGTGAGTGCAGGTTTTTCCAGGCAGGAGCCAGATTCTTTCCCCCCTGTTCAATAATTATTTTCACTTATTGAGTAGCCTCTGAATAGCAATAGAATTTTTGGACTTGAGCACCGTTCTGGAGTAATCTTCTGGTCTGCAGAAAATAAATAATCATCAGCAGCATTATTATATTATAAAAAGAGAAATAAAAGAATAGTGATGTAAAGGAAGAAATTAATTGGCATTGAGAGCTTCTGGGATTATTATGGTGAGTACAGTTGGAAGAGCATTTACAGGCAGCAAATGTCTTTATCAAATTTGGAGCCTACATAAGGGATTACTGAAGTGAAGACTCTTGGGGTGGATTTGGTGAATGAATATATCAGTCAGCAACTGTTGAAGCTAAAGCAGGGAGAATATTGATGGAAATAGTCTGGAAGCATCTAGAAAATAAAAAGGACTACAGAATTAGCTGGTGAATGCTTGGGAGTAAGAAGCAGAATCCTTCCTATAATGCAAACAATAACAACTGATTGTGGGTTTGGATATGGAGAGTTGTGGGCACTTAATTAAAAATTAAAAAATATGAGAAAGCAGGATAGGGAACTTCACATTAAATTGGAGTGTTAAAATCGTCAGTCTGGCTGTGACTAGCCTAAGTGACTCTTCAACTAATAACTCATTAATTCATAACTGCATTGTCTTTGGATAATCTCAATATTATTTTTCTTTTTGTTGGTTTTTTGTTGCAGGATCCATAGCAACAATTCTGCTCATTTTCTTCAATAGTCTACAGCATTTACATACACCATCTTCTGCCATGAAGTTGTTTAAATTACAGTGTCTGAAATTCCTGTGGACTCTGAAGGCTCCCCATAGGCCTCTCCAGGGACACCCCAGGCTGGTGGCCTCTGATGTACATTCCCAGTATGAGCCCATCAGGCAGGGCAAACAGGAAATACCAAAGTACTTTAACTTTGCAAGTGATGTACTGGACAAATGGTCTGAGATTGAAAAGGTAGACAATCTTTTGTTGTTCCAATGAGATATTCTAATTTGAAATTCGCTTGAAACAATTTGGCATTTTTTCTTTATAAAAAAATCAGTTGCCAAAACAAATTTTCATTAAGAAATCATACAAAAGCTCGCTCTTGCTTGCTGTATTTTAAAAGTGCCTCTCACCCTCTGTGCTCTCTATTTAGGCAGAAAAACAATGGTAAGTCCCCTTTGATTTTGATTTAATCTTGGAATGGCTGTGCTTTTTTCCTTCTGCATACTGTAATATTAAATATTTGCATAATAAAATACAGGTAACATAATATTGTCCCTAGCATTGCCTGCTAGGGACAATTCTCCCACAAATGTTCATTTGCCTTGCTCCAAAGTGGATTCTGCATTTGTCCAGATGCCCTGTAGTTAGAGGCCACTGAATTCCCCTCTTCCTGAACCATCAGACTAAAAGGACTTATCCCAGGATACCGTCCTGTCCTGTTGTTTTATTTTGTTCTCTGCCTGTGCTGCTTCTGTTTAATAGAATTCCACACCTTCATTCAGAATATCACAAGTATTAATGTGAAGTATTTCACATTATCTGTTATTTTGTAGAGGCATTAATGCACAGTATAAGGCTTGAACTGAAATAGGATCTGGACTGGGACTTGGGGCTGGAGAAAACTAGTCTGGTAAACATTTCAGGTTCAGAAAAGGAGAATCTATTGGGAATACCTGAGCCTGATGAGTAGCAAATCTCAATACATTAAGTAAAAGGGGGAAATACTACCTTATATGCCAGTTGTGAAGTACTCAGATCTTCCATAATTTGCAGGTGTTTGTGCATTGTAATTTCATGGCCTTTCAGAAGAAAATGTTTTGTGTTTGAATCGCTGTGCTTTGTAGGCTGGAAAGAGACCATCAAACCCTGCTTTTTGGTGGATAAATGGAAAAGGAGAAGAAGTGAAGTGGAGCTTTGAGGAGCTGGGATTCCTGTCTCGGAAAGTGGCCAATGTGCTGACTAAAGAATGTGGACTGCAAAAGGGGGACAGACTTATTGTGATCCTACCACGAATCCCAGAATGGTGGCTGGTGAATGTGGCTTGTATGAGAGCAGGTCAGTGAGCACATCTGAGACTGGCAAAATGGTTAGTGCAGGTGGGCTGAGAGGATCAAGAGTGTACACGGCTTATAAAGGGGAAGCAGCGTAATAATCCAGTGAGTGGCACAGCTACCAATTAGTGCAGTCCTGAAGGATTTACATTAGGTGCCATAGGACAGGTAGCTTGTGCAGCAGGCATGAAGATGCCAGAGGGTGGGGAAGAGCAGTGGAAGTCACCAGACAGGTCCACATTTCATTCCTCACAGGAGAGCACAAGCACTTGTATCAATCCAGTGTAACTGTTTGGCTGGGGCAAATCCATATCAGAGGTCAGTTTGGGAATAGTTAATAGTTTGGGTTCTTAGAAAAGAATCAGGTGTAAAAAACAAGAGCCAACCTGAACTAACTTTATCACTCTTCCAGGAATTGTCTTAATTCCAGGAGTATCCCAGCTATCAGCCAAAGACATACTGTATAGACTCCAGGCATCAAAGGCCACGTGCATCATCACCACTGACAAACTGGCTCCTACAGTGGATTCGGTGGCACCTGAGTGTCAGTTTCTGAAAACCAAGCTAATGGTGTCCAAGGGCAGGAGGGAGGGATGGCTGAACTTCACTGAGCTGTACAGGTGACTGCAAATATTCATCAAAAGCCATCATTAATCATAACTGCTTGGTTGCTAATCCACATCAGAGACTTTTGCTAACAGTGGTCTCGTTCTGGGATGCTTCTATCCTGTTCCTTTTAAGGGCAGGTCTGTCTTTGAGGAAGTATAACATCACATTATTTCAGTCTAATTTGGTGGCAATCTGTGAAGCTTATGTGAGGTAGGAGTTCTGTGATATGCAATACTTCATTACATTCTGAAGCCTGTATAAAGTGACCATTGAAATCGTAATTACATTCTCTTTTTTTCCAAAGAAACCAAGCTGCTGACCATTCCTGTGTCAAAACAAGGATTCAAGACCCAATGGTTATCTTCTTTACCAGTGGAACCACAGGTTCTCCAAAGATGACTCAACATTCCCAGGGTAGTCTTGGTTTCAGACCCCTTTTAAGTGAAAGGTATGAAAGGCTTGAGCCTGGTTGAACATAAGATAATAGAAGATGCATAGTAGAACTGGTGAAAAATCACTGAGTAAGAAACACTAATTTACAGTTCCACTACTTCTCCCTTTGAAATCAAAGTACAAATTCCAGCAAATTTCCAGGGGAGTAGGGTCACCCTCTATTTTTCAATTAATATCTCTCGCTCTCTTTCTAGAGTGGTTCAAAGCACAGTCTTCAGGTGGGAATATGGTAGTGCAAAGAACCAAGAGACACCACACTGTGCTGGAAAAAATCTTTGTGACATGTGTAGATGAGCAGAGGCAGTTTGTTGGTTGCACAGGTCACTGGGCCTCTCAGTAGCCTTAGAACTGAAATACCTCATATCCTACACAGAATCCATGAATGCTGCAGCTTCAGCCCTATCTTCCTACCTAGTGGAAAGCCACTGCATTGAAATTCAGACTTGTCCCTCTACCTTACTCTATCCTATGTTGTGACTGACATCATGCATGTAAGATATACATACGTGGTTTTGTATATGTATATTTGTGCAAACATAGTTAGGTGTCCTTTTATCCTAGAGCTAGCTCATAAAATAAACATATTTAGAGTTCTCAAAGCACATGTATCTTGTCAGAAATCTTGGGCTTGTTGGGTTTATTTGTTTATTCATCTTGGGATTTTCAAGAAATATTTTTTGTTATGTTTTCATTAATGATTTTTTTCTGCTCTATCAGGTACTGGTTGGATTTGACATCTTCTGACATGATATGGAACACAGCAGACACAGGATGGATACTAACTTCAATAGCATCCCTTTTTGATCCCTGGGCTTTTGGATCATGCATCTTTGTACATAACCTACCACAGGCTGAATCATCAGTCATCCTAAATGTAAGGAAATGTGCTAACCTGCAGAAAGGGCACAAAAAAGTAATTCTTAACAGCATGAATAGATTTTCTGAGGGTTGTGTTCATAGTTGTGTTTGAGATGCTCTATCTGTGGTGTAAAGCCCATATTTGCATTTCTAATGTAAGGGGCCAAACCTACAACTAATTTGTACATTTTGCCCAAAGCTGGTGAGCACATGAATGAGAACTATCCAAAAGCAGCACTAATTGCTTGCCATTCATTCTAGTGCCTGGAAGTAATATCAGTTGGTATTAATACAGACTGAAACTGAAGTGTTTTACTGCCCACACTGGCCAAGAAGAAAGTGAAAACCTCACTGTGATGTAGACATAGATGGGCTTATTCTGAGATGCCCCAAGCTGTGGAGTCTGGGTGTTGTGTATTAGTGTGGGGTTTTGTGCACTCAAATATATTGTGAATCTCTGCATGTTGCACCAACTGT
The DNA here is from genome assembly GCA_013400415.1 of Scytalopus superciliaris. Classification (NCBI taxonomy): domain Eukaryota; kingdom Metazoa; phylum Chordata; class Aves; order Passeriformes; family Rhinocryptidae; genus Scytalopus; species Scytalopus superciliaris. Next base: position 12,965 of record VXBX01005292.1, read on the forward strand.
AGGAGGGTTCCTCACCCCACAGAGACCATGTGGTGCTTTCATAGGGGGCAAACATAGTTCTCCTTTCTGTGTCCCCTGTTTACTGCACATTCAGAAGGTAGTTTTGTGTCTGAGCTTCACGTGTCCATCTTGTTTGACTCACCAGACTCTCTGCGGATTCCCCATTGACGCGCTGGTCGGTGCTCCAACACTGTTCCGCATGCTGGTGCAAAATGATCTCTCCAAGTATGTCAAGAAATTATTTACTAATGTTTCATTTACCCTGAGTAAGCTTTTAATGATCTCCCATATCAAGCTGCTTGACAAAAAATAGGGCAATAATTTAGTTGAAACTATCCTTTGTGAAAAGGCCATCATACAGAGTTTGAGTTTTGCTGAGTTTTATGATAAAACATAGAGAAACTTGATGTTTTCCCTTGGAAATTTGAGACTTCTGCTACTGAACTTGTGAACAAACCTCTGAGGGTATAAAGCTGAGGGTCTGTTAAATTCTGTATCATAATTTTCAATTACTACATTAATTGTCCATGTGTTGGGAAGGAATTCATCCTAGAAAGTGCATTTCAGCATAGCTGTGAGGGAGTGACTGGCCGTGGCAGTTGTTCATCATCCCCTGCTCCAGTTCTCACTGCTGTCACTGTTCCTTCCTCCCCTCCTGCACTTTCTCACGTGACCTGCTGCAGAGGGTCAGCAATCAGGGCCCTGGCTCAGCAAATCTGTGGTTAGTTATAATCCCAGCTGACTTCAGCAGAAGTTTTACTTTATTTTTGATGTGTGCTTAACTCTGACTGCTACTGATCATATGTACAGTGTTGAGCACAGACTGATGTCCTTGTTGTATCAGGAGCTGAAGGATCAGGGATCCTCTGATTTCCCCGTTTCATGGGACTAACCCAGGAAACAGCTCTCCAGTATTGTCTGCAGTTGTGTGCTCCTTGTCTTGCACAATAGATTTAAGTACTGCCTCTCTTGTTTTTAACTCCCTGTGAAGCTACAAATTCATGAACCTGAAGTACTGCATGAGTGGGGGGGAACCACTCAACCCAGAAGTCATGGAGCAGTGGAAGAGCCAGACTGGGCTGGACATCCATGAAGTATATGGCCAAACTGAAACGGTACATCTGTAGGGTCAATGTGCTATTAAATCTTTGGGATTCCTTTTTGCTTTGTGATGTCTCAAGGTTTATTTTGAAAGAATACAGCCTGTTTCCTCCTTCACATTTCTGTGAATGTTTCAGCACTCTCCTCCCCAATAACCTTTGAAAGAAGGCCCTGTCATGATTCTCCTCACAGAGAATGTTTCCTGCCAGAAACATGGGTTGTTGGGAGAAGATGGACCCTAATATTTCCACAAATGTCCTTAAGCAAATTCCAAATAACAGAGTCAAGAGGGCAGAGTCTGAATCTAAGGGAAGAAGACTGGGTAGCAGAGGGCATAAATTCTTTGCAGATAATGGAGCAGGACTCTTTCAGGGAGTTTCATGATCTTGCTTATCTGTACCATACAGCACTGACATATAGGATCCTATGAATCTTAATTCCTTACTTTGGAATTAGTCTAGAAAATATACTTAATGAGTTGAGTGTGAATGTAGCTACTTTCTATTGAAAACTTGGGTTTGATTTTTACAGGGAATAATCTGCTCTGTTTTTAAAGGAATGAAGATTAAACCTGGATCAATGGGGAAGGCAGCTCCCCTTTATGATGTTCAGGTTTGTTGACTGCTCTTCAGATTCTGTCACAGGGGCTTTTTATTTGCTTGGGTTTGGGGTTTGTTTTCCCACTGGGCTAATATATGTGTTGTTTTTCATTCTAGATCATAGACAAAAGTGCTAATATCCTGCCTCCAGGACAACAGGGGGAAATTGCTGTCAGAAGCAAACCTATAAGACCACTTGGTTTTTTCTCTGAATATGTAGTAAGCCCTTTGTTTTATTCCTAACCACCACCAATCTCCACCAAAATCTCTCCAACTGCACAGTGGTTCAAAAGGCTGAATATTTTTAACTGGTTTATTATTTATTACCACAGTAATTTGTTTATTTGGATTTGTGGATATTAGAAAAGGGAAGAGAAGAATTTGCTCAAGATTGAGTTTAATTTTTTTTTAAAAGAACAACAATTCTTTTAAACCTATTTTATTGTATTTTATAGCAATATCATTATATTATACAATCCTTAAGCATCTTTTAAAAATTAAGTTCCAGTGCATTTGACAGTATGTGCACTATAGCATGCTCAAAATCTAAACTACTATTTGTAAACCACTTTAAGGATAACCCTAAGAAAACTGCAGAAAGTGAACGTGGGGATTTTTATGTCACTGGAGACAGAGGGACTATGGACGAAGATGGATATTTTCAGTTTATTGGAAGAGACGATGACATCATCATTTCTTCAGGGTCAGTCTGCACACTTCCTTTCTAAAGCTGCTATTGCACAGTCTTACATGTTTTGTTCCTGGTGAGCTTCTGACATAATAATCCTGTGATGAATATATTGGCCTCTTGACTTAGGAATACTTGCTTTTATTATCAGCTTTTCATAGACCTGCAGTATCATCTTGGTGATATCAGTGGCATCTCTGTGTCCATTTCCCCTGCAGCATCTCATCTGTTTCAGCAAAGAATGAAGCCTTCAATTGGCAGAGGAAGGATTTTTATCTAGTGTATTTTTTGACTAAAATTGAAGGACATCTCTGTTGGAGTCAAAGAGCATTTGAAACATTTTATTTTTAACATAATGAAATGAAACAATTTGATACTGTATGATGTGGCCCCAGCTGCTACTGCAGACCCCAGCTATCAGGGAGGGATGGAGTTCTGGATTAGGAGCCCAAGGACAGGGGAGGGATGGAGAGGCATCCCCAGCCCCAGCAGTCCTCTACCACATGACCACTGTGAAATGTTCCTACCTTCTAACACAAACAGCTTCCCCGTTTTACCTAAAGTGTCTACAGTTTGTTCTGGTTTGGAATTTTTTCTCCAATAAGACTGTGGTACTGGTTTTCCACCTAAAAAAGACCAAATCCCATTTTATGTGTTTCTTCCCCAGGTATCGCATTGGGCCATTTGAAGTAGAGAGTGCCCTGATAGAGCACCCAGCAGTGGTGGAAACAGCTGTTGTCAGCAGCCCAGATCCCCTCAGAGGAGAGGTAATGATGCTGAATGGTGGAGGAGGAAAGCAATGTGTCTGTCTAAACATACGATGGTATAAAGAAATTCCAACTTTACTGAATAATGTACAGCTCTAAGGCAGTCATGTCATCTTAGAATCATGGAATCCTGTAGCTTGGACAAGACCTCTAGGATCATCGAGTCCATCCATTAACCCAGCACTGCCAAGTCCACCACTAAACCACTTACACTGTGCTGGTTTCCCTGTTCCTCCCATTTGAATGCTGTGACTCTGAGCAGTCCTGCTCACTGGTAACCCCTGTATCAGCTCTTAAAAATGGATGGTGTCAGACCACCTTTGTTGGTCTTACCTTACAGGTTGTGAAAGCATTTGTGGTTCTGTCCCCAGCCTTTTCGTCCAGTGACCTGAAGAGCTTAACCCGTGACTTGCAGGACCATGTCAAGAAAACTACTGCTCCATATAAATACCCCAGAAAGGTAAATGCTTCTGAGGAGAAACTTTAAACTAGGACACCCTTCTGTAAGTCTCAGGAGAATTACTATTTAGATCTTCATAATTCACTTGAAAGAGACAATGGTAAAGATTCACCTGGACCACTGGCTGCAGAAAATCTTCCTTTACATTTTTTTCATGCATTTGAGTAAAGTGTTTTTTTGAACCTCTCAAAAATTTCTAGGCTTCATACATCCTAGTTGGATTTGCATGTTCTAAGTCAGACCCACAATCATAATTTTCCATTTTGTATTTAACCTTCAGCCAAGCACTCACTGGTGCCCTCAGGTTAGAAAATGACTGAATCTGAATAAGCTTTTATCTACTGCTCCTCACAGTTCAGAAATAAGAGACAAGTCCAAGAGGATACACTTGGTGTTTCTTAGTAATCCCAGCATTACAGGAAAAAGCTCCTAGCAATGCCTTAGTTCACTTGTGCAGAACTCACAGAAACTAAGAACCATGAAGGACTGTGTCTGTAACATCCCTTTTTCTCTTTTTTGTCACTCATCTCTGGCCTCTGATACCACTTAGGCATTCATCTTCTGTTGTAGTGCTCATGTTACTGTGCTCAGGCTGGTTAGCTGGGGGGGCAGCTACACAGATATTTGGCCATGTAGGCAGCTAAAGAAATGGTTTCACAGTGTTCTGTCTTGATTTGTCTTGGACATGATCCTTTAGACAGGCAGTTCCTACTGACAAGAGTCCTCTCAGTTTTCCAGATATGCTGACAGCTGGTCTTGGAAAAGCAACTCTGTAGAACATGCTACATTGTTTTCTCTCATTATTTTGTTTAGGTGGAATTTGTCCAAGAGCTGCCAAAGACAGTCACTGGGAAGATCAAGAGGAATGAATTAAGAAACAAAGAGTGGGGACGGATGTAGCACTGTTGGGAATTTAACAAAGCTTCTTTCATTCCATTAGCACTATATAAATTTCACTAATATAACTGCCCTCTTTCTGATCTCTTTTTGTTAAATGTCTGAGCATCAAAAGCTACAGATAACACCAAGATGTGAAATTTGCCCCTGCTTGCAAAGCTTCCAGTGTCAGTCCTTGACTGGGCTGTGTTATTCTGGCTGAAAAATAGATTTTTCAATAGATGATTTCAATAGCTTTTCCCTTTGAGACCTCTCCATCCCTCTTACAGCCCAGCTTCTACTTCATGTTACTCTCAAGAGACAATAGAAAAGGTAATACCTGTATCAGAAAAGGAATTCTGTATCAAATATACTTTGATGCATTATTTCTTGAGAGTTTAGCCTCTTATTCAAAGCCTGTGGAAAGGACCTGGTGACTATACAGATTACAGAAATGCAACATTATGAAGAGATTGCAAAAGAACCTCACCTGGGTGTTAATGCAGAGGAGCCTCTGCACGTTTTGCCTAATGTCTGCAAAGGCAATGCTGTTCTGCCTTGGATCAGGATGACATGGAAACAGAAATGGATCATAAGGAGGAAGCTGCTATCTTCTTGACTCTATATTATTATTATTATTATTAT